>OZ029927.1:19520761-20120761 GCA_964023275.1 Norana najaformis
TCCTCTTCCCCTTTATCTGCTCTTTCTCCTATTCCATCATATGCTAATCCTCTACTTCTTGTTTCGTCTCCTCCTCCTCCTCTTCTTCTTCTTCTTCTTCTTCCTCCTTCCCCTCTTCCTCTCCCACTTTTTCTGCTCTTTCTCCTATTCCATCATATGCTATTCCTCTACTACTTGTTTCGCTTCTCCTCTTCCTCCTTTTCCTCTTTCTCGTCCTCCTCCTCTTCTTCCTCCTCCTCTTTTTCCTCTTCCTCCTCCTCTTTTCTTTCCACATTTTCTGCTCTTTCTCCTATTCCATCATATACTAATCCTCTATTTCTTGTTTCCCTTCCCCTCTTCCTCCTGCTCCTTTTCCTGCTCCTTATCCTCCTCCTCCCCCTCTTCTTCCTCCTCCTCTTCTTCCTCCTCTTCCTCTTCCTCATCTTCCTCCCCTCCTCTTCCTCCTTCTCCTCTTCCTCTTCTTTTCCATCCTAATAAGAACGCCTGCATACACATACGCCGACGCATTCGCGGGAGTTCCTCGTAGTCTGTTGACGGCTAAGCGACGAGCACAGCGTTGACCGCGGACCCTGTCTGTTATTCCGTCCATCCGTTCGTCCTCAGTGTCTGATCGACACCTTTTTCGGCCTCTGCTGTTACTATTCGACGGATTATTTGCTCGGCTCATCTGATGAGGTATTCGAGTTCAGGTGTGCAGCGGTAGAACAGGTGGCAATATGTCCATCAAGGCGTTGTTGCCTGTTGCTTGGATTTCCGTTACACGTGTAATGCGCGAATCTTGTACAGGCGTAAGCTTAGCTGTTGATGGTCGGTGGTAATCTGTTGCTGTGGATGTCTTTTTCACGCTGTCTCGGTCTGTCTGCGTGTCTCTCTTTGCTGCCGTCTCTATGTCTCTCTCGCTCTCTCTCTGTCTCTGTCTCTGTATGCCTCTCACTCTCTTTCTCTCTCTGCATCTATCTCCCGCTGTCTCTACCTGTGTACCGCACTCGCTTCTCATTCTATTGCTTCTTGTTTTAGCTCACCCTTACATATACTTTCTCACTCTTGAGTCGCTACTTGTCTCTCTCTGTTTCTCATATTCCTTCCTTCTCTCTCTGTCTCTCACTTTCTCTGTTTTTCGCTCCCTCTCTGTCTGACTGTGGTTATCTCACTCTCCGTCTCACTCTCACCCCGTTTTCTTATTTTCTTGAATCTCTCTCCCTCTCTCCTTCTCTCTCTCCCTTTCTCTCTGTCTCTCTCTGTCTGTCTCTCTCTGTCTCTTTCTACCTTTCTATCTATCCATCCATCCATCCATCCATCCATCATCCATCCATCCATCCATCATCCATCCATCCATCCATCCATCCATCCATCCATCCATCCATCCATCCATCCATCTATCTATCTCTGTCTCTCTCTATTTCTCTGTCTTTCTTTCTATGTCTCTGTCTCTGTCTCTGTCTTTCTCTCTTTCTTTCCTTCCCTCTTCCTCTCTCTGTCTCTGTCTCTCTGTCTCTTTCCCTATCTCTATCTCTATCTGTATCTCTCCTCTCTTCGCTCCTGTCTCTCCTCTCAGCTATATGTTCTCTCTCACTTTGTTTACATTTCTCTGTTCTTTCTATTGCTGTGTATCTCTGAATCAATTTGTCTCTCTCTCTCTCTCTATTTATTAGTCTCTGTTTATCTCTCTCTCTATCTCTTGCCTCCTCTATGTCTGCCTTTATGTTCTCTTGTCGCTTCTCTGCTTATTCTTAACATGAAGCGATATATCGTTCACCTCTGATCAGTTGTTTATTTATCTGTATCCGCCAGCATCTATCTTCTGTATCATTTTTCTAATTGTTTTCCTTCCTCTCCATCTGTTTTGACTGTATCAAATGTACTCTGTGTCCCGAATACCTGGCTCTCAGTCTCTCTCTGCTCGTGCATGTCTGTGTGTCTGTCTGTGTGTCTGTCTGTCGGCCCCCTCTAAACTACCTCCCGCCCTCCTATAAAATGTACTGCATCAAATGTTCTCTCTCTCTCGAATAACAGCTCCTCTGCATCTTCCTTCTCGTGTCTGTCTGTCTGTCTGTCTGTCAGCCCCTCTCACCTATTTCCCTCCCTCCCTCAATTTCTCTCTTTGTTTTTGTCTTTATCTCTCCCTCCAGACAGGAATGGATCTTTGTAGCGGATTATGCTTATCGATCACGGTTTAACTTCAAAGAGACCACCGCATTGTGTGCTGTTATTATTGGATTTCAGATTAGATTAGATTAGAGCAGAGCAGATTAGAGTAGATTAGAGTTGATTAGAGTATATTAGACTATGTTAGAGTAGAGTAGAACAGATTAGAGTAGAACAGATTAGAGTAGCTTGTAGATTAGAGTATATTAGAGTAGATTAGAGGAGATTAGAGGAGATTAGAGGAGATTAGAGGAGATTAGAGGAGATTAGAGGAGATTAGAGGAGATTAGAGGAGATTAGAGTAGGTCAGATTGCAGTACACTGTATCTGCTGTTGTATGCCTACATGTCTCTACCAGTATCCCTTCTTGTTCCCTCTTTAATATACCGACCTGTTGAATTGCGATAGCTATCCCTGATGCTTTATTTTTTCGTGTTATTGACACCTCCGTGTGTGATCTGAATGTTGATTTCCTCTTCCATCCTCCTCTTCCTCCTTCTTCTCCATTCTCCTTCTAGATGTTTTCCATCCTATTTCTCCACCTCTTCTTCCTTCTCCTCTTCTTTTTCTTCTTCTTTCTCCTCTTCATATTCCTCAACTTTCTCTTCTTCTTCTTTCTCTTCCTCCTCCTCCTATTCTTCTTCCTCCTCTTCCTCCTCCTCCTATTCTTCTTCCTCCTCTTCCTCCTCCTCCTATTCTTCTTCCTCCTCTTCCTCTTCTTCTTCCTTCTCCTCTTGCCTTCTCCTCTTCTTCCGCTTTCTCCTCTTCCTACTGCTTCTCCACCACCACCTTCCCCTCATCTTGCCCTCTGTTCTCCCATGCCGGTAAATTACAACGCCATAATATGTCAATTAACACATCACTTCGCCTTATTATTATAATAATAATTATATATTAATTACTAAATGAACGAACTGAAATGTAAACAGTCGCACTGACTGTTGTTCAAACTGTATGGAGTGTTGAAAGGCCTTGTGGCTCCAGAAAGGGTCACACCACGGGTGGTTATGATGATGACGATGGATTGACACGCGTGGAAATCGCTGCGTGAGATGTCCGATGAGTGATACGGGGAAAAGCGATGGAAGCAATATTCCGTAGTTGCTTCGGTTTGTAGACAGAGGCTTTTGAGGCCACTGTCCATTGCATGAAGATACAGAGTTACATAAAGATACAAAAAAGATACACAGTTCATTTCTTCGTACGTTTGTACAGGCATTTACCACTGATTTCAGGGCCCGAGTCGCGGTCTACAATATGCATGTCTTCATCCTTTTCTTGTTCTGCTTCTTGTTATTCTTGTTCTTGTTCTTCTTTTTCATCTTCCGCTACATTCATCATCACACCACCATAATCGTCGTCGTCGTCGTCATCATCATCATCATCAGCAGCAGCAACAGTAGTGGTGCTTCACTCTTAAGGTGGAGTGTAAATCTTTGTGTAGCCCATATTAATGCCTACACATGTACGCGTTAGGCTTGCACTATAAATACACACACACACACACGTACGCACACACACCTACACACACATACACACACAGGCCCATATGCATTATATATATGTATTTATATATGTACTTACTAATTGCTCTAATCATTATTTTGGTCTGTTTATACTTTATATTAAATATATCTAAAATACACATAATAAACATCGTCACAATCAGCGTCCCTTTCACTGTCGTCGTCATCATCATTGTCGTTGTCGTCATCATCCTGTTCGTTGACATTGTCGTTGTCGTCACGACAATCGCCTTCAACGTGATTATCGTTATTTTCGTCGGCGTCACGTTTTTTATCATCGTCGACGTTGCCGTCGTCATCAGGCAAGCGCGTCATTCGTTGTCATGGTGATACAAATCACTAAACGTCAAAATTGACGGCCGAAAACCTTACAAACAGCATCAAGATGGCGACGGCTTCTTCTTCTTCTTCCAGTTCTTTGCATGCCCCCCACCCCGCAGAAGACGAGTTCTTAACCACTCGGCAACGTCCATCAACTCTTAATACGTCTGTCGCCGAAGCCGTGGCATCCTCTTGTGGGCAGAACAGCGCGCGTGGGCTGTGAGAATTAACGGTCGTCATGTTTGGTGTCACAGACTTTGAAGACCACACGGGGAGACAAGCGTGCTAATTTTTAAGGCGGTGTAGTGCGAGATCGGTTCCTAGGCGAAAGCGGTTCCGAAGAATGTTGTGATTGGTTCACGTGACCGATGACGTCAGGTAACAATTTGTTGCCACTTTGTTCGTTAGAATAATGTTTTGTCCTAATTACGACTGCGTAATAAGTACAGACTGATTGGGTGAATGTTTGGGCTTCTATTTTTCCATCTACTGAAATATTGTTTTGCGCTAAATTTTGCTGTCAAGACAACAGAATACTTTAAAATTCGCTCCACTATGTCGTTGTGCCCTGTCAACGAAATTGGGCGGAGTTGGAACCGTTTTCGCCGCGGACCGACCTTGCACCACACCGGCGTTTTCCCGTCTGGCAAGGCCGGTTTTTTTGAACTCTCTAAGGAGGGGGAGACAGAGCGAGGGCGAGGGAGAAAGGTGGGTAGGTGGAAAAGGGTCTCTGAAGGCAGTTCAGGGAGTGTCGATGTCTCTCATGGGAGGAAGCAAAGACATGACACACGGAATCCGAGAACTCCTCTAAGCCCCAGAGATGCTTATATGCATGTATATATGGGTATATGTATGTATGTGTGCATATTTATACGTATGTATGTATTTATGTGTGTATATATATGTGTGTTTATGGTATGTATTTATGTATGTACGCATGTATGTATTTATGTATGTGTATATGTATGTGTATATGTATGTATGTTTGTACGTATGTATGTATGTTTGTATGTATGTGTGTATGTGTGTATGTATGTATGTATGTATGTATGTATGTATGTTTGTATGTATGTGTGTATGTGTGTATGTATGTATGTATGTATGTATGTAGGTTTGTATGTATGTATGCATAAATATGTATGCAAGCATATTGTGTATGAGTGCGTGTTGGTATGAATGTTTATGCGTATGTATGTATGTACGCATGTATGCGTATATGTACGTGTGTGTACGTGTGTATGTATATATATATATATATATATATATATATATATATATATATATGTTTCTGAACATTTATAAAGCGCCTTTAAGAGCCCCTTACGCGCAGCATTCATACATCACTTCTCCGCTAGTTCTCTTCCTGGTTTGTCCTCGTTACAACTTCATATGTATATATATATTCGTAAATCTCAATACACATGTATATATTTAGTTGTCTAGGTGATCGTCTATAACATTTCTATTAATGGAGCGTGATGCATGCACAATGTAAATGCCACGAGACGTTCATTATCTGGGCCAGTATTAAGGCTGGAGGTCCTTCGAAATGGAACGACATTCTGTAAGGTCAGGTTGGGTCAGGTGAATTTATATGTCTATATATCTATATATATATACATATATTAATGGCATACAGCGTGTATATGTATATATGTGTCTACATAGTCGCATTATATATATTAAATGCATACAGCACTATATTTATAGGTATATATGTGTTACATAGTTGCATCGTATACATATAAATTCATATATACTGTATATTAAATATATACAGCATGTATGTGTGTTACATAGTTTTATTATATACATATAAATTCATATATACTGTATATTAAATATATACAGCATGTATCTGTGTTACATAGTTTTATTATATACATATACATTCATATATATTAAATACATACAGCATGTATATATATATGTATATATGTCTTATATAGTTGCATCACATATATATATATATATATATATATATATATTGGGATGATTGCAGTTGAGCGTAAGCAACGGCCAACGCATACATTTCTCGATGCGCTTATTAAAGAATTCATACAATATTCTTCCGTTTTCTACAGATGACATTCCCATAACCATTACTACCGCCACCTTTACCACAACCGCGACCACCATCGCCACTATCACCATAACCGACACCACTACAAGGGCTACCGCTACTTCCATCACAACCATCACCACCACCACCACCACCATCAACACCACCAGCAGCAGCAGCTTCGTGTTGGCGCCATGAGAGGGTCGTCAGAGTCGGCCAGATGCCGCCGTGCCTCGTACCAACGCAGTCACACCGTCGACGCCCTTCCAATGCAGCTGATCCACCCGGCGCCACTCCTGTCCTTGACGGATCAGCGCAACAGCTTCGACTCGCAGGACGAAGCCGGCAGCGCCAGCGAGGAGTCGCGTCTCCTGGGGTCGACGGAAGGGTCGCCGTTCCACGCCTTGAGGGACCCAGGTCGATCTTCGAGGGAGAGCCACTTGGGCAGCAGGGGAACGCCACGACCGGCTCTGGCCAAGAACCTCAGCTTCCAGAACGTTCTGTCGGAGAACAGCCTTAGCCACCAGCGGCTGCTCAGCGGCGGCGGAAGCACTCGAAGCTCGAAGGTCTTTCTGCGCAAGAGCAGCGAAAACGATCTCCTCTACGGCTGTACCTCACCGTCCTCACGCATCCTGGAGCGATCCCCCAGCTCCTCGAGCGCGCTCCTTGCCAAGGTCAAGGATCGGATAGTGGACACGTTTTTCCAGACGTCTTCTGAAGGACCGCAGCTAGCAGCCATCGTCCAGGAGCGTCGCCAGAGGGCAGCAGAGGAGTACGAAGCCCGTCTGAGCATCTACCGAGCCCAGCAGCAGCTTCAGACCAGTCGGACGGGAAGCCTGTCCTCCGATTCGGGGTCAACGGAGCGTTTCCCGTCGTCCCAAAGCTCGACGCGTCGGAATCGAACCCTGATCTCTGAGGCGTCGGCGGAATCTACCAGTGCGGACGCGGCCCGTTTCGCGAAGAGTCGAAGGGACGGAGCGAGGGCGGCGTTCCGGCGCCGCTCGGTCAGCGAGGACAACTGCCTACCGCAGATTCTGCTCGGGAAGTCCCGCCCGGTGGGTAACGGATCCGTGGCCGGGAGCCAAGCTGGCCTTGGCGGGATCGTCTGCTCCACGGACGACTTCCAAGCCCTCGTATCGGGTCTGGGCCATAGACGGGGCTTAGACTGGAGGTCGAGATGCATGGGGCCCAGGGCTATGTCCTTCGATCAGACACGGCACATGCGACCCGGTGGATCGCCATTCGGTGACTACAGAGCAGGAGACAGCGTCTCCCAACGGCTCAACAACTCGTCCAAGATCCTTGAGACGTTCGAGGAAGGCGTGGACTGCGCTCCTCAAGGCGACCTCACCCAGGACGATGACTCTCTCTGCCTCAGCAACCACAAGGACCCTCATAACACCGGCGACCTCGCGAGAAGACTCTCCAAAGACTCGTCGACGGATGCTAAAGACGCAGCGCATCATCAGCAACCGAGCGGTGCGACGGAAGTCGTATGCAGCAACGAATCCGGTTCCGATCACGTGCCTCTCGTACCGGAAGTGGAATTCGACGCGAATGGTCAGACGTGGGATGTATACGGGGCTGAGTTGGATCCGGAGATCCTAGGAACCGCTATCCAGATGCACCTGAGTCGACTGATCGCTGTAAACAAGGCTGCTGCTGCTACAGAGGATGCTACGAACTGTCGTCCGCAGGAACAGCCGCAGCAGCAGCAGCAGCAGCAGCTTTTTGCCCACGTGACTGCTGGTAGCGAAGCAGTGGGGACGTGTGCCCCCAGAGCACCTGTCCCTTGCCAAGCTCCCCGCCGTAGGGAACACACCGACGTCGGATGTCTACGCAGATACTTTTGTATCTTCTCCGGTAGCGATGACACGTGATCTATTAATAGGCTTCTAAAAATAAGATTCTATTAATGGATTTCTAATAATAGCCAGCTGTCATTAGATTTCTAATAATAGAAGTCGTTAACGGTATGCTATTCTTAAGATGTCATTGACAGGTCTCTATAAATAGACTCAAATTACTGGACATCTGTTTATAGATTTCTAATTATAGCCATCTAATAATAGCAGTTTATTTTAAAATGGTACTGGTAGGCTACTATAAATAGACATTAATAGAAGAAGAAGAAGAAAGAAGGAGAAGGAGAAGGAGAAGAAAGAAGGAGAAGGAAAAGGAGAAGAAAGAAGGAGAAGGAGAAGGAGAAGAAAGAAGAAGAAGGAGAAGGAGAAGGAGAAGAAAGAAGGAGAAGGAGAAGGAGAAGAAGAGGAAAAAGAAGAGCAGCAATCCCTTAACCTAAAATTTCCATGAATATAGTGTTGGCGACATCGTTTTTCTTTAGCTCAGCGCACGAGGGCGTGCGACCGTTCCTCTCCCTCGCTGCCTGATCTTCCAACCGGCAGTGAACGGCCAATGTACACATTTTATAGATAGCTGAGCTAGCTAGGGGGCGCAAATGGAATAGCAATCTCTAAGCAATTTTCTGCCCTGCGTTGATTTGAACACTCGGCCAGTGAATTGACAGCCCACTGAGCCCATCTCGATAACAAATAGACTCGACCCATAAGCTTCGTTTGTTTTTACCCAAACTTGAAAACTCTAGGTCTAAACTTATGACTCGTCTGTTTCAAATTCTTACTTTCTTCTTCTTCTTCTTCTTCTTTTTCTCCTCCTCCTCCTCCTCCTCCTCCTTCTTGTTCTTCTTCTTCTTCGTCTTCTTCTTCCTCCGTTTCAACTTGCTCACCCACCATAGCCTTACATCTGGTTTTCGTGACCAATCGGATTTCGCCCGGCCTTCTCCAACGGATTCTGATTTTTGATAAGGATGTCACACGAAGGCACCATCGACAGTCAGTAATTGACATCAGTCAGGTAATATGCGTAAATTAGTTAATATGTTAACTGCCTTTGCTGTCACGGACACCGACATGTTCACTTTATAATACTGCAGTTTTAATACTGCAGATCAAAACACAATATCTGGTTTGTTACCCCTGTAGAAATCCCACACTAGAAGCGATAAAATTATCTCTTCATCGTTGTTTATGTGCTTCATTTCATAAGTTCCCGCATGATTAGGCCTAATAATAATAATAATAATAATAATAATAATAATAATAATAATAATAATAATAATAATAATAATAATAAGACAATTTATATAGCGCTGTAGCATAGCCGAGGCCGAAGAAAAGGGCGCTGTACGCCTACTCATATCTATCATTCTGTATCGTCCTATTGGGGGCACGGTAGCATATTGGACAGAGAGTTTGGCTTGTAACGCGGAGAGTATGGGTTCGAGCCTCATCCGAGACGGTTACTGTGTAGGGACCTTGAGCAAGTCCTTCATTCACAATTGCTCGGCGCCTTCGACTGATGCTAAGGCATTAGATAGTGGCGCCTAATAAATGCAGGAATAACAATAATATATATCTGTGTATCATTGCTCAGCTTTTGTCGAATGGGACCGGTTTTGCAGATTCGGACTTGACTGAATTCTGCAATGCGAACCTATAGTAGGTTAGGCTAGAGCTTTTGTAATTGTAATTTGAGATTTACAAAGCGCCTCTTAGAGGATGAACTCAACAGAGGTGCTTCCGACCCGCAAAAGTAAAATATTTAGTAGCTTTTAGGTTTGCAGTCAGTCAGTCTGAATTGCATCTGAAAATGAGGTCGTTGGCCCGGGTTTAACGCTTAGCACATAGCCTGGAACCTACTATGCTGTATTAACAGATGCATTACCTACCTACCTACCTACCTACCTACCTACCTACCTACCTACCTACCTACCTACCTACCTACCTACCTACCTACCTACCTACCTACCTACCTACCTACCTACCTACCTACCTACCTACCTACCTACCTACCTACCTACCTACCTACCTACCTACCTACCTACCTACCTACCTACCTACCTACCTACCTACCTACCTACCTACCTACCTACCTACCTACCTACCTACCTACCTACCTACCTACCTACCTACCTACCTACCTACCTACCTACCTACCTACCTACCTACCTACCTACCTACCTACCTACCTACCTACCTACCTACCTACCTACCTACCTACCTACCTACCTACCTACCTACCTACCTACCTACCTACCTACCTACCTACCTACCTACCTACCTACCTATCTACCTATCTACCTACTTACGTACTGTAACTGCACCGTCGGTTGACATTGTAATCACCCTAGACATACCTTGCTACTTACTATACTGAATTAACAGATGCATTGGTTTCTTACCTACCTACCTACCCCTACCTATCTACCTACTTACCTACTTACGTACTGTGACTCATGGTGTGACTGAAATCGATATCTGTCTTGCCGGCTTTATTAATCCTCTGTTGAAGTTTATCGAGCTGTCAGCCTCGGCAGCAAATGAAACACGAAAGACGCAGGTGCACATCATATCACGGACGTCGCATGTACACGGTGTCCAAAAAAAAGGAACACCCAGTCCAGAACAAAATGAACCCCAAGATAAATTGCATAACTGCAGTAAATCTTTAAAATTGCTAATGCATTTGAATCATCTGTAGTAGACAAGTAAGTATTATTTATTGAAATATATGATTTATGTGCGAAGCATCCCCCTTTGGCCCAGATACATGCACAAGAGTTGAGGCCATACGGTCGCTTTACTAAAAAGTGTACATTTGCATTTACAAAGGGGAGTACTTCATTGCCAATCGCATCTTCGACTATACATTGAAAGCCATCATGGGCTAGAGTCAGCAATGATATGATATCACTTAAAAGGAACCGTTCATAAAATACAAAAATTATTAATAGTAAATAAGTAAGAAGAGAAACGTTTTAGTTCAATTTGAATTTCAAAATGTTTGCTCCAGTTATTCGAGTTAGCCTAAGGCTAATACCTTTTTATGGACACAGAGTACCTTCACTCGCACTACAATCTGTTCCAACGCTATACATGAAGCCGATGAGAATTTGTATTACGTAGAATTCAGGATTGTCTAAGAAGCAACTGATTAGCACCATCTGCTGTTCAATGTCGAGATCTCTGTAAAAGTCAAAGAAACTACTGATTTATATATATATATATATATATATATATATATATATATATATATATATATATATATATATATATATATATATATATATATATATATATATATATATATATGTGTGTGTGTGTGTGTGTGTGTGTGTGTGTGTGTGTGTGTGTGTGTGTGTACCTGTGTGTGTACCTGTGTTAATATCTATATATATGAGGAATATATATCAAAATACAGTCTATTCATGTCATATATCATATATTGATATACATTTCCATATCAGCAACACGTAGCTTGTACTGTCTCAACATATTTCTGAGGATTCCAGATCGCCAAGGGTTCATTTAAGGTATTTGAATCTCTGGCTAACATGGCCCGTACACGGGATCTTAAATGGTGTGGCACCCATTCAAACGGACAGCGATGGTGAAGGATCTCATCCAATAAAATCATTCAAAAGATTTAACAGGGACAAGGCAATATGGGCGCTATATAAAACCGTGTACATTTTACATTTACACTTAGCCTACTATTCTCGAGCTTCTTGTTCTTTGTCTTCTCTTTTTGCTAGAGGGCCATATTTTCTGTCCTGATTCTTCCTCTTCTCCTTAACCCACTTTCCGTTTCAATTCCAAACACCATCCACCGTATTCGCCGTCTGCCTGCCTGACTCTTGGATCTTAGTAATCGTAATCGTAATTCCTAAATTTCTACAGCGCCCAACGAAAGCCACGTCACGGGGACCAGCTTAGTCACAGCGCTCAGTCAAAACAAAATCTCGACCAGGAAACCGAACACTTCTTGTCTAACGATTTTGTTTTGACTGAGTGCGCATGAATAAGCTGGTCGCCGCCACAAGGCTTTGTTTGGGCGCTTAATAAATCTCCAGCTTAAGATTACGATGCCGCAGTGATTCGAAGTGTTTACTTTACATGAGCATTTCATGAGACTTACTAATAAAATCGTGCTGCAAAGAAGCGATGTTATTGATTCATCTCCACTCTTTCCGGATGGAAATACAGGTAACTAAAGTGATTGCCTCACCTGTAGCTCATATATGGCAACTGAGGTATCTGACACAGGTATCCGTCAACGATTATAACAGTTCATATTGATTTATTAAAAAAACAACGCCTAATGAATATTCTTATTCTTCCGCTTATCTATCCTGCAGATCCAATTCCAAACATTATCCACCGTAGCCGTCTGACTGCCTGCCTACCTGACTCTTGGATCTTGACCTGAAATTATTATTAATATTAATATTAACATTAATATTAATAATAATAATAATATTATTATTATTATTGTTGTTGTTGTTATTGTTACTGTTGCTGTTAATATTTATGCTATTATTATTATTATTATTATTATTATTATTATTATTATTATTATTATTATTATTATTATTATTATTATTATTATTATTATTATTGTCACAGGCGTTTTAGAAGCTGGTGAATGAGGCGCCATATAAATAAGTTTTAGTCACAATATGATTAGACACACTGTAGTAGTCGTCTGTGGATCTGGAAAGCCTTTGCACGATTGCTAGCTTTAACAATTACAGTTGGCCCGATCTGATTATTGCAGTTTGGGGACAGATGTGCACTAATTAATTAGCTAATTATTGTCGTGAATAAAGAGTAAATTGAGCACTGCGCCCTGTTGGAGAGGGTTAGCTAGGTACAGTCGAACTTAATCGCCCAAAGCAATTACGCTTAGTCGAGAGTCAGTTCGAAGGCCCTCCTTCTTTGGTAAAGTAATGGACTCTACGTCTAAGCTTAAGTCTTTACGATAAGGCTTGTTTGGACCATCAAACGAACTCAGCAACACTTCACCTCTTGCAATTTCTGCGCAGGTCTTCTTTCGCTCAAAACTGAAAACATTCCTCTTCCACAAATCCTATCTTGATTCTTCCTTTTGCCCTTACCTCTCTTTCCGGTTCAATTCCAAACACCATTCACCGCAGTGGTCTGCCTTCCTGCCTGACTCTTGGATCTTGACCTGGAACCGAACCCTTCCTGCGTATCTATTTTGCTTTGACTGAGCGCCTGTGAATAAGCTGATTCTATTTTGCTTTGACTGAGCGCCTGTGAGTAAGCTGATTCTATTTTGCTTTGACTGAGCGCCTGTGAATAAGCTGATTCTATTTTGCTTTGACTGAGCGCCTGTGAATAAGCTGATTCTATTTTGCTTTGACTGAGCGCCTGTGAATAAGCTGATTCTATTTTGCTTTGACCGAGCGCCTGTGAATAAGCTGATTCCCGCGTCTTTGCTTTCGTTGGGCGCTGTAGAAATCTCGAGCTTGCGATTACGATAACGATAGTTATAAAAAACGGGACACTGCGGCGCGTTGAACCAATAACACAAGAATGGCCAATTCTCGCCTTCCAAGCAGTGTACGTGTAGTGCCGCTGGACAAGTTGTTCGCTCACAGTTCTTACTCTTGAGATAATCAGTTGAGAACCAGGTATCAATAAATGTAAATGTACACGTTATGCTATAACGACCATGTGACCTCGACCCTGCTCATTTTTCAATGAATTATTCGGGTGAGATCCTTCACCATCGCTGCCCGTTGAATGATAAGCTACAGCGAAACGCAATTAATTAACGTAATTATAGCTTACTACGGAACCGTTTTAAATGTGTGTAAGTTCAGTTTTTAATTTAACATGGGATAGAAGCCATATTCAGAAAGTAAATGTAAATGTACACGTTTTTCTACAGTGACCATATAAACTCGACCATGCTCATTTTTCAATGAATTAATCGGGTGAGATCCTTCACCACCGCTGCCCGTTTGAATGGGAGCCACGCCATTTAAGGTCCCCGTGTACGGATCCTTCTAGTATTATGTCTGACCACAATGCGCATTCGGGGTTTCGTTGATCGATAAAGACCCGAATCTGAACATAATAGGTCTGCCAAATGAACTCAATTATTGGACTAATGAAGTAGGTCTAAGACTCCTGATAGCGTGATCGTTTGTTGTGTCATGCGCCGAAGTATAACCAGTGGTTGCACGGTAGCCTAGTGGTTAACATGCAGGGCTGTCAACCCTGATGTCGCGGGTACAAATCTCCTCCGGTGTGGTGCGAGATCGGTTCCGGGGCGAAATCGGTTCCGACTCCGCCCACTGTTGTTGCCAAGACACACGTAATGAAGAAGCTAATTTTAACGTATTCTGTCGTCCTTGATAGTAAAATTTAATGCAAAACAATATTTCAGTGGATGGCAAAATAGAAGCCCAAGCAGTACTTACGCAAGACAAAACATTATTTTGACGAAAGAAGTGGCAACAAACCGTTACACGACGTCATCGGTCACGTGAACCAATCACAATATTTTCCGGACTGCTTTCGCCCCGGAACCGATCTCGCATCACACCGGTACAGAAAGATGTTTCGAGATTGCGCCACCTGCCCCATCTAGCGAACTCTGCTATAAAACAGTAAGGGCTACACTGGCTGCACACTGTCAGTGGAAAGATCAGATGACGAGTAAGAGGACTGGCCACCCGCCTTCATATGCTAGCCGAGGCTAAGAAAATGTTGTCGTCAACACTTCGTAGCCATGACTGCCGCTTGAAGTTAGCTTAGGTAATCGTAAGCTCGAGATTTCTACAGCGCCAACGAAAAGAAAGTCGCGGGAACCAGATTATTCGCAGGCGTTCAGTCAAAATACTTTGAACCAAACGTGACCTTACCTATCTAATGATTTTGTTTTGAACGAGCGCCTGCGAATAAGCTTGTTCTCATGAATTAGCTTTCTTCGGGCGCAGTATAAATCTCGATATTTTAATTACAATTACGATTACGATTACTTATTAAGCGAGGGTTCAGTCCATTTAGCTGCTCCCGTACTGATTTTTGGCGAGGATTGCCTACTGAAAAACACGTCATAAAAATCCTGAGAAACTCCACAAAGATACTAAAAATCTTAGTAATTAACGATAAAATAATCAAAAAATCAACGAAAGTCATGAACATCAGCAATAGAAGGCTAAACAAGAGCGCAAGGTTAAAGAATTGTGCTGAGCTAGAGGATTATTAATCATTTACAATTATATAAACATGAATATAACTATACTAATTTACAAATGAAAAGAATTTCGACGCTAGAAAACGGTCTTCCGAAGCCGTTATCACTGAAACAGTAACCTGAAAATTCTCGGCAAAGTTAAGTACTGTCTTGCATACTTGCGCCTTCGGCAGTGAGCAGTCACGTGGTGGCGTTAATTAGAACTGTTCAGCAATATTAGCAAAGAAAATTGGGTCACTTTGGCCTATTTATTTTTCGACACAGTATAAAATAATGCTAGACACAAATTATTTTTTCTCTGGTAGAAGGTTTGCTAAGGGCTGCGCTATATAATTTTGCCGATATGCTATTTTCTGATTGCCAACCTCGGAGTTAAGGTGAATATTAATATTCACAATGATTCAAATTGAAATAGGGTCGAACGCCATAATTAATGCGCTATAAATAGAACAGGGGAATCCGCATCTACGAAAACTTCGGAATTTCCAAGGCTTTCGAAAGCGATCATGCGCTAGACGCTACCTGGAAAGACTGTAGCTTACAATGGGTGGACAGTCTTTTTGATTGCGCTTAATCTTGCTTACAGATCACACGCCAATAGTACAATTTAATTTAAAATATCAAAATTTCAGTAGAAGCGCGTTGTGTTTTAATCGGTTCTGACTAAATCTTAAACTTCGTACACGCAGGTACAGAGCGTGGCCCTTGTTATTTTGAGCACACGGTGAGCTGTTCGGAGTTTCATGCTAGGATTTTTGACTTTTGTTTTAACGCTGTTTTGAGTTAGTCGTTTTACGAAAATATAAACTACGCTAATCTAGTCGTGGACTGAATTATCGTTCGACCAGTTATCACAGGAGACAAGGGACAGAAACAGATGGCACAAAACTGTCCGTGGTGCAACCAATCCTGGGCTCAACGACGGTTGAAGGCGACAAGACAAGACAATCTGAACATGCATTTGTCACGATTGCAAATAAATTGAGCGCTTGCTTTGTAAGTCGGAGGACACAGGTTCGGTCATCCACCTGGAACTCGTGAAAGCCACGAAAAAATAACACATAATTTGACCAGATTAATCGTAATCGTAAGCTCGAGATTTCTACAGCGCCCAACGAAAGCTAAGTCGCGGGAACTAGCTTATTCACAGGCGCTCAGTCAAAAGAAAATCGATAGGTAGGATGGGTTCGTCTCCAGGTCAAGATCCAGGAATCAGATAGGCAGACAGTCAGACGACTATGGTGGATGGTGTTTGGACTGAACCCGGAAACTGAGATAAGGGGAAGAGGAAGAATCAGAATAGGGTCTGTGGAAGAGAAGTGTTTTCAGTTTCGAATGGAAGACCTGCGCAGAGACTGCAAAACGTGAAGAAGTGTTGGTGAGTTCGGGCAATGGGTTCATAGATGAAGGGTCAGTTCGCCTTTATTGGTTCGTACTAGCCCCAGTTACCCTTGGACATACATTTCCCCATACACGTCGCTAATGCTCGTGGATCTTCCTTCGCTGGTTCAGAATATTTCCTGTTGTCTTCCTCTCCCTCTGGTTCATGGTGAAGACAATTTTCTCCGTAGGTCATCTCATTCAAAATGGGCCTCGACGTATAGCTGGAACCTGAAAGTTTCGACTTATACTCTGTTTGAGAATACACATATAATATAGAGTTCCTCTGATTTTAAGCTTTGAAATTCCACGCATTTTGGATCCAGAATTAATTCTGGATGATGATCTGTCTTTGAATACACAAACATGGAGTTCCCCCGATTTAAGCTTTGAAATTCGACACATTCTGGATCGATCCAGAAGGTTAACCAGTTATCAAACGAGCTTTTGATTTTAATCAACAAGTTCAGAAACTCTAAGAATTGTCGAAGGTACTGGAAAGATGCATAGACCATTTGTAAACGTCATGTGAATCGTATTTGCAAATGTAAATTTTGTAAAAATTTCTCAGCGCCTCACAAAAGCTGAGTCAGTAAGGCTACCGTAAACGTCGGCTCTTAATCAAATCAAATCTGCTATAGCAGGAATGAAGAAGTAGAAGGAAAAGGAGAAGGAGGAGGAAGAGAAGGAGAAGAAGGAGAAGAAAAAGGAGGAGAAGGAGAAGGAGAAACAGGAGGAGGAGATGAAGAAGAAGGAGGAGGAGAAGGAGGAGAAGAAGATGATGATGATGACGACGACGAAGACAAAAACAGAGGCGGAAAAGTAGAAGTTCCTTAAGCTAGCCCCATTTTTCTTTGCCTCGGCATGTAAAGGCGGTGGTCAGTTCTCTCCCTTGCCGTATAATCTTCCCACCGGCAGTGTCCTGCCGGTGTACTCACTATAGCTGAGAGCGTTAGGGGGCGGAAGTGGAGACAATATCTCTAAAACAATGTCTGAACTGCAGCAATGACCGAGACATAAATCCGATTATTCAGCCGTCAGAAACATTGTCGTTCAGCCAACATAAATGCTAGCTAACTCATGGCCCTAGCTGACTTTCCCCGATTAAGACTATGGAGAAGCGTCTATTTTATTGTATTTTATTAAATTGTTTGCTTGTTCAGAATTTTAGCGCAACAAACTACCCGAATGGAGTCGTTTACTACCCAAACCTTCCACAACGGCGAGGAAGTAACTGTGGCAATACCCAAGGAACAGCTACGGCACGTTCTAGCGGAGAATGCGGGTGTAAAACGCAAGCTGAAAGCAATGGACAATCTCCAGTATTTGTTAGTGGAGACAAATCACCGCCTGAATGAAGCGAAACTATCGCTACACGACTACAAAGTCCTGTACCACAGACGCACACAAAGACTCGACGAGCAACTTGAATTGTTGTGCAAGATTTACGATTCTCCAGCGAACAAACGGTTTGAATCAACGTCGCATTCTTGGAAACCGGGCGAACGACTTCCAAACACCGAGAGGAGTATGAGATATAAAGATGATCATATTACCGAATTAGAAATTGGAAACGAGCTAGAGGACCGCGGAAGGCATGAGTTGGTGGAATGTAATACGCGAGAAATTGATAGCCCGAAGCCAGGAATTGTCACCGAAGCCGACTTTGCTGACTTCAACGTTGAAGAAGATTGTGATGTTGCCGCATACTATGGCCCTGTGCAATACATCGTTGAAGAAGATGGTGCTATGAAGGTAAGGGAGGGCACAGACATTCAACCCGATAAGGAAACCAAGCACAAGATAGATGACTTAGAGCTGGATGACGTATCTAGAACGAAAGCCATCGAGCCTATTGGAACACAGGAGTTCGAAGGTATAAACCTTCCAATAAAGGATAAATCCGAAGACGTTCTTAAATTGCATAAGCGTCAAGCAGCGATGCCCTTGAGCCATAGTTCAGTAAAATCCCCTAATTCTGCAAATCCACTGAGCTATAGCATCTGCAATCCAATTCATTCCACTGAGCATAATATTGGCGAAGTGCGAAGACGACATCCTAAGGAATCTACCGATGAAATGGAAAGGAAGAAATCAAACAGCGAGAAGGAACAGCACAGCGAAATGCAAACGAAGCACTCTAAGGAATCCGAACATCTTAGTAGCACCAAAGACTCAACAGACAACGTCACTAATTCACAAAATGACGAAAAGCAGACGACGAATTCCTCTGCTTGCTGCCTAAATGCAAAACGCGTTGCTTGGCTCATTCAACAAAATGGAAGGCTGAAGAAACTCGTGCGTTCTATCCTTGACCAATTTTCACTAACGCCAGCTTCATTCATGGTAAGCATCCCGTTTATCGCTCAGGAGGCTACTGTACCTCTGAATTTCTTTTTTTATCAAAAATCCACAGCTCGTTGTCATAAACTTGCTATTGTATGCTGGAATATTTGCTGTTGGTGGTATCTAATCTAATCCAACGATTTCTGTTGCGCCTTTATCATAATAATGCTCAAGGCATCAATCGATGGTTGCTTCAAGTGAAATCGTGCAATGACTCTGGTAACGGGTCTATAGAATCCAGACTCTAGATAAATACATGTATCCATATGTATATACATATATGCATGCACACATGTATATATATGCATACATATAGATATGCATATCTATATGTATGCATATCTATATGCATGCATATGTATATACATGTATGCATGCATACATGTATACATATGCATACATATAGATATGCATACATATGCATACATACATGCATACATATAGATGAAAGTGAGCAATTTGCAGGATACCATGGTATACTTTAGGCTGCAAAGTTTAACCGTATGTAGGTGTCTTTGAAAGCTACAGTTCCTCTTTCTTCATCTTTCAAAGGCTTTTCCGAATTGTTATCTCATGCGGCGGTTCGTCTTTGATGTTTCCATTAAAACAAAGCTCCGTTGATTAAGCCAAATTAGCGGTTGATTGAGGAGAGTAGAAGCGTTCTGCTACTTTGCCGTGTCTTACATTACAATTACATCGCACACCATTCGTAATCGTAATCGTAAACTCGACATTTCTAAAGCGCTACTTAAAAGCTAAGCGCTGGGCACTAGCTTATTCACGAGCGCTGCGTCAAGTCATTGGGGTTGTCCAGAGATGCCATGTCAAGAAACAAGTCTGGTTGCCAGAAGACTGGAGAGAGGAGGGGAGAGGAGCTGTTAGGGTGGGTTGTGTTTAAGCTGAGAGAAATGGGAAGACTGATCAGGGTGGGACTTTTTGAAAAGATGAGACATTGTATTGTGTTGCATAAATATATGTTAATTACAACACTACGTTTACACTGGATTACGTTTTATTACACTAACTGCATACCATTACTGCATTTGCATATTCAATAGGCATCATTACATTAATATTACATTACTTGCGTTACTTAACATCATGTCGCCTGTTGAATATGCAAATACAGTAATCTGCATGTTTAGTTTTTATTTTAGTTGCATGCGTGTTTAGTGTTTATTATAGTAATCTGCGTTTTAGTGTTTAATACAGTAATCTGCGTGTTTAGTGTTTACTATATTAATCAGCGTGTTTAGTGTTTATTATAGTTGCATGCATATCTTGAGAACAGCAAAGTTATGTGTCATTTTATTGCTTTTAATAAATTTCTTCTAATTAACTTAGTTAAATAAATTAATAAAGTATCATTTGTGGGTAGGTACCACTGTGTGCATAGTGTAAATGTTGTCGTTACTTACATTACGTGTGTGTGTAGAAATTACAGGAGTACGAAGACACTGTCGTCCAGTTACGGCAGAAGATAAGGGTCCTTGAGCGGAAGTTGGCGCACCTGCAAATCACTGTTGGCTCCAAATGCGAAGGATCTCCTGAGGGCATTTGGAAACAGTTAGCAGAGGCTACTGACAAGGTTGGCCTGTTACTTGTTAAGAGCATGGCTCCGCTGGGACTGCTAGCCATTTCGCTCTTCTTGAGTTTTAAGATTGTGCGGTATTTGTCAATTTATATAGCGCCTGTTGTTCCCAGTCTGAGAGCTCTGAGAAACTATATGAGTTTTAAGGCATTGAGTTGCAACAGTCCTACCTCCTGATCTATTTTGTGTAACATCGATTTATAAGTACAACTGCAGTCCCAATATCTGTGACCTGTTTGGAAAAACGGTTATAAATTTAAACAATTTAAAACACTGGCTCACTTGCTATGGTCGTCTCCGGATAATTTGGTCATTTTGCTACTAGTAAATTACGATATTGTTTAACATCAGTTTCGAACAATACTTTACTACCCACCTACAAAGCTCATAAAGTTAATCACAGAATATACAAACAAAGTTTAATTATTTTAAGATAATCTTTAAGATAATCAAAATCAGAATCCCGACTGTCCTATCGCCATAGTCAAACACAAACTATATATCACTGTAAGAGTGTTCACCTCTGCCCTCTAACGAACAAACTAAGAAGTCCATTACTGCTACTGTCACCTATTGAATAACAGCACAGTGATTGTCGTTATAAAGTTTAACAAAGGCCACATAGAAATTGTGGTTTGCTTAGAAGCGACCATCGATCGACTCCTTTTGCATTGCGATGAGGTCGCTATAGATGTTTCCAGATTGGATAGAATGTTCGGGTGTATACATGGAACTATTCACGCCGATTTCTTCATGCCACAGTCTGCGGCATGGTGGTCTATCCGTAACGCGTTTGGTCAATGATCATGCGGTTGTGGGTTCGAATCCGTGTAATGACCCTGGGCAAGTTGCTTGCGCACACCGTGCCGCTGTCACCAAGCAGTATAATTTCTTACCATCATAAGCCGGGAAGTAAACGGCAAGTCCTGCGATGCACTGGCCCCGTGTCCAGGACCTTGGGATTCGTCCACTGCCGGCTCAAGGGCCACGAAAAGGAAATGAGCACCTCCTCTTCATCTCACTTGTGGGATATCGGATATTTTGTGTAACTGAGCGAGAACTAACTTGACAGCCCAGGCTTTCAGAATCACAAAGCTAAAATGCCTATGTATGTAGGTATGCATCTTTATACACTTAATATAGTGTCTTTTAAGTACCTCACAAAAGGCGCTACAAAATAGCATGAGCTGCTGCTGTAGGGCTCAATTGGATGAAGAGTTTTTGTGGTTTTTCTGCAGGTGGATCGGTTGGAAAAGATTGTATACGTCAAACAGATCTTGATAGACGAACTCTACCGGCTTATTCAACAGTTAAACCACGACTCCGCAGCCACACGTGCCTCCCATGATCATAATCCTCAACAACAACAACAACAACAACAACAAGATAATGTATCGTCTTTTGGTCGTCACTCAATCAAAGCTTTTTCTCAGGTTGGTAATACAATCATCATCACCACCATGATGATGATGATCATCATCATCACCATCATCATCATCATCACCATCATCATCATCACCATCACCATCATCGTCGTCATCATCATCATCATCATTATCATCATCATCATCATCATCTTTGTTTATTGATTCCTAAAAATCCTGTAGTAGATCTTCGTTTTGCAGATCAAAGAAAGCATATATATATATACATATACATGTATGTATACATATATACATACTGTAGGTCTGCCGTCAGTATATATGCACATAATTATAAATACTGTACATGTGTGTGTTTAGGCCTCTTACAATATGCTTCTTTAAAATATTCCGCAGTGACCTAGCAAGGCATATGGGGGTCGGTAGTGCGAAATTTGTTCCCTAGCAACGGAAGTTGGCGTGGTCCGAATGAATTTCGCCTCGGAACTTGTTTCGCACCACACCGACTATTGCCTTGTGACTGTGCATGTAGAGCAGACACACGACATAAATAAAAACGCCCGATCGAACGTTATATCACAGTCCACCCATTTCTTGTCACAGAATTTTCTCGGAGCGATTCATAAAAACCGTTTGATTATTTTAGATTACCTATTCTGATCCAAGAACCAAAGATATTCCCGGAACATCGACTCCCCAAAGCAGCTGTTCTGATTCAAGAGCCAAAGATATTCCCGAAACATCGACTCCCCAAAGCAGCTGTTCTGATTCAAGAGCCAAAGATATTCCCGGAACATCGACTCCCCAAAGCAGCGGTTCTGATCCAAGAACCAAAGATATTCCCGGAACATTGACTCCCCAAAGCAGCTGTTCTGATCCAAGAACCAAAGATATTCCCGGAACATCGACTCCCCAAAGCAGCTGTTCTGATCCAAGAACCAAAGATATTCCCGGAACATCGACTCCCCAAAGCAGCTGTTCTGATCCAAGAACCAAAGATATTCCCGGAACATCGACTCCCCAAAGCAGCGGTTCTGATCCAAGAACCAAAGATATTCCCGGAACATTGACTCCCCAAAGCAGCTGTTCTGATCCAAGAACCAAAGATATTCCCGGAACATTGACTCCCCAAAGCAGCTGTTCTGATCCAAGAACCAAAGATATTCCCGGAACATTGACTCCCAAAAGCAGCTGTTCTGATCCAAGAGCCAAAGAAATTTCCGGAACATCGACTCCCCAAAGCAGCTGTTCTGATCCAAGAACCAAAGATATTCCCGGAACATTGACTCCCCAAAGCAGCTGTTCTGATCCAAGAGCCAAAGATATTCCCGGAACATCGACTCCCCAAAGCAGCGGTTCTGATCCAAGAACCAAAGATATTCCCGGAACATCGACTCCCCAAAGCAGCTGTTCTGATCCAAGAACCAAAGATATTCCCGGAACATTGACTCCCCAAAGCAGCTGTTCTGATCCAAGAACCAAAGATATTCCCGGAACATTGACTCCCCAAAGCAGCTGTTCTGATCCAAGAGCCAAAGATATTCCCGGAACATCGACTCCCCAAAGCAGCTGTTCTGATCCAAGAGCCAAAGAAATTTCCGGAACATCGACTCCCCAAAGCAGCTGTTCTTATCCAAGAACCAAAGATATTCCCGGAACATTGACTCCCCAAAGCAGCTGTTCTGATCCAAGAACCAAAGATATTCCCGGAACATCGACTCCCCAAAGCAGCTGTTCTGATCCAAGAACCAAAGATATTCCCGGAACATCGACTCCCCAAAGCAGCTGTTCTGATCCAAGAACCAAAGATATTCCCGGAACATTGACTCCCCAAAGCAGCTGTTCTGATCCAAGAACCAAAGATATTCCCGGAACATCGACTCCCCAAAGCAGCTGTTCTGATCCAAGAGCCAAAGATATTCCCGGAACATCGACTCCCAAAAGCAGCTGTTCTGATCCAAGAGCCAAAGAAATTTCCGGAACATCGACTCCCCAAAGCAGCTGTTCTGATCCAAGAACCAAAGATATTCCCGGAACATTGACTCCCCAAAGCAGCTGTTCTGATCCAAGAGCCAAAGATATTCCCGGAACATCGACTCCCCAAAGCAGCGGTTCTGATCCAAGAACCAAAGATATATTCCCGGAACATCGACTCACCAAAGCAGCTGTTCTGATTCAAGAACCAAAGATATTCCCGGAACATCGACTCCCCAAAGACTCCCCAAATCAGCTGTTCTGAACGAAAAGAAAACTCTAAG
Organism: Norana najaformis; assembly: GCA_964023275.1. Classification (NCBI taxonomy): domain Eukaryota; kingdom Metazoa; phylum Annelida; class Clitellata; order Crassiclitellata; family Hormogastridae; genus Norana; species Norana najaformis. The sequence goes on from OZ029927.1 coordinate 19,544,863, forward strand.
ACAACACGAGTTGCACCTGTTGCTGATACCGCCATAGTCCTACATGAAGAACTACTTGGAGACAACGTAAAACTGCAAAGAGAAACGTCGCAACTAATGACCCACGAAATCCTGTTCCAACCCCCTTCTGATTATATTGCGCCCAATCAGGGCCAGTCAGCGTCCCGTCTCTCGGTTCAATCAGACATCGATAGATCTCTCGCATTTTCTGAGGAACCCATAACGGCTATAGCAAGGTCGCATAGGTGCGACCCCAGTTGCACAAAGCAGATCGAGGAAGTCAAGGAACTGCCTTTGCTGCATCCCGACTTGGATGACAGACATCGGATTGGATTGGGAATTTATGGTGCGCCCGACTACGAGCTTGCAGGCGACAAAAACGATGAGGAGTTCATTAGTATTCACAGCTTGGATGTTTACGTGTGTCCGCGGTGCGAGAGAGAGTTTGACACGGCGGAGGAAAAGAGATATCTCGACCATTGCCAGAAATGTCTCGACTTTGGCTGAAGAAAAACAATGATCAGGGTTTTCCACAAGTAGTTTTTTAAGGCTGAGGAAAATGAAAATGGGGAGAAGTGAAAGGAGGAGAGGAGATAATGTCACTTGGGGAATGAAAGGCGACGGACTGACATGATCGTAATCGTAATCGTAAACACGAGATTTCTACAGCGCCCAACGAAAGCTAAGTCGCGGGAACCAGCTTATTCGCAGGCGCTCAGTCAAAGCATAATCGATAGGCAGGAGGGATTCGCTTCCAGGTCAAGATCCAAGAGTCAGGCAGGCAGACAGTAGACGGCTATGGTGGATGGTGTTTGGGATTTAACCGGAAAGTGAGACAAGGAGAAGAGGAAGAAGGCATGATGCGAGCGAGAGTCAAAGGGAGGGAGTGCTACAGAGAGAGTAAAACGGGAGCGAAACAGAGGAGAGTGAAGCGAGGAGGAAGCGAAACGGAAGGGGAGAGAACGGCGCAGAGTGTTACGGAAGAGAGGGTAAAAGGGAAATGTCATCCTAGGACGGTTTTTACTTATGAAGAGCTGGTCATTTTTTCCACACAGTATCTTTTAGGCAACGTGTGCGTCTGCAATTGCCTCCTAAGCTGTTGACCAAGGTGGCAATTGTATTTGCCTCAAAGTGGTAATTGATTCCTACTGACAATTGAGGAAGGACATGGGGTCGATTCCTGGTGTGAGGGTTGAGTGTAGCGGAAACGAGGCAAGGGCCCTGAAACCAAGAATGACTGTCTTTAAGATATTTTGTCATGAACAGGTTTCGTTTAGCTTGTGCGCTTGTCGACTCTCATGCATTCTTTTAAGGTAGTTGGAGTTAAGAGTATTATGCAGTTGGTCTAGTCTGTCGTAGCCAAGTGACTAGTAAAAGTCGAATGTTCGTATTGTTGATTTATTCTTGGCTCTATTTTAAATGCATGGAGGGAAATGGGTGAGCGGGAAAACCGAAAATGACGATACCCAAAAATATGTTTTTTAGTAATTTTCTAGCGTTTTAACAACCCACATCGTGTGTATTAGACGGCTGTTCCCGTCGACTTTCATGATGCCTATAAAAAAATTCAATTCACAAATTTACGCGATTGATTTTATAGCTGAGAATTGAAGCTTTTAAAAGGTGTCTAACTGGAGACTTGCATTTCACGTCGTAATATCCAGTGTTTAATTACATCTTTTGGCTGTCAGGGCAGATAGCATTGTGGAGAATCTGCCTTTGCCTTTATTCTAAGCCTCTGCCTCTGCCTTTATGTTAATTAGCCTCTATGCTAATTAGCCTCTAAGCCTCTGCCTCTGCCTTTATGCTAATTAGCCTCTATGCTAATTAGCCTCTGCCTCTATGTTAATTAGCCTCTATGCTAATTAGCCTCTGGCCTCTGCCTTTATGTTAATTAGCCTCTATGCTAATTAGCCTCTGCCTCTAAGCCTCTGCCTTCATGTTAATTAGCCTCTATGCTAATTAGCCTCTGCCTCTAGCCTCTGCCTCTGCCTTTATGCTAATTAGCCTCTGGCCTCTAAGCCTCTGCCTTTATGTTAATTATCCTCTATGCTAATTAGCCTCTGGCCTCTAAGCCTCTGCCTTTATGTTAATTAGCCTCTATGCTAATTAGCCTCTATGCTAATTAGCCTCTGCCTTTATGTTAATTAGCCTCTATGCTAATTAGCCTCTGCCTTTATGTTAATTAGCCTCTATGCTAATTAGCCTCTGCCTCTAAGCCTCTGCCTTTATGTTAATTAGCCTCTATGCTAATTAGCCTCTAAGCCTCTGCCTTTATGTTAATTAGCCTCTTTGCTAATTAGCCTCTAAGCCTCTGCCTCTAAGCCTCTAAGGATGCCTATATAAGCACAGTCAGTACAGTCAGCGCACAAGCACGGAGGACTGGCAGTCAGCAAGGAGAGTCGTCAGCAGCAGACCGTCAGCAGTAGTCGAGTTCGACTCCGCGGTCGTGTTTTAGCCAGTTAGTCGGCCAAGTTGAGTTTTTAACCTAGTTTAGTGGAATAGAAGTTAAGTCGTTGGCGTAATTGTACTTCAGTTGTCATAATTGTCGTTTTGAGTTGCGAACAATACACGTTTGAAACTTGAAGACTCTGTGTTCAGCCTCCTGACAGACCACGGGAGCCTTGCCCCGCGGACCGACCCCAGAACGGCGCTGGTTAGGTCATCCTGGTGTAGTTTGGACCAGCTGCCGTGAAGAAACACTCTAGGGGTCCTTAGCAGTGCCCCCAGAAACGGTATAACTGGTACCCAGAAGTGGGGTATCAGTCAGCTCAGAGTCATGGATGCCGCCGACGACAACAACGCGATAGTCTACACGGTGCTGGACGTTGCCGACTCGCCACGACTGCCGTACAGTTCGACGCCCGGTATGAGAACGACGTTGGAAGGGCCCCGGCTTGATTCTGGCCGTTTCTTGGAGAGCATTGATTTTGACTGTCCTTCAATGGTCGAGATGCCTGTCAACCGGAAAAGTACAACGCGAGGAAAGGAAGAACCGTCTCCAATTCCGCAGCAAGCGAGGGAAACAGGCGATCTCATCAGTTACAGGAAAGCACCGATGAAACCTGGGAAGTTTGATGGGACTGGGTCCTTAGAGTCGTTCCTGGTGCAATTTGAAGTCTGCGCCCGACACAACCGATGGAGTGGCGCTGATAAAGTCGACTTCCTGCGCTGTTCCTTGGAGAAGGCTGCCACTCAGCTGCTATGGGACTTCGGGGCTCGCCGAGATGTCACGTACGAGGAGCTGACGGAGCGTCTACGACAGAGATATGGAGCGGAAGGACAGGCCGAGACGTTCCGGGCACAGCTATACTACCGTCGACAACGGACCGACGAGAATCTGAGCGACCTCCTGCATGACATTCGAAGGTTGGTTGTACTCGCTTACCCAGTTCCTTCCAGCGAAACGACGGAAATCGTTGCTCGGGATGCTTTCCTCGAGGCGATACGGGACCGGGAGCTGTCGTTGAAAGTGAGAGAACGGGAGCCGAAGACGCTTGACGAGGCCTACAGAATGGCGCTGAGATTGGAGGCCTACCAACGGATGGCAGATTCAGATGACCGGAGACGGCCATCCAACCGCGTTCGGGGAACTCAAGATACGGACTTTCCCAGCCAGATCCAGAGTCAGCTCGATCAGTTCTTTACGGCGCAACGAGACGCACTGAAACGCTGGCAGCGAGAGATGGAGCAGACAATTGCACGGCAGCTGGATCGTCTCCAAAGCCACTCGGGAATCGACGCCAGAGCCAGCCCGAATGACGACCGGGAACCCACCCCGAGAGTCATGGTGAGAGAAGTGGTCTGTTTCAACTGCGGAAGGATGGGCCACATCGCTCGTAGGTGCCGTCAGCCTCGAAGACCTCGCGATCAGGCAATGGGAGCGATCGCGACGGAGACAGCGACACAACTACCCGAGGAAGTCGCCGCAGTCAATCACACCACGCGAACGAGGTCATGGAGTTCCACAAGCTGCAATGCGATTTACATCAGAGCCACCATCAACCAGCGATCACAGATGTGCCTGGTCGACACCGGGTCGGAGGTAAGCCTAGTTCCGTCCGTCACTGTAAAGGGCTTAGAATTGCGCCCTAGCACTCGCACATTGCTGGCTGCTAACGGGACCGAGATCCGAGTTTTGGGAGAGATCAACATTCCACTTAAGGTCCGGCGGGGATTTGAGATTCCCACCATGTTTCTGGTATCTGACCAGATAGTAGAACCAATGCTTGGCATGGACTGGCTACGAGACCATCGCTGCCGCTTAGGTTTTGGCACAGGAGCCCTGTTTGTTGGCCGCCAGAGAATTCCGCTTGCAAAGGGAGATGGGTCTCAGTGGTGTCGACGGGTTATCGTCGCTGAGGAGGTGACCGTGTCCGCTATGGCTCAGTGCAATGTACCTGCTAAAACACAGTATAGGGACCTCTCCGTAACAGCTCCAGCCTGGATGACAGAGGCGAGAGAGATCCAACCAGGGGTACATGTGGCCCGGGTTGTCGTTGATGACAACGCCAATGCGTTGCAGATCCATGTGATGAACCCTAACGAATGCCCGGCAACACTTAGCAAAGATCAAGTGATAGGTGGCTTGCACCCGGTACAGGTAGACACCGGCAGAAAAGATAACGTGGGCGCAACTACCCCAGAGACCACGTCCTTTATCGAGGCGTTGGTGGAAGACCTCCCTGAAGATGTACCACCGGAAATTAAAGAGCAGTTAGGGGACCTGCTGTTAGAATATCAGGACGTTTTCTCCGTCGCAGAAGGAGACTTGGGGCGGACCACAGTTTGTAAGCACCGGATTGACACAGGAGCTTCGGCCCCGGTGAGACAGTCGCTGAGGCGGCAACCACTTTCCTATAAGGCAGAGATTGACCAGCAGTTAGATAGGATGTTGGCTGATGGAGTTATAGAACCTGCCGTGAGCGAGTGGGCTTCGAATGTAGTATTGGCCCAGAAAAAGGAGGGCACGTTGAGGTTTTGCATCGACTATCGGCAGCTGAATGAGAGAACGAAGAAGGATTCGTACCCGCTGCCGAGGATCGATGAATGTCTTGACGCCTTGTCCCGTGCCGGCTGGTTTAGCACGCTAGATTTGCGGGGCGGTTATTCTCAGGTCGCCATGGATCCGGATGATGGGCACAAGACCGCCTTTTCACCTTATGCCGAAGACGTGGTTCAACGGATGGAAACGGCCTACCGAGTAGTGCGAGAACATCTACGGACGGCCGCGGAACGACGAAAAAAGGCGTACGATATGCGAGTGCATCCGGCGAAATTTGTTATTGGAGACTGGGTTTGGTACTTCACACCCAGGAGGTATCAAGGACGCAGTCCAAAATGGCAGCGGATGTATACCGGACCGTATCAGGTCGTACAGCAGTTAGGGCCGATTACTTATCTTATACAGAAGTCGTCAAAGGCCAAGTCATTTGCAGTACACGTTGACAAGTTGAAACTTTGTTATTTGACGGATAAGGGTGCCTGGGATGGAGTGGTTCCCTTGCAAGAGATTAGCCAGCCGGAAGGAACCAGCGCAACTATCACAGAGACTCCACCGGACCGCCCACGGCGAATTATTCGGAGGCCGACTCGGTTTCAGTAAGGACGTTCTTTTTCTCCCCCGCCGTCGCAGCCTATATAGTTGACGACAGGCGGGAGACTTGATTCATTCTGCGAACAGCTATCATGGCAGATCGACTCCTGCGGAAATGCGACGAGTGTGGAGTTGTGTACAGAGGGATGTTTGCGGCCAAATTGTTGAACCGACATCGACGTATGCGTCATGGACCTCAAGTTCGGAGAGTGAAGGAGTCGCCTCCTCACACGCTGTCAGCTCCTGACCCAGTGGAAAATACTGCTTCGGCTACGATTGCTGCGGAGGAAGACGACCTTCCCTGCGCTCAGTCGACTCCTGTAAGAGGTGTTCGGTCGCCTGCGTCGTTGATGCTGGGGGAAGACGTCGACGTGCCCGCAGATGGCGGCCCGTTTCTACTGCCGAATCCGAGCCCGTTAGAATTGGACTTCGACGATGACTTCCTTCGCCTCTTTGAAGATTTGCCGCCGGCAGAGGCTGAGGACGACCTCCGAGAGATCGTGAGAATGGGTCGCAGGATGGCTTCCGTCGTCACCTGGGATCGGTTCCGCGAACGTCTGGCGTCGCGTTTCCCACGATACCCGGCCTGGGTGTTTCGTGCCGTCTTTGATGGTCTTCAGCCGACAATTCCGGACCAACGTGCTCTCTTCCGTTCCATGCCTGCAGCCGTTGCGGAAGGACTTGAGGAGGACGACGACGATGACGTTGTGGTGCTGGACTAGCGAGGCCTTTTCGAAGTTAAGTTCTTAAACATGTTCTGAATTTGCGATTGTAATTTGCTGGATGGAAGGCGAGATCGCCATTGTAAACAGCTTCGTTGAATCGATTTTGCTGGTTGCTATTGCCTTTATTACGAATTAGAAGTTGTAACCCATTTGATGGGAGGCGAGATCGCCATTGTAAACAGTTCTGTTGTATCGATTTTGCTGGAAGGCGGGGTTGCCTTTGTGAACAGTTGTTTTATTTTTGTGTTGATTTTGCTGGTGATTTGTAAATCATTTTGCTTGTGATTGACTTTATTACGGAGTAAGAACTTTATTGCTGTTCCGAAAAGGGGGCTTTCGGATTGTCTGGTGAGGCGCGGATGTGGAGAATCTGCCTTTGCCTTTATTCTAAGCCTCTGCCTCTGCCTTTATGTTAATTAGCCTCTATGCTAATTAGCCTCTAAGCCTCTGCCTCTGCCTTTATGCTAATTAGCCTCTATGCTAATTAGCCTCTGCCTCTATGTTAATTAGCCTCTATGCTAATTAGCCTCTGGCCTCTGCCTTTATGTTAATTAGCCTCTATGCTAATTAGCCTCTGCCTCTAAGCCTCTGCCTTCATGTTAATTAGCCTCTATGCTAATTAGCCTCTGCCTCTAGCCTCTGCCTTTATGTTAATTAGCCTCTATGCTAATTAGCCTCTGGCCTCTAAGCCTCTGCCTTTATGTTAATTAGCCTCTATGCTAATTAGCCTCTATGCTAATTAGCCTCTGCCTTTATGTTAATTAGCCTCTATGCTAATTAGCCTCTGCCTTTATGTTAATTAGCCTCTATGCTAATTAGCCTCTGCCTCTAAGCCTCTGCCTTTATGTTAATTAGCCTCTATGCTAATTAGCCTCTAAGCCTCTGCCTTTATGTTAATTAGCCTCTTTGCTAATTAGCCTCTAAGCCTCTGCCTCTAAGCCTCTAAGGATGCCTATATAAGCACAGTCAGTACAGTCAGCGCACAAGCACGGAGGACTGGCAGTCAGCAAGGAGAGTCTAACTGGAGACTTGCATTTCACGTCGTAATATCCAGTGTTTAATTACATCTTTTGGCTGTCAGGGCAGATAGCATCATCATTTCTCTTACTTTGATAGCCTAATTAGTAGTAATATCTAATCTAATCTATAAACTGCTGTAGCGCCGTTATCATAATGAACAAGGTAACAATCGATGCTCGCTTCTATAAAAAAAACCGCATGAAGCATACGCCTAATACATTGGGCAGGATCTGTCAAGATCCGCCACTCCCCAAGACCTCACGGCATGCAGTAGAGGATGGGCAATCCGAAAAAGATAGGACTTCAGCCGTGACCTAAACACCACCTCAAGACTTGCAGGGGATAAAGAAACAGGTAGCGAGTTCCAGAATCGTGGAACATCGACCGAAAAAGACCTGGAACTCGGGCAGTTCTGGCTCGAGTTACAATAAGACTAAACGCGAGCAGTTAACCGAGTGCAATATCTGCGAACTTGAGGAGTAAACAACGTATTACATTTTGGATGGCCAATATGTAATGCTAACCCAGTTTAAAAACCTCAGTGAATACCTTATGTTTGCAATGCAATGCTTTTTAGAGGCGTAAATCGCCGAGTGGCTTAATAAAGACTTGCTCACATTTGTCTGAGCGCACCTGAGTAGTTTGTTCTGCAAAATGCTCTATATAAATGGACAAATAAAATACAGTCATACAGTGTAAGATCAATCACTTAGTATTTCCTTTTAAATAATCACAACATATCACCAAGATAAATAATCACAACATATCACCAAGATAAATAATTAAAGAGTGGGCACAAAATGTAATATTTAAAATTTTGGGTGATTTCGTCTGATACGACGAGACAAAAATAACATTACTATCATCAGCAAAAATAGTCACAAAACGCTTTATGTCGGTTCTTTAATAACCACATTTTATTATAGATGCCGGTGTCCAGCTTCAAAACTATTTTAAACATTTGTGCTAAAAATGTTCAAATATCTTTAGAATATATTAATCGAGATATTAAATAATGCAATCTTTTGAAATTGCAGAATTAATCTAGGATTATTTTGGAGTTATTGTCATACATTTGCCACCCAGTTTTCCCGGTTTCGTCTTTAACTGAACAAGCACTCGCTAGGAGCGCTTTAATTCATCGATAACTGATCGGGCTAGCGAATTATCATAGCACTGTAAAAAAATTAAATTGATTTTTATTACGATAAACATAATTTTCCAGAATGATCGATTGTACCTGGAAGAAAATATTTTGGTCTCTGTAGCTATTTGTTTCATCGGGAACATTTAGGAAAAGTCAGCTGATAATGTCCACAAAAATTTAACTGCTTTAATAACCAGGGTACATTGTATTTTGAAGCAATGAGATGAGAATACCCATAACCAGAGGCGAATTAAATTGGGAGAATATAGCTAATATTCCTTTTGAGACCTGATAGTTTAATAAAGTTTAATGCTTGCAAATCGAATTGCCCTGATCAAATAGTTACCACACTGCCCTCACACTTACAGAATCCGATGATTTCTGAAATAAATAAAAAGTAGGCTTAAGTTTCAACTCCGACAAGAGAATGTTAAGATTTATATTGATGAAAAACCATTTGAACGACCGGTCCATAAAGCTTCATGTAACATATAATAAATTTCGTTTTTCCGGCCTTGAAAGATTTGTATTTCGTAAATTTATTTTTTCGACTCTTAGAAATTTATGTAATATTTGTAAACTTCGTCCTTTTGAACCGTTTAGAATTATATTTTATAAATTCCGTCTTGCGACGTGCCAAAAATTTCCTTAAGATTTATAGTACTTTTCAAACGTAATTTAAGTTTTTTTGCACAATTCTTATTATAAATGTTTGAATACATGATTTAAAGGTATACAATTTCGGTAGACAAAATAATAAAAAATACTTAATATTTGATTTTCTAGATTAAAGAAACAATTCTATTGCATAAAATGTTGCATTCAAAGTCAAATCTTGTTTCTATCAAAATATATTTTGGACTTTGCGGCGATTAGCAAAAGTCCAAAGAAATTTTGCTGGAAATAACTACAGATGCATTCGCTAGAGGAAGATTTTAGAGTTTTTCTTTTGCTCCCATTCAATTTGTGGTCATAGGTAGTTGAAATATTTAATGAAGATCATTGGTTAAATATTGCATTGATTGCAAGAGGGCAGAGGCCTTTTAAGGCAAGGCAAGGCAAGATAGCAACTTGCAAGGTGTTGGCGTTGGCACCTGTTAGCACCTGCTCTTTTCGAAAAACGATATCTCTGTTCAGTGAGCACGTGCTGTAGAGACTTGCGCAAATAACCTTTTGTTTATTTATACAACTAATACAATACAACTAAAATTTGTTAATGCCCTCCTTACAAAGTTCAGAAATGCACTTAAAAGCCGTGTTTTGTGAAGTATTAAGAACCATAAGCAGACTGGAAGAGGTAAGTTTTAAGGTTAGAGCGAAAGGCAGCCTCAGTAGGAGAATTGCGAACATAAGGAGGTAGAGAGTTCCAGATGGAGAGACCAGCAACTGTGAATGAACGCCGGCCAAAGACAAGACGTGTACGAGGAACAACATATTTTCCAGCAGATGCTGACCGAAGAAAGGATTGGCCTTTAACAGAGTTAAAAGGTGTAACCATGGAAGATAAGCAGGATGGCAGACTTGCTTTGAACATGAAGAGAGCCAGCTTGAAGCGGATACTCTCACATACTGGAAGCCAGTGCAGAGAAGAAAGGGCAGGAGTGATGTGATCTCGGTATGAGAGTCCAAGACAGTCTTGCAGCCTGGTGAAGTATTTTAGTTAGGGTAAGAAGTGTGCACTATTTGTACAGGATTAAAGCCACAATTTACCACATTTACAACAAACAATGTTACAACATTGATACCAAATATAAATGTAAGTGTAAAAAGCGTAATACTAAAACAGACGGTAATGTCAATAGCAGTGTGCCTATAAACGGCAATGTTGATCACGCAGTCCATGACAATTTCGGAAAATCCAACTTAGTTTGTAAATTTCCTATGAAAGTAAATTTACACCAATTTCTTTAATTCAATATTGAAAATGTAGTGGAGAGGAGTACAACCAGCTGTACCGCCCCTCAACCCAAACATCTCGTTGGATATGTTTCCCTCCCTAACCCCATAGAAATCGACGCCCCTGGAGATGGAGACCTCCCAAAGTTAAGTCTGTTCTAATCGACGAGGTAGGGCGAATCCAGGACGGAATTTCCTCTGGCGACGCCCCCTTCGTCCATATCCGTTCTCTTTGTTCTTAGCAGATAACCAGTCGGTTTGTTCAGGAAGATCTCGTCTTTCGTTCTGTTCACAAATGCAGGAAAAAGCAAATACTGACTTCTTCGCCGATATGTATCAGAGATTTGAATCTCGGGCTAGCGCGGTCCGTACACGGGGACCTTAAATGGCGTAGCGCCCATTAAAACGGGCAGCAGTGGTGAAGGATCTCACCCGATAAATTCATTGAAAATGAGCAGGGTCGAGGCGACATTCTCGCTATAGAAGAATGTGTAAATTTACATTTACATTTTTCTTATATAAAATTTGTCACTTTGCAAGAGGAAGCCGGTTCGTATACCAGACGTGAATACCTTTCAGAGATCTGTATATCTGATATGCTTTTGAGACTAGTTTCCCGTATACGGACCGTGGTGCGAAAAACGCGCAAACAGCCTATACGGATTTTAATCGTAATCGTAAACTCCATAATTATTTCTAAAGCGCTACTTAAAAGCTAAGCGCAGGGCGCCAGCTTATTAACGAGCGCTGCGTCAAGTCAGAGGGGTTGTCCAGAGATGCCATGTCAAGAACCAAGTCTGGTTGCCAGAAGACAAGAGAAAGAAGAGGCAGAGAAGCTGTTAGGGTGGGTTACTATTATTTCAGCATTTATAAAACGCCTCTGTCTAATGAACTAACCATTAATCGATGGCGTTGAGCAACTGTCTAAGGCTCGGCTCGAACCCGAATTCTCTGCGTTACGAGACGAGCGGTCTAACCAATAGGCTACCGTACCCCACAAGTGTTTAAGCTGAGAGAAGAGACGTCGTTTCCTCCGCACGCTGTTTCCGTGTCTTCTCAAATTTCCATCTTGGCTTTCGACCGGATTCACCGTGGAATTTGACTGCCCTCCAAACTTTGCTTAGCAGCGAACAAAGGCTAATGCCTTGAGCATTATTGCAGTGGCGCTATAGATTTTTTGAACTATTAGACATTATTTGTTTTACGAAACATTACTTGCCCAACCAAAGCGCCGAAGATACCGATTTCGCTGGCCATTCTCATGAACTGGACTTCTTGACCCGAGATGACCGGATAGTTGACCACAACCATTGGTTGAATTCGCTCCATGAGAATGTAGAGCGATCGTACGTCAGTGTTTCCGATTTCCTCCAGTAACGTCCGGATCTCATCACCAAATTTATTGTTGCCTGATTACAATTAGAACCGTTTATTCAGATCGCATAAGGCGTGCAAAGGCAAAATAAGGCGTGTAAAGGCAAGGCAATGCAAGATGCAACATAAGGCGAGGAAATACGTTGCCACAGGCCTTTTAAGGCAAGATAAGGCAAGGCAAGACGGACAAACTGCACTCACTGACCTCCACCCTCCCTCTGTGGTTTCAGTACGAAGTTCCAAGGATCATTCATCGCCATGGCAACGTTCTTGTCTCCCTCTTCGTTCTGGAAACAGACGAATTCGTGGTCGTGAAGATACACAGTTGCATAAACTTAAAATAAAATAAACTCAAACAGTTTCATGCAGAGAAAAATGTACGTGCGTCGGCAGAAGGGATCTTCAATTTACTAAGCAGAGCCCCCGTGCCGTGCATAGTGGAACGTAGTGGATGGAAAATTTAATCTTTTATTGTATAAGCAAAGTTCAGTTCTTTTCTCTTAGTAACCAAAAATAAAGTTCTTTTTAGTTTGACCCTGTCAACTTATATCTACAGACAGACTAAACATAGGCCTATAGCTAAGAGTGTTCATTTGTGCCCTCTAGCGAATAGACTAAAAGGTTCTTTACTGGTACTGCCATCTGTTGAATAAACATTAATAGTCCTTAGGAATATACTGTGTAACAGGAAAGGCGCGAATTTCCCACCCTTTGGACCTTAAGCCGACAATGGACGAATTCCATGCAGGGTCCCGGACACAGGACCAATGCATGGCAGGACTTGCCGTTTACTCCCCAGCTTACGCCGATACAAAAATCTAGGCTACTGCTCCGTGACAGAGACAAAGTAAGCGAAATACTTATCCAAGGTCTTTACATGTAGTTCGCTCAGCAGGCTGGAACCCGTAATCGTTGGGTTACAGACCCAGCGAGCTAACTAAATAGACCACAGTGTAGCACCTGAATTAATTAATTAACTATTTTAACAGATGAGCAGAAAATATGTTTTGGAGTATCTTAAGGCTTTACAGCTCTCAACAATCATGACAAATCTCTTGATAAATACTTCTTCTTGTAATACTATTATTCTTATTATTGTTGTTATTATTATTTCTGCATTTATTAGGCGCCACTATTTAATGACGAAACCTCGATGCCGATGGGCAGTTGTGCGTGAATGACTTGCTCATGGTCTTTCAACAGCAATCCGTCTCAGAGGAGACTCGAACTCGGGCATTCCGTGCTACCAGGCGAGCAATCTAACCAATCAGCTACCGTTGTATTATAAATCTAGAATAAGAATACCATGTCTAAGGTGTATTGTCCAGCGAACGTCGCTCTGATTCGTTTCACAGCCTCTGGGTCGGGTATGAATCGTTCTACCACGCCTGGTTGTGCCAGGGTCTGCTGGACCTTCTTCGTGCCAGCAAGGTGGTAGCCTGCGCTGGGACAGACAATGGCCTTTGACCTTTCGATCATCAGACGACATTGCCACGCTTCCTCCGTCACGAAGTCCTGTGGACTGTAGCAGGATCTCTGGTAGACGATGGCAACCTCCAGGCCGTCTCTGTTCAGGCAGGTAAGGTAACGAAAGTAATAAGGTACGTTAATAGATGCAATAAGGTAAGGTAAACCAAATGAGGTTCAGTAACATAACTTATTTAGATGCTTATATAATGATAATTGCCTTGTTTACATTTCGATTGCCATCCTACGTCACTGGTGTTAATAGGTGACCCTATTTAAGCGGGACCCTGGTCCCTTCTGGGTTTGGCTTTTGCATCCTGGCAAACTGTACGTCTTATGTGTAACCTGATATGTTGAATTTGGCATCAATAAAGGAGTCAATCATTCAATCAATCAAAAAAGATTTCTCTCTCACTTTGTCTTTGATTCTTTATCTGTAACTGTCCATGTCTCTGCTTCTCAGTCAGTCAGTCAGTCAGTCAGTCAGTCAGTCAGTCAGTCAGTCAGTCAGTCAGTCAGTCAGTCAGTCAGTCAGTCAGTCAGTCAGTCAGTCAGTCAGTCAGTCAGTCAGTCAGTAAGTCAGTCAGTCAGTCAGTCAGTCAGTCAGTCAGTCCGTCCGTCCGTCCGTCCGTCCGTCCGTCTGTCTGCCTGGAGCCCTGCTCGTGTTAAGGTAAATGAAGATTGAGAAAGTAATTAGAATTTGCTAGTTGTCGGTTATAGATGTGTAGGTCATTTCTCTGTTGTAATTTATGCCAGGTCTTAGCCTACATGTTCATCTTTGAACCAGAGTTCTTCAAAGAAGGGCACTTAATTAAGCTCACCAATGACAGCGTCTAATTACTAAAATTTACGCAACTAATCAAAATTCTTGGAAACTGGCTGGCAGATGAAAGGTGGATGAGCATCTGTGTTCAAATGGATTTTGAAAAAACTCTAAACTAACAGAAAACAGCAAATAAGAAATCCTACATCAAAAGTCTGTGATCTGCCGTGAGACGACCTCTGTCGTGAATGTCTTGAAGTGACCTGCGAATGACCTTGACCCGTTTACCTCGGTCGTGTATGGAATATTCCAGTCTTCTCTGGTCGTAGGTGTTGAAGTCGGCTTTGTAGACCAAAAACAGGACGACAGCGCTATTTAAACGAAAAGTGCATCATCATCATCATCATCATCATCATCATCATCATCATCATCATCATCATCATCATAATCATCGAACTAAATCATCACCAGCAGCCAACAGAGTCAAGATACAGTTCACGCTTTAAACTTACTCGTAACAGAATGATAATGTCATTAATAATTATAATAGTATTATAATTTTATATTATATAATCGAGTGAGGTAAATGTCGACGTCAACGGCCCTGGCAGCCAAGATATCTTTGAACCCTGGATATATAACTTCCATGAAATACAGAGATCCTGTTAGACACCTGTAAAATACAGGCTATAAATTCCTTTACTTAATGCTTTTGGTACCATCTCACTTGTCTTTCTTACTGGTGATGTCGATGTTAGCGGCCCTGGCAACCACAATATGTCGTTAACACGTGAAACTAATGGTATGGGGTATCGGTAAGATAATAGTATTTTGTCGTGATATACTGAACGTTATCACTTGAAATGCGCCAGTTCATTTACACACCTTTAAAACGCTTCATTCTAAGCGATAAATTCTGAAATCCCGCCGTAATAGCACGATAAATTACGCAAACCCGCAGTAATAACACAAACTCCGCCACTGCCTTTTTTGGTGTAGTGCCAGTCCCAAGCCTGGATAAAGGAGGAGGGCGACGGCAACGGCCTTTGATGCCATAAGCTGTCGCTAAACTGAGGAACTACTACTATTTATAGTATCTTCGTCGCCGCTCTAAGCAAAGGTCGACGTCAACGGCAGTGGAAGCCACAAGATGTCGCTAAACAATGAATACTACTACTACTACTACCACTGCGGTGTAATGTTGAATTTCCTTTTGTAAAAGGTTGAAGCAAATGTCGACGTGATGAGCCAAGGCAGGCATCGCGCTTTGCTAAACAATAACTACAACTTCCTGGTTTTCATATCCATGTAGTTCTCGGTGCATAAAACAGGTAGTTCACGTATTGGACAACCAATCCAGAGGCAGGGTTAAAATTACGACCAGGACAAGAATATTATATCAACATTTCTGTTCCACCAGCTTCCCTAGTGACCTCGGTCGTAGACTACACGGACCTCACGGCGTCGGAGGGAAGACTGAAGCGCGATCCCGTCGCTTTAGGAAATCTGACCCTATAATAACTCAGAATGTCTTTATAATGTTCAATAGAACTACACCCCTCTTTCAACTCTTTGTTGCTGTAGGCGGTCGTGTCTGCTTAAGGTAACAGACAGTTCACCATGAATACTAAACCTGGAGAAGGTTTAATTAATTAATTAATTCATTCATTCATTCATCCATTCATAATTCATTAATTCATTAATTCATTGATTCATTGATTCATTGATTCATTGATTCATTGATTCATTGATTCATTGACTCATTCATTGACTCATTGACTCATTGACTCATTCATTAATTCATTGACTCATTCATTGACTCATTCATTGACTCATTGATTCATTGATTCATTGATTCATTGATTCATTAATTCATTAATTCATTAATTCATTAATTCATTAACTCATTAACTCATTAACTCATTAACTCATTAATTCATTAATTCATTAATTCATTAATTCATTAATTCATTAATTCATTAATTCATTAATTCATTAATTCATTAATTCATTAATTCATTAACTCATTAACTCATTAACTCATTAACTCATTAACTCATTAACTCATTAATTCATTAATTCATTAATTCATTAATTCATTAATTCATTAATTCATTAATTCATTTCATTAATTCATTATTTCATTAATTCATTAATTCATTAATTCATTAATTCATTAATTCATTAATTCATTAATTCATTAATTCATTAATTCATTAATTCATTAACTCGTTAATTCGTTAATTCATTAATTCGTTAATTCATTCATTCATTCACTCATTCATTCATTCATTCATTCATTCGTTCGTTCGTTCGTTCATTAAGAGCATCTATCTAGCGCCTCTTCAACTTGGATACCCACGATGCCACTCTTTGTATGAAGGCAATCGCTTTATGTTTTTATGTTAGTGTTTTCTGCTGCTTGCGTACTTAACGTTACCGTAAAGGTTCCACGCCATTACAACTCCTTCGGCCAAACCGTCTGCTGCTCGGTTGATTGGAACCTACAGAGGACAATAAGGAAAATTAGCTAACAGCTGATTCCCCAGCCTTTGATGTCGCCATGGATCCAGGAGTAATACTGGGGCAAAGTAATACATACATATATATATACAGTATACACACGCATATATATACACAACACCCTTTATAAAGTCGGCTTTCCCGCCAAACTGTAAAGAAGACGTACAACGTAGGCTACAACTGCTCAATCTATTCAGCCCTATCCTATCTCCGCCTGTAACAATACATACATAAATGCATGCAAACATACATACATGCATACATTCACGCATACATCCATACAAACATACGTGCATGCAAACACACATACACACATATACGCGCATACATAAGTCATGGGTTGCTTTATGAATTGTCTTCAGTCATTCCCTCAGTCAGAAACTATTAGTTTATGCTGCCATATCGAATGGAAAAATTCCAGTTCATAATAGATCTTCTCCAAAATAAAACGCTTAGATTTTCTGAAACTTATGTAAGCTTATTCTTACGTTTTCGACTTTATCGTAGAGGCCACGCTCTTCCAGAAAAAACCTGAAACATTAAGACAGAAGCTAAGAAATGTTTATTGAACCAGAGGCGAATTTGTTCTCAAGTTCAACTTGTCTTGGAGGGGCAGACCTACACTAAACGCAAGCAAGAATTAACAGGCATATCTTTATAGAACTGTAGGGGGCTAAGCTGTTGCCAATATCAACAAATCTACTTAGGGGCTCATTTAATGAAGGTTCTATGCATGCGTTACCTTCATTAAACGAACTTCGTCTCCGGAACACGAGATGTGGTGTCGAATATATCAACAGGGATCTGTTGGTCTACGCGTCTGCGGGAGCTCACCGCTGGTGAGTAATAGCTAATATGCTCATTGATGAAGTGTTTGTACATTTTAACCTTAACTTCATTCCGACTAGCGTAGAGAGCGCCTCCATTTAGCCTCTCTTGAAGCGGCGCTATACAAATTTCTTCATACAATTACAGTTAAATCGGGCCTTCAGTTATTTTTTTTTTTGATTTACCAGACGTATTTTGCGGGCGGTTCGTTGGTGGTGCATCCCGTAGTCAATGTAGGTTCCTTGCCTAGTTTCAGGTCTGCAAATGTCTAGCGGTTAGCATGCTGGACAGTTGACCCAGGGGCCTGGGGTTCAAATTCCTGCGAGGGCAGAAATGTTTCGAGATCTCTGTTCTACTTGCACCCCTAGCGAACTCTATAAAATGAGTACTGTCGCTGGGAAGGTCAGACGGCGAGAGAGGACTGGACACCCTCCTTCATATGCCGGGCTAAGAAAATGAAGTCGTACCTCTGACTGGCTCTTGAGGTTGGAACTGCTCTTCTACTTTGAATTATTTGAATTGTTGCAATGCATGAATGGTTTAGATATTGGTTGGAAGTGTATTGAGTTTGACGTTTAAACCACCCACCTGTGGTAGGGGTAAAGACGTTGGCTGAGGCCAGGCATTCCTGCCGACATGGTGTTGAATTCAACCTGCCGCAGAGCGAAGTCTGCATCCGGGGAGAGCCTTGGTTCGAGGTTTCGAAGGACTCCGTCTGGATTCAAGATTGGTGGAGTGTCGAGGCGATAATCGACCATGTAGTCCGAACGGTTCATGGCCAGCGAGACTGACTGGAAACAGTTAACTGGTGTTTCGATTGTTTCAGATGTTGTTGTGATCAGTTTCGTTTAAGAATATCTAATATGGTCCAGTGATTAGCGTGAATATCGGTTTTGGATACTTAACTGGGATACTTAACTGATAAGTCCAGTTTCAGTTTCAGATTCTTTAATGATCAGTTTCAGTTTAGGATACAAATGTATGTATGAATGTATACGTATGTATGTATGTATGTGTATATGTATGTATTAATGTATGTATGTATATATATGTATGTGTGTATATGTATGTATGTGTATATGTATGTGTATATGTATGTATTTATGTATGTATGTATGTATGTATGTACGTATGTATGTATATGTATGTAGGCTATGTTTGTTTGTTTGTATGTACGTATGTATGTATGTAATTATGTATGTATCTGAATTTTTACAGAGAGCATTTTAGGAACCCTTAAAAAGGGCTGGGAGCATGGTTGCCCAAGGGATTTAATTGACCATTTTCTGTTTCAGGTACTTTGGCGACCAGTCTCAGTTTCGGATATTCTCTTGACCAGTCTCAGTTTCGGATATTCTCTTGACCAGTCTCAGTTTCGAATATTCTCTTGACCAGTCTCAGTTTCGGATATTCTCTTGACCAGTTTCAGTTTCGGATATTCTTTTGACCAGTCTCAGTTTCGGATATTCTCTTGACCAGCATTTGAGGAACCCTTAAAAAGGGCTGGGAGCATGGCTGCCCAAGGGATTTAATTGACCATTTTCTGTTTCAGCTACTTTGGATATTCTCCGACCATTCTCAGTATCGGATATTCTCTTGATCAGTTTCAGTTTAGAATAATTTACTTTTCCTTAATTAATGTTGGTTAACTTTACCGTACTATTTCGGATTCAGAAGGCGTTACTACGCCCTGTTATCCTCATTTTCCTGTAATAATCTTATTATTAAGCCTTCCAGTTCGACTGTTTAGTCACCCCTAACTTAAAATCCTGGATCCGGCCCTGTTGTAAATAGGTCGATGTGTTTTAGGCTAGGCTGTTGGTAGGCGTACCTCACCTAAGCCTAGTCAACAGTCGGGGTCTAAATGCACTGAGATATATCAGCACGTGTCTAAGTGGTCCTTATCAATCCGCCTCAATTTAGTTTACTTTGATAATTGTTAAGGCGGTTCATTAACCTTAAGTGAATGATAAAGTCTGTGCTGCTTAACGTGCTGGATTTTCAACGCAGACTTTGGGGTTCAAATCCATACCAATTGAGTTCGTTTAGACACTGCCACTGTGGGTTTAAACGTTGCTAAAACATGTTCCGTATTCACGGGGACCTTAAATGGCGTGGCGCCCATTTAAATGGGCAGCGGTGGTGAAGGATCTCACTGGAGTAATTCACTGAAAATGAGCAAGGTCGAGGCCATACGGTCGCTATAGAAAAACGTGTACATTACATTTACTTCGGCTGCTTCTCTTGGTTACAGTAGCTTAAGGGACTGCTCTCTTTCTTCCTTTCCTTCTCCTACTCCTCCTCTTTCTTCTTCTTCATCCTCATTGGTCTGCGCGTCAAGTCTTCAGTGACTTCTTAAGGGCAAGTTCAGAGACACTGTTATGTAGACTAAATTATTAATGCGAAGGTTGCACTTGCCTGCTGTAGGCCTTCGTTTCTTACTGTCTCGTAGATGTCAAACATACGCTTTATGAAGTCGTCGCCTTTCAGGACACTGCAAATTTACCAATTCAGTCTAAGAACATCGTCATATTCCAGCCCTGATTTCGGTCACGCTCCCTTAACTGTTACTATGGTTCCGATGGCAGATGTCTGCATCGTAGTGTCCTGTGAATGTTTGAGTATTTTAGTGTGAAAACGAACAGTAGATTCAAACGGGTCTTCTGGAGCACGCCTCCTTTTGGAGTTGAGGTTAGACACAAAAAACGAAAACTACCTCCACTCGTGTGAACTACCTTCCATTGAAGAAACGTTACCCCGTGCACAATAACAACAACAACACCATCATCATCATCACTGCATTTATTAAGCGCCACTAACTAATGACTATGTATCAATCTATGGCGCTGAGTGAAGGACTTCCTGAAGGTCCCTACACGATAGTCGTCTCAGAGGAGGCTCAAAACCTTAATCTCGGCGTTACAAGCTGAGTTCTCTATCCAACAGGTACCATGCCCCATATATCTCCCTCTGAAGAATCATTTGCCCCATATAATTCACTCCTGCCCATAGATCTTCCTCAACCCGTAATCCCAGTATTACAAGCTCAGTTCTCTACCCAATCAGCTAACGTGCCGTTATCTATCTCCCTCTGAAGAAGCATATCTCTTATGCATTTCGCTCCTGCTCAAAAAGATCTCCCTCGGTACTGCCATTCACAACTTGTACCACGTCAGAACCAGAAGGGTCAGACTCGAAGCACGCAGTTTCCAACTTTTACTGAACTTCAATCGTTTGACCTTAATCTGACCTTTATCTTTAATCTTACCTCTTCAGACAGTCGGCCAGAAAATCGCGATCGTGTGCAATGCGATGCATGAGGAGGTTGAAGTCCGACTGGACGTCCACTGCCTCCTGGAAACATCGTCTTGGAAAAGGACTGGGGAATAGGGTGAACGGAGCGTGGATAGCAAGGTCAGCGCACCCTAGGTCCGTCTGACTGCGAATGAGCACGCCTATAGAAGTAAACATTTTAAAATCAGCACAGTTAGCGAGAAGAGCCTTCGATTGGTTCTTAGAAATGCTCACATAATGTTCACTACTGAAGTGCATTAAGATATGATATCAGATACTTGATACCATATCTTAATGCACTCATGATTGCGCGGTACGGTGGTCTATCGTTAACACCGTTTGGTCAATGATCGTAAAATCCTTATTCACTGACAAGTGATTTTAAAATGACATATGATTTTCATCTTACCGCTACTGAAGGCAAAGTCCTTAATCACTGACATGTGATTTTAAAATGACATGTGATTTTCATCTTACCGTTACTAAAGCCAAAATCCTTAATCACTGACATGTGATTTTAAAATGACATGTGATTTTCATCTTACCGCTACTGAAGGCAAAATCCTTAATCAATGACATGTGATTTTAAAATGACATGTGATTTTCATCTTACCGTTACTAAAGCCAAAATCCTTAATCACTGACATGTGATTTTAAAATGACATGTGATTTTCATCTTACAGCTACTGAAGGCAAAATCCTTAATCACTGACATGTGATTTTAAAATGACATGTGATTTTTATCTTACCGCTACTGAAGGCAAAATCCTTAATCACTGACATGTGATTTTAAAATGACATGTGATTTTCATCTTACCGCTACTGAAGGCAAAATCCTTAATCACTGACATGTGATTTTAAAATGACATGTGATTTTCATCTTACCGCTACTGAAGGCAAAATCCTTCGCGGCAGAGACTAGGCCTCGTAGGTTCTTCTGCGATAACGGCTCTTTAAGAGCGGCGCCCATCTCCCTTGTTCTACAATAATAGACACGTCTAATCTAATCTGATCTGATGACTTCTATAGCGCCGTTATCATAATACCCTTCATACGAACTCACCAACACTTCGTCTCTTGCGATTTCTGCGCAGTTCTTTAACTCAAAGCTGAAAATACTCCTTTTCCACAAATCCTATCCTGATTCTTCCCTTTATCTATCTTCTATCTCCCATTTCATAAACCAACCACCGTAGGCGTCCGATTGTCTGCCTGCTTGACTCCTGAATCTTGACCTAGAACCGAACACTTTTGCCTATCGATTTTGTTTTGACTGAACGCCTGTGAATAAGCTGGTTCCTGCGACTTAGCTTTCGCTGGGCGCTGTAAAAATCTCGAGATTACGATTACGGCTACTATCATTCGATGGTCGATTCAAGTCAAAATCGCAATCAAAATCATACACCGTTGGAGAAGCCGGGTCGAATGCCATCCTTACTTACGCACATAAGCCTTACACATACCGGTATAGAGACATTTCTTTTAAAGCTCTTTCGGTTTAAGCAAATCTTCTTCTAGCAAATGCGGTTCGAGCAGTCGCAATCGTCATGACCAGCGAGGTGAAGAGTCAGTAGTTCGCCGCTGAAGCGTGTTTGCGGACAAACATTAACAATATCCATTGTCTGTACTGCCCCACAGAAAGAAACTAGTCATTGATGGAAACCAACTGGAGAATGTGGAAAAGTTCACATATCTAGGGAGCAACACGACGTATGACCTAGACAGCAGAAAGGAAGTATGGACAAGGATAGCAAGGGCTGCAGCAACACTAAAGGCTATGGATAAAATCTGGAGAAGTAAAGCGATAAAATTGGAAACTAAGGTGAAAGTACTAAAGACGTGCATCTTCAGCGGAGTGCTCTACGGATGCGAGTCCTGGGTGGTAACAAAGGATTAGAGCAAAGGATGCTGTCTTTCGAAAGAAAGTGCTATCGAAAGATTTTGGGAATAGGCTGGACACAAAAGGTCACAAACACAGAGCTATACAAACGAATACGCCCTAAGGAAACCATCATGCAGAACCTGATCAAGAGAAAGCTGAAACTTTTTGGACATATCTGCAGAATGAAGGATGATCGGAAAATAAAAACACTAATGTTTGGCAGGATGGAGGGGACAAATCGAAGAGGAAGGCCACACAGGGAATGGCTGGATGACATCATCGGGTGGGGAGGAGCATCACTCCAAGAGCTGAGTCACACGGCAATGGACAGGGAGCGATGGAAGAACTTGGTGAAGACGGCAGCGGACACCTACGGGCGCTGAGCCCATGGTTCTTGATGATGATGATGATGTACTGCCCCATACCTACACAAAGGATCATTGGCTTCACCCCATTTGACCCCAGGTTGCATGCACAGCAGCCCTGATCAGTCCGCAATCGGTTGAGCGCAGACCAGGGTCGTCGAGGCAAGTTGAAACTTGAAGGACAGACAGACGGGTCGACGATGAAGGAGTGGTTGTTTACATTCGCTGCTGCCCATTCGTCCCTCCATCTCGAAATAGCTGTTATGTCCCCAAATTGGGCGTCTTGAGCACAGGCCTGCTGGCGGGTGCAATGATATCGTCATGAAGTGGCAAGTCCTTGTTAGAATCGATGTTTTTCAGGAGGCGTGAGGTGGCCTCCATTCTACGGAGATGAGGTGACTCTTGGATCTCGACCTAGGGCCGAACCCTTCTTGCCTAGAGATGTTGCTTAGAACCGGCATCCATGGCAGCTAAGTTGGGCGCAGTGTTCCTGCTCATGAGAGCATGGAGCGGGTCATCAACTAAACGTACGTGGGTCGAGCGACACCATACGGGGGCACAATACTCCGCTGCGTGGTAGCAAAGAGCCTAATCCAAACAGACTAACCCTAACCCAAGGGCTGAAGTTCAGGTAGTGGCACCCCAAGTTGAGCCAGAGGGTTTGCTCAGCAGGCTGTTTCGAGGGTTGGTCTTGACTGCAGTCTTCTTCAAGTGGAGATGGTATGTTAGTGACCTGTCCAGGGTCACGTCCTGATGTGTAGGTAAGCGAATCAACAGCCCTGCAACCTGAAGCTTCTAACTGCATGCGCTATGCAACCAAACACCTAAGAATAGATATGTAATCGTAATCATAAACTCGAGTTTTCTACAGCGCCCAACGAAAGCTAAGTCGCGGGAACCAACTTATTCACAGACGCTCAGCCGAAACAAAATCGATAGGCAAGAAGGGTTTGGTTCCAGGTCAAAATCCAAGAGTCAAGAGGCAGGCAGGCAGGCAGCCAGGCAGCCAGGCAGGCAGGCAGGCAGGCAGCCAGGCAGGCAGGCAGGCAGGCAGGCAGGCATGCAGGCAGGCAGGCAGGCATGCAGGCAGGCAGGCAGGCATGCAGGCAGGCAGGCAGGCATGCAGGCAGGCAGGCAGGCAGGCAGGCAGGCAGGCAGGCAGGCATGCAGGCAGGCAGGCAGGCAGGCAGGCAGCGGCGTGGTGTTGTTTGGAATTAGATCTGCTGGATAGATAAGGGGAAGAAGAGGAATCAGGATAACAGTAGCTGCCTCCTTCACATTCCAGTCACCGCATGATGCTAAGAAATCAAAAATTGAACTGCACGAATCTCAGAACTTTCAGCTGTTTACAGTTTTTCTTAAATGTTCCGTTCAATGACCTTTTGAACCCACGCGTTCTCTGCTTGGATGGCCCTCCCTCTCTGCACGAGGCATATAGCTCTATATACGGTCCCCGTGTATACCAGGACACCGAGAAGACTTTGCCGCAGTACTAATGAACACGTTGTTGCGTAATTATACACACAGACAGTAAACATACGGCCTAGATATGTTTTTTCTGAACGTGATTAACGACCTTTTGACCTGGATTAACTTACCGTGAGCAAATGATTTATTTCCGAACAACGGGTACTCCAAAAGATTGCTGCAATCAACTCGGCTGTATGCCTGCTTACTAGGCCTACTCAAACGTCCACTCAAAACTGAAAACACTCATCTTCCGCAGATCCTATCCTGATTCCTCGTCTTCCCCTTATCTATCCCGCAGATCCAATTCCAAACACCTCCCACCGTAGCCATCTCACTGCCTGCCTGCCCGACTCTTGGATCTCGAACCCTTCTTACCTGTCGATTTTGTTTTGACTCAGCACCTGTGAATAAGCTGGTTCCCGCGACTTAGCTTTCATTGGGAGCTGTAGAAATCTCGAGCTTACGAATACGATTACGATTACTACATAGATGGTTCCCTTAGTCCAGTTGGACAGTTTAAGTCATAACTCACCTCTTAGCATAGCATGTCTGCATTGACCAACGACTTCTGTGTGTTTACGGTTTAAGCCGTGATCTAGGCCTACCCGTAGGTGTCTCTAGATGATATACATGCCTTTTTAACCGGCCTATTAATTTGCGACCTTTATACGTCACACTGAAAACAGCTAGTGATAAGACAAGCTGTCTACACGTGAGTATATAATTGGAGAGGACCATCTGACCTGGAACCCAAGCCCTTCTGCCTATCGATTTTGTTTTGACTGAGCGACTGTGAATAAGCTGGTTCCCGCGACTTAGATTTCGTTGGGCGCTGTAGAAATCTCGGGCTTACGATTACGATATAAAATGTTCTGTTACAATTTTACAGGAACAGTTACAATTACGGTTGTGCTTTGACCAGCTTATCCTCTCGTTATTACGTGATGTACGTGTAACCGAATATAGGCCTGGATAGCTACATTGGTTAACACGCACGTCAAGGCGCCTCTGTGCGTGAGGGCGCGGCTTCGCATACCGATTGTGGCTTATTGAAGAGATTTTAATCTCATGTTAGTAAGGTCAAAATTCTCTCTTAATTTTGTTCGCAGTGCACTCATTGGCCTACCACCTGGACCCAATGACATCAGTAGGGCTATGTGTGTGTATAAATACACACATACATGCATGCATACATACATACATACATACATACATACACTCATACATACATACATACATACATACACTCATACATACATAGATACATACATACATACATACATACGTACATACACTCATACATACATACATACATACACTCATACATACATACATAGATAGATACATACATACATACATACACTCATACATACACACATACATACACACATACAGACATGCATACATACATACATACATACAGACATGCATACATACATACACACATACATACATACGTACATACACTCATACATACATACATACATACATACATACATACATACGTACATACACTCATACATACATACATATATTTGTTTTTGCCATTCTGTAATTCTAGCCCAATGTCGCGGATAGTTTTCGTTTGGAATTTTAACTGGTTTAAGTTTGATGCGCCACCTACCGAATGAGATTGATGTTCATGTTCTTCTCTAGTTCTCAACAGGATGCGGGTTGAATAGAACAGTAATAACTACGTATCCATTTTCCACTACTCTTCGTTGTAGTTCAATATAGCATGATTTCTTATGCCATACTTATTATGTCATTTTGTTAACAATAGAAACTCACCTTTCTGACTTTAAAAATGTGCCATTTATTTGTAACGTAAGTCCAGCAGTAATACGTAAATTTCTGGATTTTACACGGTAAAAGTAACGGACTTCAATGTCGTAATCGTAATCGTAAACTCGAGAATTCTACAGCGTCCCATGAGAACTAAGTCGTAGGAACCAGCTTCTTCACAGGCGCTCAGGTTAAACAAATTCGATGGGTAAGAAAAGTCCGGTTCCAGATGAAGATCCAAGAGTCATGCAGCCAGACCTGGGCAGAGATTGCAAGAGGTGGTGTTTGGTGAGTTCGTATAATGGGTCTGGTATCGTCGGAAGTCTGTTTGGGCTTTCAGACAGCCACTAAGACTCATCTCTTCTGAACTAATTAGCCTACCTCTGTAGGCTGTTTCCATGTCTTCTTGTCGGATTCCCTTATTGGCTTTTTCCACCAGACTCACCCTGAAATTTGGTTTGCACAATGATTTTTGTTTAGTAGCGACCATCAACGGATGCCTTGAGTATTTTTACAATGGCCTACATACGTTTTAGATTGTTGTTGTTGTTGTTGTTGTTATTATTATTATTATTATTATTATTATTATTATTATTATTATTATTATTATTATTATTATTATTATTATTATTATTATTATTATTATTACTACTACTACTACAACTACTACTACTACTACTACTACAACTACTACTACTACTACTACTACTACTACTACTACTACTACTACTACTATTATTATTATTACTATTATTATTTTTTACCAAGGTAAGTATAATCCCTTGATTGTTCAAAAATTTCCGGAGAAAGAGAGAGAGAGGGATTCTGGAACGGCTAATCCTCGTCTGGATTCGGCATCACAAATGTACCGTGGAAGGCGACTGCATTGAAACGCTGTAATGTTATAGACAAGCGTTGAAAGAGGTGACCTGTTTCTCTACCATCTCCGGATATGAGGGACAATATACGCTCCAAGTCTGTGAGAAAGGTCATACTCAAACCATTGATAGGGCCTAAAGTCTCAAAGGCCGGAGGAACAAAGTGGTATGCATTAGTGAGATGATCATATTTCAAAGTTTTCAATCGGCCGCCAGTTCAGCTGCGCCTCCTGCTGTAACAGAGGTTGCCTGTAAGTAAGAATGTGCAAGCGTGTCAATCACGGTGACATCCCATAGGAGGCTGCGCCCCGAACGCCAAGGAATCAGGGCAAGGCCATCCGGTCTCTTGCCGTCTGTTCTAGAAAGACCCGTAGGTTCTTTCACTGATGGGAAGCCCGCTCGAGTCAGACTTCTGTGAATAAGGTCATTAAGACAAGCGTGACGTGCCATTCTGCCGGGTCCCAAACGGCAAGAGAGACCATGCGACCCATCAGCAGTCACCAGAGCTCCACATGTGCAATTATGTGGTTGACATAGGATAGCTTCGTCATCCAGGCGAAGACCGATTGAGTTAATGGGGAGGGCAAATAGCCAGTCCCCAGCATGAGGCGATGACACCGCCATTATTATTATTATTATTATTATTATTATTATTATTATTATTATTATTATTATTATTATTATTATTATTATTATTATTATTATTATTATTATTATTATTATTATTATTATTATTATTATTATTATTATTATTATTATTATTATTATTATTATTATTATTATTATTATTATTATTATTATTATTATTATTATTCAAAAAATTTACACAAATTTTATTTAAGGGAGAAACTGAAGGAACATTATATAATGCTTTTTTACATGATTTACTTTTTTACTGGATTTAGAAGAACGAGATGACTGTTTGTGTGTTATTATTATTATTGTTATTATTATTATTATTGTTATTATTATTATTTCATCGTAGCACCATGTTCTCTCTCTATCTTGACCCCGGATTCTGACCTGGTACCGACACTGACCAAACAACCTGGTTTTTGCGGAATTTATTTGATATAGCGCCAGTGTTTAAGCTGGTTTCTGTCTCTGTCGCAGCTTTGTGTGGCGCTGCAATATTTCGTAGATTTACATTTACATTACAACTCTTGGCCAGCGGCCCGATATATGGTTTTTGATGGTAACGGCTTTCCATACGATGAAAACGTTAATCCATGTAGAACATGGTAAATTCTTTTTGTTTAAAAGCGCAATTTCTGTGCAATTTTTGTTTTTCGTTCATATCTTATGTACAGTTTTTAAAGTTTGAGCGTGTAGCAAGGCTATAGCTATTTTATTTAGTAACAAAATAATATTTTGTTTATAAACTGTGCCATGAAAGAGGTAAGGGTCGCGGGGTTGTGCTAGCTGTTGGTAGGAATTTAAAACCAGCGGTTAATATTCAGCTATTAAAGGCTTGTTGCACATAAAAATATAGAAACAAAAGAATAAATCCGAGGAGAATATATTGTGAAAAAGCGGCGTTGAAAAGATTACACGCATTTAAATGTCGACGCAAGAACCGTTGCACGTACCATGCTTTAAGACGACGCTTAAAGAAGGCGGCGTCGACACTCGTCAGACGGCGCATGTTGTCGTTGTGTTTTCTCCTGCAGTTTGACTCAGACTGGTCAAGAAAGGCCCCCTAAAAGTACCACCGTATGGACGGTCTAAGTGGCTTTGTCGTGGTTTCCATCAATGTCTGCTGGTTTTAGAATCTGTCGCGTTTTTAATGGGCAATGGAAAGCGACGAGTTCCAGCAGCCGGGCACATACGGCCAGTCGTTTTTGGAGAATGGCGTTTTCGAAATGCATGCAGCTGAGGGTGTAAGGAAACTGGAAGTTGATTTGTGTGCCACATCGCGACCATTCCAGCCCTACGATGCTGTGACGCATGGTGAATGTTCCTCCCAGTTGTCACCAACAGATGTAGCTGCGATAAAGACCGAAACTCAAGACACAACATCAAGCGATTTATGTTCTTCTGAGTCAGGTTAGTAAACGGTTTTGTCTTTCTTCAGTCAGCTTGACGCTTTGTGTGATCAGAAAGCGCGCTAGCGAATAAAATAGATTCGGAACATTCACGCTTGGCTTCTTGTCGTTAATAGTATACCTCTGACATGCTAAAAATAGAATTTTGTCGAGAGTTTAGTGGGGAAATTCGACACAGACCAGTTTTTGACTTTCACGTTTGTTAATTTGATCAGCCATGATGTTTATGATGTGTCCACACATTCAACTTGCTCACAAATTATTGAATGTTGTTCACGTTTGTTAAATTTGTTCAATGTGCGATGCTTAAAAGTGTATACAGGTTCAGCATTGCTACCAACTCAAATGAACTGCTATTTCATATATCTAATGATTTCTTGTAAAATGCAATATAAAAATGTTTTTATGTATGTGTGCATGCATCCACGTCTAGATACTTAGGTAACCTTAGCACCACACAAAAGTGCTGATTATGCTAGCGTAAGTTCATTAAGAACTAAAAAACAAATAATGTTCATATACCTAGAAAAGTCAACGCTGGTAGTGCTCTCGCACACACAGCCCAACATGTTGAATAGTGTTGTATTACGTTACGTTGTTTTGTTTTATTACGTTATGTAAGCTACACTTCTAAGCAAGCAATATCGTTGGGTAAAAACTAGAAATGAAAATTGTTATGTATCGTTTTCAAAAGAGCAGATTTTTAACGACTACAGCAACTCCAGAGGCTTTGCAATCATAGTATAGTGTCTTTGTTAGTCTGGTGATTTCGTGTTTGATGTGCAGCCATGCGTATTGTAAACTGTTGTTACGAGTGTCTTGGTCACAATGCTTACACCCTACATAAATTGTCTAGTGAGAGAACATTGTAATTGTGTTTGTCTACTTATGTGTCTGGCTATTTATGTTGTTCATACGAGAATTCTTAAAATGACGCAAGACATTTGTCATGTTGCATAAAAGACCACTCTGCTGTTGGCTGTGGGTAACATTGGGTGTGGTTTACCACCAGACAGTTGACGACTGTTCAGTGTTTTCGCCACATTAGTTCCAAGCTGCTGCAACCAGTTATGACTTTGAAAAGTGTATTGTATGTTTTAAGATGCCACTTTAAAAAAATTTGCGACTTTATTTCTGCAACTAATTTATTCTTATGTTTTACTGAGGCATCTACTTCTGAATCCAAACTTCTGTATCAGAAATTAGGAGGTAATTAGGAGGTATGAAGGACGCTGGTACAGGCAACGTTGTAACAGTTCAGAGCTGTTAAATATTTAACCATGCAGATATTGAATTGAATAACGTTTACAATTTTTATTTGTCATATTATTTACTATACACGTTGTATTTAGATTTATGAAGAAAATATGTTAATTATGAAAGATCTTTAATTGCTCTTTAACTTTGTGATTTGTTGAACTCTGTTGTATTGTTTGACCCACATTTTTTAAAACCATCGTCGACCTTGTCTTGACTAAACGATGCGTCTTAGTGTGTCTGTGAATGAGCTGGTTTCCTTTTCTAGACAAATAAGGAGCGTATGGTTTGCAGAAAATTTGTAAAGGTAGCATTAATTTTCCATGTGTTCAGAATGCATTTATGATACATATTTCACCTGTACTAAATTTTTGTCAGTGTGCTAATGGGATGTGGAATGCTCAAGGTATGAAACGATTCGTTTGGCTGATATGCCATGCTACGGAATGTTCCACTGGCAAAACGCTATGGCCTGAAATGCTGTGGTCTGAAAGCTGTGGTCTGAAAGGTTTTGGTCTGAAAAGCTGTGGACTGACATCTACCAATGTGTGTTTACTCAGCTTTGCCGAATATCTGAATACAGTATAACCTTTGGCAGATCCTGCCAATGCACTTAACAGCGTTGCGTTTGAGTCTCCTTCAACGTCTGGTCCACTTAGTTCAACATATGTCTGGTATAAGTGTGGCACTTCTGAATGGTCAAACCTTTGCTGCCAATCATTTGACAATATCCTGATTTAGGGGTAGCTAACCTCAGGGTATCCTGTGATCCAGTTAAACCAGATTTTTCTCATTCATTCAGTGCATTCATTGGAGTGTCACATCCAAGCATTTACAACAACCGTAATCCCTTTGACTGGGCCGTGATACCTCTGAAATACAAAAATAGCCCAAAGTGTCGTTGTAAGGGTAGCATGTCAGACCTGAGGACAAATCCAGTCGAAAGCTCTCAATGGGGTATTATCTGGCGCCTTAGGGAGGCAGTATAGTGACCCATTTATTACAAGCATCTGTCTATAATAGTCCTCTGTGCATTTAACAACAGTAGTGCTCAGTGCCACAAGATCCATGCAGCGTAGTGGCCCATTTAATTACAAGCAACTACATGTTTCTACCCATCGTGGGACGCAGTGGTGTAGTGGTATAGTCGGTGCCTTGTAACCAAGGGGTCGTGGATTCGAACCTGCCTCAAGCCACTGCGTAGCGACCTTGGACAAGTTGCTCACCCACAGTTGTCTTTGAGGAAGACAATGGGAAACCACCTCACTCATCTCATCCCCGGTTGGCGTAAAGCCAATGGACATGCCTTCGGGCAGAGAACTCATCATCATCATCGACCCATCGTACGAACTCACCAGCACTTCACCTCTTGCAAATTCTGTGCAGGTCATCGACTCAAAACTGCAATCCAAAATCATTAGCTGTTGGAGGATTCCAGTAGGTCAGAGAAATATCAGAGGAATATCATGCCACCTGACGCCCACTCAGCCATCCGTCCTTTATTATTCATATTTAGAATCGTTTGGTTGGTGAATGAGTACAAATTTATGCAAATTAGGAGGTTAGAAAGGTGTTCTGTAGATGGATTGTGTATAGGCATGTAAATATAGTAGCTTTACCTGGGTGCTTCTGAATAGTTGGTATGTAAACAACCGTGTTACCTTTACCTTTGTGCCTCTGAAGAGTTTTTGTAGGGGCTTTCAAATAAGTGTTACCTTTATCTTTGTGCTTCTGAAGAATTTTTGTAGAGGCTTTCAAATAAGTGTTATTACCTTTATCTTTGTGCTTCTGAAGAATTTTTGTAGAGACTTGTAAATATGTGTTATCTTTACCTTTATGCTTTTGAAGAGTTTCTGTAGAGGCATGTAAATAAATGTTACCTTTACCTTAAAGCTAGAGGCATGTAAATAAGTTTTACCTTTTTGCTTCTGAAGAGTTTCTGTAGAGGCATGTAAATAAATGTTACCTTTACCTTAAAGCTAGAGGCATGTAAATAAGTGTTACCTTTACCTTTGCCCTTTTGAAGTTTCTGTAGAGGCGTGTAAATAAGTGTTACCTTTACCTTAAAGCTAGAGGCATGTAAATAAGTATTACCTTTACCTTCATGCTTCTGAATAGTTTCTGTAGAGGCATGTGAATAAGAATGTTATTTTTTCCTGTGTTATTACCATTATAATTGCCTTAGTAATTATATTACTAAAGGGATAGAATAGCTAGATTAGTATACCAAAACTAAAGCTGTGTCAATACTGCTAATCACCACAGTCATATATTAAACGTCAGACATCGACATGGACAGATCAAATAGGGTTAGTGTCCAATTCATTACCAATGCTTTGTTGAGAGTTGTTCAATGGTTCAGCGCCGCTGAAAGGCCATCCTTCCATTTGTGTGCTTAGGTAAACATTAGTCATGATAGGGATATTGTCAAATATGAACATGTTCTGTAGAAATTGGGCAGTGGTGGTGAACCTGTACAGCTAATGTGCCTGCTGTTGTAAAACTGCAGTGGATAATTTGTGCACCCACTGATAGAATTCTGTCAGGCTAAAGTGAAGGCGTGTGCATGAGGAAATGCTGCAGTGAAGATGGTTTCCTTCAGCGTTTTGTTGTAAATGAGGTTTGGCTCTGGTTAGCGCAGGAATCTCTTGTTTGTGCTTTCGTTGCACTGAAGGGTGGTGTGGTTTCTTGAGAGGGCTGTCTGGGAACAGTTTGACACTAATTGAATAGCCAGTAATAAGTGTGGGGCACGGTAGTCTGTTGGGTAGAGTGCTCAGCTTGTAACATGGAGAGTAGGTAATAAGTGTGGGGCATGGTAGTCTATTGGATACAGTGCTTAGGTTGTGACATGGAGAGTATGGGTTAGTGCCTTCTCAGAGAGTTACTGTGTAGGGACCTTGAACAAGCCCTTCGTGCACTATTGTTCGGCTCCATCGACCGATGCTTAGTCATTAGATAGTGGCGCTTAATGAATTCAGAAATAATGAACAAATAAATGCAGAAATAATAATTCACGTTCCAGTTGTGTGATAGAACGCAGTTGATCTGCTGTGTGCATTGGGTACCACTGTAGAATAGTGTGCTGTTTTAGGATGTGATGTCTGGAAACAATTGACACTAATGAATTGTAGCTCATGGGTTGTCTGGTTATAATGACCTCTATCTAGTCAGTAATATGAACTCATCAAGTAATTGGGTTCATATGTGTTTTTATTTGTGTGTATGCATGTATGTATGCGTGTAGGTATGTATAACAGTACTTGTATAGCATCTTTTATTTCATCTATTGATGCCACATGCATTATTATAATTGCGCTATAGAAGTTCTAGGATTGAGTTTTAAAAACCTCTGAAAAGGGCTGTATGTACGAATGTAAAAAGGTGCAGCTGAAGCAGAGCGTAACGTAATCATTTAACGCCAATAGTAAATAAGTAAGTAATGTTAACAAATGCATTACTTACTCACCCAGAATTCACCCGATAGGCACTGGAGTCAGTTAATGGAGTTCACAGAGTTAGCTGTATGCTTTTTCTTTCAGTCAGTCATTCAGCTCATTTATATAGCACCCCATCAAGATAAGTCATGTTGAGACAAGTCATGCGGAATGTACATAGTCGCTTAGTGGCTGATTAGTGTTCCACTTACCATGGGCAAATTTGACCAAATTATCTAGCAATGGCCAATAACCAGATTAGCTGATATCTGTTTTTATGTGGTGTAGCTACGGTAGTGTCTGCCACTAGCAGACATAACAACTTTCAAGGGAGTAGACAGTTGAGGCTTGGCATGCTGCTCTGACGTGTGGACAATGGCCTAAGAAACGCAGAACATGTTCTCTCTTCTCTAGGCACTTACAGCTCACTTACTCTCCACATGAAACCCTGTAATCCGAAAATGCGTCCGGCTAGCAGTAGGAGTACACCGTGTTCTGAAAAAGGAACCCTCACGCAAACTCAAATAAGTTGAACAAAATTTTTACAAAAGTTACTGAAAGGTACCTTTCGATACTTATTTAAGTACTATTAGCTAATAATTTTCACAGTTTATGAATGGTCTCGTTTAACTGAGCTTGTGTTATTGCTTAATTATTTTCACTAACTCTAGCCGATAATGGCTCCAAGCGAAGAAGACATAATTGTTATTAATTTTTATGTAAAAACGAATTTTTATGTCATGTGAAGTGTTTGCTTTAAGAATTTCTGGATGAACTATGGGCGTTAGGCAGACTTAGCAAGCTCCTACAAAAGATTGACTACCAGATCTTGCCAGCATCAGCAAATTTTATTGTAATTTGCCTGGGGTGCATTTTTTCTGGACACCAAGTAGCAGTGACGCTATGTAAATTATATCATCAAATTACATTACTTTTTTACTGGAAGGAACACGGTTTGATTAGGTGGCTGTTGACAGTAGCTGGCAAATTCCAGGAACCTATCAGCCTATTTCAAACCTATCCTTGGAGGAGAGGCTGAAACCACTTTCTGGTACAATAGAGGCTTGTAATAGTTGAGCTTAATTTCTTCACATAGCAACTGATTAGTTTTTTTTCGTGTAAAACAATAAATATACCATTACAGTACCTTATCTTATCTTATTCTACTGGTGAGGCCTGTCATTATTAGTCCCTTTTAAGATAAAGTGGTGCCTTGGCCTTGGCATGTGGGGATGGAAGGCCAATCCTTTCCATCTCTCTCTTTCTCTTTCTCTCTCTCTCTATCTCTCTTGGTCTGTCTGTCTGTCTGTCTCTCTCTCTGTCACTGTCTGTCTGTCTTCTCTGTCTGTCTCTGCCTCACTCTGTCTGTTTGTCTGTCTCTCTCTCTCTGTCGCTTTCTGTCTGTCTGTCTGTCTATCCATTCATGAAGTGTAACCCTGACTTACTTTTATACATGGGCGAGGTCAGAAGAGGAAGAGAAATTGTTAAGTACACTGTAACCTCATTATGCCATTTTATTGTCTACCTAGTGTACCTTGGCCGCCTTTTGTTTCTCCTTCCCTCCAATCTTGTGTGTAGCATCTGATCAGCTGACATTCACTTTGGCAACACGTTATTTCCGTTGGGCGATATCAACTAAATATTATAACTTTGGAAGCCGTATCAATTTAAGAGATAGAGTTATAATACAGCTGGGCTGTCAAGGTGGACGAAATATGGGCTCCGTGTCTGGACCGTGCTATCAGGATTCGTTTACGATGAGGTTCTGGGTAGACTAGTCCAGATGGGCTAAGAATCCGGACCCTCTGGACTGAAGATCCTCTCCACTGACCAGCTGGCCACTAACACAGATAGAACTGGACAAGAGAGGATGAGTTAATTCCTGATACCCAGTGCTTTTGGGAGGCTAAGTGTATAATTACACTGAGACTTCTTTATAATCTGCTTCATTATGACATCAACTCTATTAATATAGCTTATAATATAAACATAATATGGATAACAATATGGCTAATAATATAAAAATAATATGGCTAATAATATAAACATAATATGGCTAATAATATGAACATAATATGGCTAATAATATGAACATAATATGACTAATATTATGGCTAATAATATAAACATAATATGACTAATAATATGGCTGATAATATAAACATAATAAGGCTAATAATATAGACATAATATGACTAATAATATGGCTAATGATATAAACATAATATGGCTAATAATATAGACATAATATGACTAATAATATGGCTAATGATATAAACATAATATGGCTAATAATATGAACATAATATGACTAATAATATGGCTAATAATATAAACATAATATGACTAATAATATGGCTAATAATATAAACATAATAAGGCTAATAATATAGACATAATATGACTAATAATATGGCTAATGATATAAACATAATATGGCTAATACTATAAACATAATATGACTAATAATATGGCTAATAATATAAGCATAATATTTTTTCTTCTTCCTTCTGGCTGGAATTAATCCCTCCTAGGAAAGGGGTCAGCCACACAAATCCTTCTTTTCCATTTGTTTCTGTCTTCAGTGTCGTCTTTCTTCAATCTCAGGAGCTTTAGGTCTTGCTGAATCATGTCTCCCCATCTCTTCTTTTGTCGTCAACGATTGCGGCGTCTGTAAACCTCAGCTGTCATAATTCTTTTAATGCAGTTTTCCTCTTCTCTCCTCATCACTTGACCGTACCATCTCAACCTGGCTTCTCGTACCTTTTCAGATATACATGCCACTCCCAATTTCTGTCTGATATACTCATTTCTTTTCCTGTCTTTCAGTGAGATTCCAAGTATCCATCGCAGCATTCTCATAATAATTCTCATAAACATAATATGGCTGATAATATAAACATAATATGACTAATAATATGGCTAATAATATAAACATAATATGGCTAATGATATAAACATAATATGGCTAATAATATCAACATGATATGGCTGATAATATAAACATAATTTGGCTGCTTACTTGGGTCCAGGGTTTAATCTTATCTCATATATAATGATTTCTTTAGTGCCATTTTCTTATTGCAAAAGGTATCAATTGATGGTCACTTCAAGTGATACCACAGTGAAAGATATAATCTGTAGGAAGAGCCTTATACTTAAGATGGTCTGCAGAAGTGGCTTTCAGAAGAGTTGCAGAGTATTACGAAATAGAGAAATTTCCAAGTTGAGCTGATTCCATTATGTGTTAACTCATGCCAAAGCGTTTTGACAGTATTAAATTGTGTTTTGAAATGAATAACAAAAGATTGAGTAATGGGATTATGTTTTAATTTCAGTTGAGCATCGGTATTGTTTATGATTGTGAGTGTTTTGGTGGAATCTTCATCATCTTATCATCATCATCATCATTGTTATCATTATCACCAATTCCTGACACAAGCCATTTGTTGGCAATGGTTGCAAATGAATGATCACCGTTCTTCTTGGTCAATTGTCAAATTTCTTGCACTTATCACAAATGTCAAATTCATACTGTACAACCAGGGTAAAGTAAATACATTGCACTTATCACAAATGTCAAATTCATACTGTACAACCAGGGTAAAGGAAATACATTGCATTGTCACGCGTGTTACATTCATACTGTACCACCAGAGTAAAGTAAATCCATTGCACTTATCACAAATGTCAAATTCATACTGTACAATTAGAGTAAAATAATTCCATTAATGTTCTCTCGTTCAATCCAAATCCTGTTTTGTCTTTTACTGTATTGTCTATCCAGAGTACTTGTGGCCTCATCCTTTGTTTCCCTTTCCCTTGATTCTTGCATTTAGCGCCTTGCACGTTATCCATTCATTTGGTTATATGTGGTTTGTTTCTCTTGGCAGACGTCAACCCGTTGTCAGGCGATGGAGCTCGCGGTGGTTGCAGTAGCGAAGGTCTGTCTTCGTCTCACGTAGCGTGCCGCGTCTGTGGCGATCGGGCGTCTGGATATCACTACGGAGTGACTTCGTGCGAGGGATGCAAGGTATCACACCAGTTGCACAGTTTCTGGATTCTCACCATACACAGACAATGGACTGTACGGTACACACGGCTGTAACACTGCGTTAAAACACTTCTTCTGATTCATACAGAGTTCTGATTCATTCGGATTCGGACTGATGCATGGTTTGGGCAGCTGCTTGACTTCCACTGTCGGAGACATGTATTGATAATTTAAGTCAGCTTAGAAGCTGTAATTCTTATAAGACTACCTTATTATAATGCTCAGTATAATTTGGTACGGGCTCAAGGGCCTAAAGAAAGGAAATGAACGCCTCCCCTATGTCTCACTTGTGGGATATGGGATACTTTACTTAGTTACTTTGCTTGTTGTAATGCTTTTCATTCCTTGGTGGCATTATAGTACAGCACAGTTGTCTGGTCCATAGCATGACAGGTGTGTAATTCAGTGATTGCAGGTTTGCACCTTCTCGGCCATCTCTATGTAATGACCCCGAACACGTTGTTGTTCTCATACACTCATTGTGTGTTAGATTAATCTTTACTGACTGTGAGCACGTAATAAGTAAAGTATCCCGTATCCCACAAGTGAGACGTTGGGCAGGAGCTCATTTAATTTTCTTTAGGCCCTTGAGCCAGCAGTGGACGAATCCCAAGGTCCTGGACGCAGGGCCAGTGCATCAGAGGACTTGACATTCACTTCCCAGCTTATGCCAATTCCAAATTATACTGCTTGGTGACAGAGGCACGGTGTGCACAAACAACTTGCCCAGGGTCATTACATGGAGACGAACCCGCAACCACATGATCATTAACCAGTCGCATTACCGATAGACCACTGTGCATCAGGTAAATGCAATAAACAGAATAAGTAACTAATAATAGTGAATTTCAAACGTGTTTGATTTGCATCGGGAGGCAATATTTCTGTTTTGTTAGGGTTTCTTTCGCCGTAGCATGCAGAAGCGCGTCGAATATCGCTGCCTGCGCGACGGCAAATGTCAGGTGATGCGTATCAACCGAAACCGCTGCCAGTACTGTCGTTTCAAGAAGTGTCTGGCGGTTGGAATGTCAAGAGACTGTAAGTCGTGTTGTCTGCAGCTAAAGAGCTGTAAAACTCCATTATCCCAAAGCACTCATATCCTACTCTTAACTGTTTTCAAAAACAGCGTATATGCTGAGACTTGTTCCACACGTGGCTGCAGTCAGCAAATTACTGTACATGTACAGCACCCTTTTTGGCCTCGGCCTACTATGGCACTCTGTACATTGTCTTATTATTATTACTGTTATTATTATTATTATAATTATTATTAATAATTTTAATATTATTATTATTATTAGGCCGTTGAGTCAGCAGTGGATAAATCCCAAGGTCCTAGACACGAGACCAGCGCATCTTGGGACTGATGTTTACTTCCCAGCTTATGCCACTATCAAATTCCACTGCTTCGTGACAGAGCCAAGTGTGTGCACGAACAACGTGTCCAGGGTTGTTACATGGATTCTGTCGGCAGACTTGAACCCACAATCGTCAGATTATTGACCAAGTGCACTATCGAATAGACCCCCTTGAGGCACTGCAAATTGTTACTTAGAATTAACCTGCTGGTGTTTTGATATTGATTATCTACATTTATTTTAGTTTTAAAGTGCAATTATCACTCAATTTATGCTGATATGCCGCTGTGCATTATCGTAATCGTAATGTCACAGGAGAGGGTGCCTTAGAAAAGCATGTCCTGAAGGCAGACTGCTGGGGTCACGATTACGCATTGGCTGGCAAAGTCACACCCTGACTAAATCACACCCTGACCAGTAGCACGGTTACTATGGCTGCCCTTCATTTTAACGTACACTAACTGATTCTGTTATGCTTGGAATTTGCAAGGGATGTTTTTGACCTTGCAGCTGTTCGATACGGACGTGTTCCAAAGAGGTCACTGAGCGTGGACGACCAGCCTGTCAGTACGTCCAGTCTGTCTGAGTTACAGCGAAGTCTGGACGAGGAAGCGGCAACCGAAACGCGACACCTGGAACTCTACGACGTCATCCTCAGCGTCTCCCATTCGCACGCAGCGCACTGTGACGAAACGGAGGAAAAGGTTTCAATGCTCAGTCGACGTCTAGCGTCTCTGGTCAGTTTGCTGCGTAGTTGTTGATTTGTTGTTACTATCGGTAACAGGTTCCGAAGATCTGATTTGATATTTGTTTGGCACAGTGCACGGTTGGTTTGAGCTCTCACCTTGTAATGTGACTTGTTCCATTGTTCAAGGCTCCCCTGAGATGTTTACTATGTAGGGACCTTGAGCAAGCCCTTCACTCACAGTTGCTCAGCGCCATTGACTGATGCTTAGATGTTAGATAATGGTGCTTAATAAACGCAGAAATAATAATTTTAATGCCACAGTATTATTTGTTGTGTTTGAGGGATTATTTTTGCTAATGATAATACTAATGATAATAGTGATAATTTTGAATAATTATTTCTATTTGGTAAATGAGGAAAATAATAGTAATAAATTACGAAATGGTTTATTGGTTCTGTCATATTGTCTTTCTGATTTCTTCTTGATAGATTATTTTTACTTTGGGTTAAAAAATAATGGGGATAGTAATAAATTATTATTTCTACGTAGTTAAAAAGCCGAATAATAATAATTATGACTGAGTATAATTGATTCTATCATTTTATTGCCACAATGTAAATTATTGTATTTGGGGAATTATTTTTAATAATGATAATAATAAATAATTATTTCTGTTTGGTTAATAATAATAATGACAATAAATTATGAAATAGTTTAATTTTTTCTGTTATTTTATCTTTCATGTTTTCTACTTGATTATTGTTTTTACTTAATAAATAATATAATAATAAATAATATTTTTACTTAAAATAATATCGATAGTAATAATAAATGATTTATTTCTATGTAGATAGAAAGGTAACAGTACTAATAATAAGTGCATTTAAGAGGTTCTCTCCTTTGTCTGTACAGCTGACGGTTCCTGAAGTCAGTGCATTCGAAGGTTTTGTGCTGCCAGACAAGCTGGAAGCCTGTCGCTGTCTGATGTTTCAGAACTTGGCCAACCTCATCAATCCAGCCATCAACCAAGTCGTTGAGTTTGCAAAAAGAGTTCCAGGTCTAGATGCTTGTGGTTTAAATATTTTATTGTTTGGGATTTTTCAGATAATTCTCCAGGTAGTGGTAAACAATGGTGCTTTGTCATGAAATAATAGGAAAAAATTGAGAAAACAAATGTATAGGCTATGAGACATTTTTGTGATGTTATAAATTGTCATGTAATTATTTGTGATGGTAGACAATGGTGCTATGTGAAGAGAAGAAAGCAGCTGTAAAAAATTAAGAAATCAGATACCAAGCAGTTGAATATTATTATGACACTATGAATATTCATATAATTTCTGAGACAGTGGTAGATGCTGGTGCTATATGAAGATAAGAAACTATTAGTAAGCAGGCCTGTCATCTGGCTCCCAGGGACCCAGGCATCTGCCCGAAGGTCAGTGATTGCATAGACCAAAACCCTGGCAAAAGAAGCAGATCATTTTAAGCAGAATACTGTTTTAGTCCTGGTTACTCGGGTGAATAATGCACAGTTGTTTGATGCCTGCAACGCCTCAGTGTGGAAGATAATGGGTTGCAGTTCCAATCAGTGAAGCGTACAGAATAACAAATATCTTTAGTCTTTGGCTATCTTTAGTACACTTTTAACATTACTGTATTATTATTTTTGTTATTTATGTTATTATTCGTGCATATTGAACTGAAGGTTAATTTTTCTTGCTTTACCGACCATTTTAAGTTGGGAGTTGATAGAAATTAGTGTGCTGTTGTGCGCATTGGTGGCCTGAGAGATATCATGGCCTAGTCATTAGGGTGACTGCTCAGCTAACTTTGAATTAGGCCTAAGGGCACAGAATGACTCGTATCAGGCCTATTGGATGATTGTTGCATGGAGTGATGGAGAACCTGCTGAGAATGGATTCGATTCACCAAAACATGTGTTACTCCAAAATTTGAATCCCGTATTAATGAGTAATTATGAATTGTGTAGATTTTCACACGATTCCTCAGGAAGACCAGTTGGTCCTGATAAAGAAAGGCTTCTACGAGATCTGGTTGACTCGTATCTGTCGTCACATCAGCAGTTCAGACAATCGTGTTCTCTTTTCCGACGGAAGCCTTGTTCCTCGTTCTGAGCTCGCACTTGTCTACAGTGTGTGTATCACTTCTGATCTAATCTGTATCACATTTTTGATTTAATCTTTGTTAATTCTAGAATGATCTCTGTTGCCTCTTATCTGTTCTGTATTGCTTCTGACCTAGTCTGTTTTGCTTCTGACCTAGTCTGTTTTGCTTCTGACCTCGTCTGTTTTGCTTCTGACCTAGTCTGTTTTGCTTCTGTTCTGATTGAATTGCCTCTGATCTTATCTACATTGCTTCTAACCTGATCTGTGTAGTTTCTTATCACTAAGGCGTGCATCAGAATTTCTATGGTAAATGTGTAGATTTCTTTATTTTTAAATTTTAGTATTGCAGAAATGTGCATGTTTTAGTATCGCCAAAACATGTTTCAGTATCACCGAAACATGTTTCTGTGTCACCAAAACATGTTTCAGTATCACCAAAACGTGTTTCAGTATCGCCAAAACGTGTTTCTGTGTCACCAAAACATGTTTCAGTATCACCAAAACGTGTTTCAGTATCACCAAAACATGTTTCTGTATCACCAAAACATGTTTCTGTATCACCAAAACATGTTTCTCTATCACCAAAACATGTTTCATTATCACCAAAACATGTTTCAGTATCACCAAAACATGTTGCAGTATCACCAAAACATGTTTCAGTATCACCAAAACATGTTTCAGTATTACCAAAACATGTTTCAGTATCGTCAGAATATTTTATATGTGCCAATTTATATTTTCAATTCTTAATCTGTCAGGTGCATTTTGTGGCCAAATTGTTAGTTCCCGTTCTGCAATGAATTTATGTTACTAGTTATAGATGAGTTCAGGAATAATTGATTGTCTTGAAATTTACTCAGGTTACTGTTGGAGTTTTGTTGTAGTAGACTACAGTGGAGTTTAATTAATCTCTGGTGCATTTATTTTGCTTTTATAGCCCGAGCTGATTGATGCACTATTTGAATATGCTCAAAACTTCAACCAGCTTCAACTTAACGATACAGAAATCGGACTCGTTACCAGTTTGATTTTAACGAATCCAGGTAGACAATTTTCTGCTGGTCTGTTTGTTTATTTTCTCATATTTTGGTTATAATTCTGTGTGTTTTTTTTTAACATTACTATATTATTATTTTTGTTATTTATGTTATTATTCATACATATTGAACTGAATGTTAATTTTTTTTCTTTACCAACCATTTTAAGTTTGACAAATAGAAGATGTACTGCTATTTATTATCTATATTATATCTATTATGTAACATGTTATTTCAATTAAATAAGCAAGTTTTGAGATACTTTTAAAGCTCGTTTTAGTGTCTCGCAAAAGCGCAGCCTATGGTGGCCTAAGTGATGTTAAAGTTGTTAAGAATGGACAGTTGATCAATAAGCAATCAGTGCAAAGATAACTGGAAGAGTCTTCACCAGCAGACAGGAATTGGTTTTCCATTGCTTTACTGGGCATCTGGTTTTGTCAAATATGAGAAGGTGTTCTGCTGTTTGTTGTTGTATTATTCTTTAACGTATTAATTTTTTAACGTATTAATTTTTTAACGTATTAATATGCATGTTTCGAGACACTTACTTGCTATAGGATTGCTATATTACAGTTCACACAGAACTCTACTTCCGTGTGTAATGAGTATATCCCTGATATCATTCATATCTAGAGTTCGGTATATAATTACGTCAATTATGGAACTGTAGCTCTACACTGAACTGGAGTTTATCAGAGGTGCTTTTAACATCAGTGTATTTAGTGTAGACACTGAGGGGCCCCAACGGCACAAAGTACAATGGGCCCCAATCATCATTTTCAGTATTCCAGTCACCAAAGTCTGGGTGGGCCCCTAGTAGAGCTTACACCGAGATATTAAAAACCATAAAAGTGCCTCTGAAGGTTATTTGTCATTGGTTTTCGGAGTGTTTAGGTTTGACGAACATTTAGTCTTTGTTTACGAAGTGTTCAGGTTTGACAAATGTTTAGTCTTTGTTTACAGAGTCTTCAGGTTTGACGAACGTTTAATCTTTGTTTTCAGAATGTTCAGGTTTGACGAACGTTTAGTCTTTGCTTTCAGAGTGTTCAGGTATGACGAATGTTTAGTCTTTGTTTTCTGAGTGTTCAGGTTTGACGAACGTTTAATCTTTGTTTTCAGAATGTTCAGGTTTGACGAACGTTTAGTCTTTGCTTTCAGAGTGTTCAGGTATGACGAATGTTTAGTCTTTGTTTTCTGAGTGTTCAGGTTTGACGAACGTTTAATCTTTGTTTTCAGAATGTTCAGGTATGACGAATGTTTAGTCTTTGTTTTCTGAGTGTTCAGGTTTGACGAACGCTTAATCTTTGTTTTCAGAGTGTTCAGGTTTGACGAACATTTAGTCTTTGTTTACAGAGTGTTCAGGTTTGACAAATGTTTAGTCTTTGTTTTCAGAGTGTTCAGGTTTGACGAACGTTTTGTCTTTGTTTTCAGAGTGTTCAGGTTTGACAAATGTTTAGTCTTTGTTTTCAGAGTGTTCAGGTTTGACGAACGTTTAGTCTTTGTTTTCAGAGTGTTCAGGTTTCACGAATGTTTAGTCTTTGTTTTCAGAGTGTTCAGGTTTGACGAACGTTTAGTCTTTGTTTTCAGAGTGTTCAGGTTTGACGAACATTTAGTCTTTGTTTACAGAGTGTTCAGGTTTGACAAATGTTTAGTCTTTGTTTTCAGAGTGTTCAGGTTTGACGAACGTTTAGTCTTTGTTTTCAGAGTCTTCAGGTTTGACGAACATTTAGTCTTT
This sequence comes from Norana najaformis, assembly GCA_964023275.1. Taxonomy (NCBI): domain Eukaryota; kingdom Metazoa; phylum Annelida; class Clitellata; order Crassiclitellata; family Hormogastridae; genus Norana; species Norana najaformis. The sequence continues at coordinate 19,589,614 of OZ029927.1, forward strand.
GTTTACAGAGTCTTCAGGTTTGACAAATGTTTAGTCTTTGTTTTCAGAGTGTTCAGGTTTGACGAACGTTTAGTCTTTGTTTTCAGAGTGTTCAGGTTTGACGAACATTTAGTCTTTGTTTACAGAGTCTTCAGGTTTGACAAATGTTTAGTCTTTGTTTTCAGAGTGTTCATGTTTGACGAACGTTTAGTCTTTGTTTTCAGAGTGTTCAGGTTTGACAAATGTTTAGTTTTTGTTTTCAGAGTGTTCAGGTTTGACAGATGTTTAGTTTTTGTTTTCAGAGTGTTCAGGTTTGACGAACATTGCTGCAGTTCAGACTCTGCACGTTCATCTGACGGAGGCCCTGCAACTGCAGCTGTCTCGCCAGCACGCTCTTGACCCGACCCTGCTTGACGTCGTGCTGGCACGATTGCCTGACCTGAATGTGCTGAGCGTGGCACATGATCACCTCCTCGATTGGTTCAGGGATAGATGGCGCTACTTACGTCTCCCGCCTCTCTTCGCTGAGCTCTTCGACGTTCTGCGCCCAGACGACGAAAGTGAGGGTGAGGTCGGAGGTCAGTCTTGATGTCAGGCGGTTGCTTGGAGGTAGTAGATGCAATGTAAACTCAGGGCATAAAAGACGGAATCCTACATTTTTTCAGTAGCGTTTTTTCTGTTAGATTTCATATTTGCCTTTATTTTTAAGCGTTTTAAAATAGATTGAGAGGAACTGTTAAAAGACCAGAACAAAGTGGTGCTTGTTTGTTGAATCTTGAGCACCACTGGTTAATACCTTGCATTAGCCACTGGTAATACCTCTACATTAGGAACTTCTGCATTAAGCATTGATTAATACCTCAAGTTAGGCTTTGGTAATACCTCGTCCTCAGGCATTATGCTATGATTAATACCTCGAGTTAGGCACTAGTAGAACCTCATGCTGGTAATACCTCATACTTTAGGTTCTGGTAGTACATCCTGCATTAGACACTGATTAACACCTCAGGTTAGAAGGTAAATGCCTTGCACTTTAAGCGCTAGTAATACGTTTTACGTTAATTAAGCACCAATTAATATCTCCTGCATTAGTTACTGATTAATACCTCGAGTTAAGTGAACTGGTAATACCTCATGCTTTAAGAACTGATGACACAGCGTATGTTAGTCACTGGTAATACCTCCAGCACTAGATGCTTATTAAGCCTTTTGCATTAAACTCTGGGCAAGAACATTTGCTGTGAATAATGTTTCTTCCTGGGCACATGAGGCCATCTTTTCGATTTGGTTACTAAAACTACGATGAAAACTGGTGCTTGATGTTTGAACACTGCCATTTGATCATATTGTGTGATCTGCTGAGTGTCTTTCACTTGACTTGTCAGATCTGTTTGTGAATTATTCATTGGTTGTCAGACCAGCTCATGAATTTTGCTACAGTTGTCAGACTAGCTCATGAATTTTGCAACAGTTGTCTTACCAGCCCATGAACTGTACAACAGTTGTCAGACCTTGTAATAGATTATACAACAGTTGTTGACATTTTCTTTGTGAGGTTTAATTTATTTGCATTCTGAGGCTAGGCAATTTCCTTGAAAAATGAGTTGTGCAGTCCATACCATTTGAGTGAACGTTTAATGTTAGTTCTAAATGAGTTGCTAGAACCGCAGGTCAACTTTTTTTATTCCTACATCAAAAGAGTCGCTCTGCAGGGAGCAATTCTAGTCTGCAGTTGATTTTAGAATCCAATTTTCTAGTTTTCAGATTAAAAGATGTAATTAAGATTTTTATATATCTACATTTCGATTTCCTAAATATTTAGAACATAAATAAAGTAAAAAAATGGTATTTCTGACTTTGATTAGATTTCTGCAGTTGTTTTTTCTGTTCTGTATCTTGATGAGAGATGTAATTTTGAACGGTTGCTAAGCAATATACACTGGACTAGCAACAAAGAATTTAGTTTGCGTTGAAATGACCGTTTATAGATTTGACACACTGTGCTTCGTAACAAAGCTCTGGGATGTTTTGTGTTTTGCTAAAGTGAAGACCCCAGATGACCACATTCATTGGGATCATAGCTGGCCTGCAGTTTTCCACTAGTTGCAACTGGTGGTTGGCTATGGGGCCAGTGGGGGCCCAACGAAAGTGGCTGCCATGCACATCATTTAGCCAATGGGTGAAGATAATTTAATGGCTTGACGGTGTTTGTGTGTGTTTTGAATGATGCTTTGTGGCTTAAATCATGTGCCTTGAATCAACTTCTGCGGTTCACTTAGAAGCGATAATTGATTGATGCTTTGTGTGTTATAATAATGGCGAAATCAGTTTCCAGATTAGATTAAGCTTTACACGAAAGCAACCAATCTAAGGTTTTCATATATTCTGTGTGTCGGTTTATGTGGATATTTGTTTTACCCCTTTGGGAAACCCTCCTAGGTAGTTGCGTTTATGAGGTTTCTGATGATCATGAACTCTGAGCTCATTTCAAGTCCATGTTTCTTTTATCTGAAGTAATTTCGTTTATTTCCCTTTTATCTGAAGTAATTGAGTGCATTTTCCATTTTATCTGAAGTATTTGAATTCATTTTCTCTTTTATCTGATGTAATTTTATTTATTTTTCCTTTTATCTGAAGTAATTTCATTTATTTTCCCTTTTTCTAAAGCAGTTTCATTTATTTTCCCTTTTACCTGAAGTAATTTCATTTATTTTTCCTTTTATCTGAAATAATTTAATTTAGTTTTCCTTTTATCTGAAATAATTTCATTCATTTTGTTTTCTTGTTATGTGGGGTGTTCCATGTTATACTGAAAGAGTTCTGGAGTTTCTAAACTATAACAATGCGGTAAAAATGGATTCCACATAGCTTTCTGATAATTAAACATTCTGTTACGTAACTCAGACTCTGGTTTTTATTCCTAAAATAGAAGAGGTGTTGTTCAACTTGTATGTTTGTAGTTATATATCTGAGCATTTACAGAGTGGCTTAAAAGAACCTCTTAAAGATGCTGAGTGCATATAAATTTGTGTGACACTATATGTAACGTCTTTTCTTCCTAGTATTGCTTTACTTTGGTAAATCTGAAATTTATTAACAGGATTCTTTTAAGCGTAATTATTTCTGCAGAGTTCTTGTGGATCTGCTCAGGTACTTTCTAGATCAGGAGTCGGTGTGAAGAGGAACTACGAGTTTGTATTTACCGTATCAGGGATTGTTCTGAACTGTTTAAGTTTATTGTCTATTGTTTAGTTTTTGTCAGAAATGTGTGCAGATCAGATGAGACTAACTAGTGTAAATATGAATTGGCAATATTAGTAGCATTTCTGTTATGGTTTGTAGCATGCGGTTTGTTTCTTTATGTTTTAGCATTTATGCAAATCTGTATTATGCAATTGTGTATACTTTTAAAGATTACATTTTTAAAGTTTTCGAAAGGTATCGGTTAACACTGTCGTGTTAACAAACGTCTTACGTACTTAATTACTTAATAAGTGCTTTTGTTTATCACTGCCTTTACTGTGACGACTGTTTCCTATGATGATATTTCTGTTCTTATATCAATACGTTTTGCGACAGACATCTTGAGGGTGTTTCCGTGCACTGCCATTGTGGAATATTTAAAAGTTTTAGAAGTTGGATCAGAGGATTTTGACTGATCTGGCCTTCTTTATAGTGTTTTAAAGTATTTGCATTCTGAGAGTACGTGTAGTTGTTAGAGCCAAGCTTCGTGTGGAAAGCTGTCGAACTTTATTCTGCAGTCTATGCATCTGCAATCTGATTTAATCAGGGATTCGTGTGATTGGTTGGTTGAAGGTCACTGTTTTGGATCTGGAGCAAGTAACTCCAAGTACAATAGTGGTTATTGGAGCTTCTTTGGAATAGAAGGCGTTTATGTTTTCAGAAACTGAAATCATGATGTATGTGACGTCAGTAAGTGTCTTGCCATTACACAGGTGACATCTGTAAAGCAGCCATTGTCTTGTGGCAAGCCACGTGGTAAGCCAGCATTTGTCATTGTCCTCGTCGTTTGTTTAAAACAAAGCAACATCTGTAAGCCAGCAAACATCTCCTCTGATAACATCATGCAAGTTTAAATGTATGGTTTCTTGTTGTCTTTCTGTCATTTGTGGCTCTTTTCGATTTCAAAGTACTGCTGTTCTTCTAGCGTTTTCTTACTGCATTTCTTCAATCTGTCGTTAACTTGTATGTCTTCATATTGTCGCCTAGCAACTTAACAAGGCCTAACGATTTGGTAAGGCCTAATATTTTAACAAGGCTATCACGGGTAATATATGAGTTGGGTAAACTTCACTGGGTTTGTTGCTGACTTTTCAGAATTCCTTTTAAAATTATGATCTTTTTCGCATGTCTTGCTAGGACTGGAATCACAGACATTGCCCCATACTACCTAATGTAAGTCTTGTTTTGAGTGTGTCAACATTTGAACTGATTTCTGTAAATATTGAGGGTTGTAGCAGGAGTCTGGCATTGGGTCGCATTGTAAAGTCATGCGTTCATTCAGGGATAACTAATGTGTTTTTTTCCTGGTAGATGGTGCAGTAGTTGCAGAATTGCATTGTATAACTTGCGTCTTGTTTGTTCATGTGTCTACAATTGTATCTGGGTAAAGACATGTGTTGCCTGTGAGAAATTCTGCTGAGCCTTGCTGTCTGAAAGCATTATGGAACAGACAGCGAAGGTGTGACTCTTTATTCTCGATGTTTCTTGAAGAAGAAACTTCAGTAAATTTTACCGATGTTTCTCTTCAAGAGATTTTCTTGAAGAGGTGCTATACAGGTTTATGATTACATTTACAATTCTTGTGTCTGTGTTTTTTAAACTTTACCCATGAAATGAGTATCATATACTAGTTTCATACTTGTGGAATTAAGTGGCTGAGAAACTGTGGTGCCGATCGACAATTTTTGTTACTTTGAATTGTATTTTGCAGAATTTGTTTGGCCAGTTTAGAGGCGTACTCACATCGACACGTTCGCCTTATTTTTTTTGTGAATGTTTTGCATTCATCCTGTGGAATTGTCAATGAACTGCTTAAATATATTTGTCCTAGCAATTTAATCAGTTTTTTGCCTTGTTCATACAAGGCTTTGGGATGGATTGTCAAGTAGTGATATCTTGCAGAAATTAATTAAATTAATTAATTTATGGATCATTATTGAGTTGTTTGTTGAAATAATTTAGTTAAAAATGGGTCCTGTTGCTGGATTGGTGTGGTCTTGTTTGCACCTCAGCCGAATGATCTTTCTAGCTCAGGACTCACTTCAGAGGAACTGTACAGATGAGTGTAAACAAGCATGCTGTTTAACCTTTTAGTTAACTTTGATTGTCTACCATTTCGTATTTTTCGTGTGTTCTGTTTTAACCTGTGTAGGAAGTGGTGCTTAGCTGTACGCAACAATGCTCTTCAAAGCAGTTTCTTTGTATTTTGTTGATGGTAGTTGTTGTGATAGCTATTTTGGTTTTTCAAGTTAGCTGTCAAGTGTGACATTTTGCACAGACTGATGACATGCGGTTGTATGGTTACTGTTAGGCTTCCCAGCAAGTTGTGTTTACTTTCCCATTAACCAGTATGGACTTCTAACATTAAGCTTTTGTTGAAGTTTGTGAGACTAAAACTAAGCTTTTGTTGAAGTTTGTGAGACTAAAATGAAGCTTTTGTTGAAGTTCTTGAGACTGAAATGAAGCTTCTCTTGAAGTTGGTGAGACTAAGACGAAGCTTTTCTTGAAGCTCTTGAGACTAAAATGAAGCTTTTGTTGAAGTCTGTGAGACAGCGATTGTTTCTGTTAAAGTTCTTGTTTTTCCTGTTTGTTTACCGGTAATTCAAAAATTTAAAAAGATTAGAAAAATTTAGCTTTTGTTGAAGGTACTGCATTTATGTTGTTCCCATGCTGTTGAAAATTACCGTAAATGTAACTAGCGTAAATGCTTCGTGAAGTGAGGAAACTGAAAGTTCAAAATTGAGGTTTAAGTTGCAAGAACCGAGACAGCCAGCCAGTGTTTGTTTACTAGCTATTACAAAGTTTAATGAAAGAAAGCTGAAGTGTGTGATTTACAGCATAGGGCTACTCAGATGTATAGAGTTAATCTATTCAGATTTACATAGTAAATCTTGTCAGATTTACATTGTAAGTACAATCAGATTCACAGTAAATCTCATTATATTTGTATAGTAAATGAAACCAGATTTACTTAGTAAATTTGACTAAAAGCCAGCTGAATAATTTGCTTCAGGGTCTGGCAGGGGTCACCCAAACAAGAGAAATGTTCCCAGAGTGCTTGGATGTTGGGTGACTGCAATATTTGCAGTTTTAAAAGCTGCTCTAGCAAGTTTGAGTGTTCTTAGTGATCTTAGATGCTTTTTTTGCTGAAATAATATATAATTTCCACAGACTAATCATAATCATGTACAAAGTTAAATTAATATTTTGTGTTGCATTATATGTTGGCTATAACGTTATTGAGTTTGTGGCACGAAGATGTTCATTTAAACTCAGGAAAGCTCGAGTTCATTCTGCTTTGCTGTGTCGTAGTAACAGCGACAGTTATCTATTTTTATGCATTATTCAGGGGTCTTATCATTCATCAACATTATCATCATCTTATTGTGTGATTTAGGATATATTTTCTTGAGATTCAAATCCAAATACGTATTTGCGTCGCTCTGTAAGCCTTTCGCCGAGTCTGCTTTGCTTAATTTCTAGATGTGGCTTACATACAAACAGGTTTTGTGTGCATGTAGCTGTACGAATAGTGCTTTTTTGACTTTCTCGGCAGTTATGTGCCAGAATGGCACGTGGTCACCTTTATTCAGACGCTTGAACTGAGACCTTTACTATTACACCAGAGCCCCCTATCTTTAGGAACTATATCAGAAACTGCCTTTTAACAAAGTTGTTATAGAGGTCATTTTAAAAACCAAGCTCACGCTGCAATCTGTGTCCGCAACCGTGTTGTGTCAAATTTCGTATTTACTTTTTTCCTGTATCTGTTCGTAATGTTCAGGCGCATGTGTCATTGTGTTCTTGACTTATCTTTTTCAAATTGCTTGTCCAACATAGGCGTCCCTCTTTGTCTTATTGGCCTGATCTTCTAGATATTGACCTGATTGTGGCCTTGTTTTGGTGTACAGTTATGGAACTGATGTAATTTTTTAATTAATTGGCTTGGCGTGTCTGTCAGGCACAGTTTGTATGCTATTAGAGTTCATGTTTGCAGAAATTATGTCTCGAGTGGGGAGATGTTTTTAGTTTCTTTGGGTTTTGTAATTTTTCTTTTGAGTTTTTTTCTGCATTTTTCAGTCTGCATAGTGCGAAAACAAAGCATATTATTATTATTATTATTATTATTAATTCATAACTTGTGCCGGTGTTTAATGCACAAGGCACCAACCGACGGCACAGCAAAACTAAACCATTATCAGGTCATTATACTGAAGATCAGTCCACTAAGACAGAGGCAGCCTGTGGTGGATAAGCAATTAAGTATGTCAAACTTTTGACTAGTGTTTGTCGTCGTTTACACTGTGTTATGCCCTCTGTGTATTATGCTTTGTGTATAACGCTGTGTATTACACTCTGTGTATTACACTGTGTATTACGCTCTGTGTATTATGCTTTGTGTATTGCGGACTCTTGTTTGATTTGATCTTACGTACATTTAACACTCAGTCATGTTTACCTCAGGTGAGCAGACAGAACCAGAAGTTTTACTATCTTACATCTGTAGTCGTTTTTAATTGTTCTCCGATCCTGTAGATGCTATTGTTGATTAAGATTAATTGAACGTCTTTGTTGAAGCACCTTAGAATCAGTTAGTTCCCGCTAGAGTTTAGCACATTTGTTATTGCAGCCAATCTGCCATTGACTCTTTTGTACAGTTGAACAGTATGGGGACATTGAGAATTGTCGCTAGGTGTACTTGGAGTATACTTAGAGTATGCTTGGGATTAGTGTGTTATGGTTGCCACTGGCTTCTGTATAGTTGTGGAGTTTGGGTGCATTCAAAATCGTTCCAGGGTATAGTTATATGATTGGTGCTTACCAACGGTGCAAGAATTAGATTTTTGGGTTTCTTAAAAAACCTAATGTAGCGTACAAAAGTTCCAAATTAGGTTCTGTGTTTTTGTTTTGTTTTTTGTTTAGTAGAAAAGGAAAAGGAAATCAGTTTTTTAAGTAAAACAAAATTGTTTATATTTTTTGGTTGAAAAACAAATTTTACTATTAACACTGCCGTGATTGTGATGTTTAAGCAGATTGTACTGCACCGCGGTACTGAAACTTAAGGGTTAAATATTCGATGCACTGCCGTAGTTCTGTTTACACCTTCTGTTGGAAATAATGAAAACCCAAGAACCTAAGAAAAGCTAAAAACTTACAATTTTTATTTTAACAGAAGTTTTTTGTACCCCTGGTGCTTAAGCAGAGGATTGACATAGAATGTAACTATTTTGATGTAATCTTTAATTAATATAACATTTGGTTTAATGCTTCAGAAACTTGGGCACTATATAAATTATCTTTTGCTATTCATTTGTGTTGAAATGAGGAAATGCCTAAAGCGTCATCATATATAGGCCATACGAACCCCAAATGGACAATAAATGTAAATACACACATTTTTCTATAGCGACCATATGGCCTTGAACCACTGCTGCCCATCTGAATAGGAGCCATGCCATTTAAGGTCCCTAGGTATTCACCAAGATTCAAATCTCTGAAATCAGCCACAACCAGGACATGAACCGGTATATCCTTATGGGCTTCGTATGTCCTACATACGGATCCATATGGTATGACATACAAAGCCCATATGGGAATATTGTGTGTGTTTCATAAGCCGTTTATGTGATGCTGGCGTTGGGACCTCTGGAAATTATAACTGCTAATAGTATTTTAGAGTGTGTTGCAAGACTTGCTTGAAGGAATGATTGGTCACTGGAAAGCTTCTTCAGGAGTTGCTCTGTATATTCAAATTTTGGGCCCTCCTGTAAGGTTTACTTGGGGCTTGTTCGTACTTTATCAGGCTTTGAACGGCTGCATCCTTTTCAGACTTGGTCTCTTGCCTCTGCAGTGGCAGGCCCATAGTTATGCTACTGTATAGGGTGGATTGTGGTTTATGGCCTTACTTGATCGAGTGGTGAAGACAACTTTCCCATGACGTCTGGCATTTGAGTCCTGTGTTTTTGTTTCTAATCACCTAAGAGATCCATATGACTTGTGGGGAAAATTATATGGGTACTTTAATTTTCTGGGCTAGTCTCTGGTTGTTTTGTTAAATTGGATAAATTTTCATGTGGGTACTTTAATTTTCTGGGCTAGTCTCTGGTTGTTTTATTAAATTGGATAAATTTTCACGGTGGTGTGTGGGTGGATGGATGGATAGGTAGGTGCCACTGGGTGGGTAGAATGGGTGACAAAAAGGGAATGTGCATTTTTAGTAGGCCTTTGTTCTTTGATATGATTGTTTTGCGAATAATGGGTTATTTGGCATGTCAGTTGTTGAGAATAAAAATATTTCTGTCTTATATTCACTGACTTTTTAGCTTTTAAGATCGCATCAATGCCGATAGTAAGAAGCATCACATTCAAACCACAGCGGTCGTCGCTAATGCTCTTCCGTGGGACCCGTTCGGAGTGTAATTCGTGCAGGGCGTGATTTTTAGGGAAGGGAAACTTCCCGTCACTTTTTCAAAAACAATCCCTACGCTGGTATAGATTATCGACATCTCCCGGACCCGCACCATACCGCTAGTGGCCAGCTGTGTGCCCAAAGAACGTGACTGCCAGGGTTGAAAGCCAGAAGGGACTATATCGCTCATTCAATATTATGCCTTCAGGCTCATCTCTATCACTTCATAACTATCTCCATAACGACATACAAACTTCAATTTTCTCAAATATCTCCCCAAATTTCGAAACAGACCGCCGGCATTTCAGTTACTAAATAATAGCCGACGATTATAAACCGAGTTCGTGGAGTTTATATCACAGATTGAGCGAAACGTTTTGACGTAAACCCCTTGCATTAAATGAATCGAACGTGAGATACGAAGTTAAAAGATTATCTAAAGCGACTTTTGGTTTCACCGGAGAAATCAACTCGCTGAATTAAGACCACGAAAAAAACTAGAAGCAAGCCATTTTGAATAGTCCACAAGACGGTAAATCGAATCCATAAAAAACTAAAAATCCATAAAAACTACAAACCCAATTGTAATCGTTATAAATATAAATAAAATAAATAATTAGCAACTTCTAATGCGCCAGTGTCTAATGCACAAGGCATCAACCGATGGCACACCAAAACCAAGCCGCAATCAGGTCGATATCCAGAAGGTATTTGAGACTTCTATAGCGCCGGTGTGTAATACACAAGGCATCGACTGATGGCGAGCCAAAATCAGTCCATGGTCAGATCAATATCCAGAAAGTCAGTCCGCTGAAACAGAGGATTCTTAAATTGAAAATGAAATGACACAACAGACCGAGCTAAACCAACAGATGCGGGAAGATAGTTAAATTGGACAATCTACAACAGGATCTTGCCACAGCATTTTATTATAAGATGATAATTTATTATCACACTAGTAATTTATGATCAGATTGCCCAGACAATCGTTTTCGCTTGGTCCATAGCTGGTCTCCAATTTCCCACAGTGGCCCATTGTGGCCCCCTGTAGGCACAATGAACATGAATTCCTGGAAATAGTTTAATATCAGGCTACTAGTTTATCACTATACTAATAATTTATCACACTAATAAGTTATTATCAGACAAAAAATTATTAGCATGCTACTAAATTAATATATATATATATATTCCGCTATATCCATAAAGACGTTGCGCAATATCAATTTCTGGAAAGGGCAGTGTCCGCTGGAGGCGCGCCAGTCGCCGTTGTTAAAGGACTTTGGCACGTGCGCGTCCAGAATGCGGCGGTTGAGACAATGGGTGGCGGTTGGTCTGGTTCGGGAGTGGGCAAGGGGGCACAGGCTCCGTCGGCGGACAGTGAGGGTCCGGCCGACATCGTCGTTATTCCCGTGGATAGAAGTCAGTAGGCAGAGGCGGCTTTTGAGTGTAAGTTTAAATAAAATCTTTAACTAGTATCTAAAACGCAGTTGCAGTGTGACGGATTATCGGGGTCGGTTCATAGGCCGTGCCTGGTTGCCACGGATTTCGTTCCTTTCATTTTAAAGTTGTAATTGTAATCTGACATTTATAAAGCGCCACTTCAAGAATAGACTCATCAGAGGCGCTCCCGACCCGAACCAGTGAGACCACTCTCAAATAATACAGACTTCGGGCGCTTGCGAAACTGCGGAAGGGACAAACTGAGGAATGCAAGCCGGAGCTCTCGGGAAAGGCGATTCCAGCTAGTAGGTCCAACGTAGGCAAAGCTTCTAGACTGCGCTGTAGCAGTGCGCATACGAGGGACAGTCAGGAGTCCAAGGGAGGCCGACCGGAGAGTGCTACGGCCTGGAACCAAGGAGACCGGAATGCAGAAGTCCCTAAGATATGATGGAGCAGAGCCAACGAGACAATTACGCATAAGCGTTAGGATCTTGAACTGTTAGAGATTCGGGCCGACAGTGATATAATATAGTGACACGTTGTATAGCGCCATGCAACTAAACTTCTTGAAACATATCTGGAACTTTAGAACATGGTTTTATCAGACTGTGCTACATACAAGACGCCTGTGGCAGTATTTATAGAAGAGCTATACAAATGTTTGGTTACCGTTACATTTTGCAGTCACGTCGAGACGACGCCTTGATGTTGGTAGAGTATATTTACAGTCGTCCTACTTGTTCGTTAGGGTAACAAAATGTATCTCTAGGTAGGAAAGAATAAGCATTGCAAAGGTTTTTTCCACAAAGTATTTACTGAAGGGTTTTTCGATGAAGTGTTTACTGTTGTTGAAGGGTACTACCAGAGGGTTCACAAACCAAACAACACAGTTCACGTAGTTCACTGCCAAGAAATTGAACATCCAGTTGGTGAAAGCTATCCTGACTATGTCGTAACACGTGAGTGTATTTATTTATTTGAAGCACTTATAATGCACCCATTGTCAGTACTTCTGAACCTGAGGCACTTGTTTGCTAGGGGCCAAGATGGAATCATGCACAAGTTATAATGAATAACGACGAGGTTATATTGAATCATGTCACTCGTGTTATTTCATTTATATATTTTATTGTATTTAGAGCACTTATTACATGGTTCAGTTTCTAGGCCGCTCTGCCAAGATAGAGGCAACTTCTGGTGCATGACCCTTTAAATGTTTAGTTGATATAAAAATGTTCAGATCAAACAATTGCTGGGAGGTTTCCAGAATGTGATTACACTTCCTCAGTGCAGGAAGTAGGAGTAGTGTACCAATGACAGTAACTACCCTAATTAAGACTGTTTTTTTGGCATTGACAGCTGAAGCATTTGTGGAGCAGATAGAAAAGGTGAAGAAGTCCGGCCTAGACCTTGTTACCAAATATGAAAACCGCCTCAAAGAACTTGGAGTGAGTATGACTAAATTTTTACAAGTCAAAGCATCTGTCTACTTGGTACCATTGTTTTATAGTCCATGAAACGCATCCATCTCCAGCAAGAGCCGCTAAACCCGAATTCTAAAGCCCTACTTAATGTATTAATTTTTTTACCAATCTAAACTGAAAATTTCGAACTTATGTAAGTATGACTGTATATTACAACTTTTTATAGTAATAATAGCTAACTAGCCTATCCCACACAGGGGGAAGTGTGGATTAGGTTGAGAAAATAGCCTTTCTCGGGAGAATCCGTTGCTCCCCATCTCTCCGTCAATTCCTCGGGCCAAGTGCAACGACAGTACCTTGTTCTCGTGTTATTTGTGAGGTAGTACCAAAATTATACATGACCTGTTCTAAATTAACATGAAGAACTTGCTTACATACCTAAGTGTTTTATTATTGTGTGCAAATTAGTTTTTCCATTCATTTTCTCATGAACATAGTAAATTTTATTTAGTGATGATCTGAGTCGTTTGCATTACCACGCCATCATCATCTGTGACATGCACTTCTCTGGAGAATTGCTGTTTCCACTACTCGTAACCAGCCATCTCTATTCTGGGCTGGTCTCTAGGCCGAATGTAACCCAAAGTTACAGCTTCCACTGTTCTTGTCTATATGTGGCAAGGGCAGCCACAGATTACTGCTAGCCATTCTTGGGGTAACAAATCAAATCGTAATCCCAAGATTTCTACAGTGCCCAATGAAAGCCACATCACATGGTCCAGCTTATTCACAGGCACTCAATACAATTCGGTCAAGAGAGAACTGAATAGAGCAACACAATGACAGTTGTAATTGTAATTGTAATCTGACATTTATAAGTTGTAATTGTAATTGTAATTTGACATTTATAAAGCACCACTTCAAGAATAGACTCATCAGAAGCGCTCCCGACCCGAACCAGTGAGACCACTGGCAAATAATACAGACTTCAGGCGCTTGCGAAACTGCGGAAGTTCTTCTGTTTCAGATCAAAGGAGGAGTGCATGCAGAGTTTGGCAAGCCTGGAGAAGTGGTAATTTCTGCTGCCGAAAACTTGAAGGCTACCCATATTGTGATGGGAACAAGGGGATACGGTGTTGTACGTCGCACAATCCTGGGCAGCGTCAGTGAGTATGTGATTCATCACACCAAGGTCCCTGTGACGGTTGTACCACGAGAGACAACGCACTGGTTCTTTTGAAAGGGACGGCACGTGAAGACTTTACTATATTACGTTTTTCAGCGGCATTAGTTTTGTGTGGTCATTGTTCTCAGTTATGTTTAATATCAAACTGTGCAATTCCATATCTAGTACTCGGGTTGATTTTACGCTCATGTACTTGTCAAATATAATTTTGTTACCAAACTCTGTTCTGTAAGCTCGAGATTTCAAAATTGCCCAAAGAAAAAACTCACGGGAGGCAGCTTATTCACAGGCTATTTTGTTTGCCTTATGTATGGCATGATGACACTTGTTAACATCAGTGGGTTGTAATGGATAGTGTAGACTGCAGAGGTCAGCAACATGTGTTTGATTAGTAAGTAGTATTTAATCAGACACGTTTGTTTTTAATTGGCAACACCTGTTTTGTTACCCATGTGATGCACTCGTCTGACGCACTGATTAAGCGCTTGTAATCTGGAACGTGACAGGTTTGAGCTTCCGTAAGATGGCTGCTACACAAGGATCTTGAACATGTCTAAACAAATTGTGAAAATTCCAATGCTGTACCTGCTGACCTTAACCTGGGCAAGTTTACACACACATCTCTCACCAAGCAGTATAATTTGGTACTGGCATAAGCTGGGAAGTAAATGGCAAGTCCTGCAGTGCAAGGCCCCGTGTCCAGGACCATGGAATTCTTCCATTGCTGGCTGAAGGGCCTAAGAAAGGAAGTGAGAGAACCACAGACATTTCGTGGCGGACTGCTTCATCTTACACCTGATATGTAACCACGCTACACGATTAAAGCATTACAAAAAATCTCCTGCCATGATCTCTTTTCACATTATTTCAAAACTTCTTGCAACTGTTAACTCTGAACTCTGCCGCAGAATCAAGAAAGATTTACTGGTAATGCAAAAGTCAATGACTTAGGATGTAACGTGCATTCTCAACTGGATGAAACGCCATTGCTGTACGAAATAGATTTTTCAATGAATGCCTGAGCTAGTGGCTCCTTCAGTGTTCTTCTGGCTTTTTCATACAGAACGCCAACAGCGGCCGGATTTCCAAGGGGGTGTTTCTTCTCCAAGTCCAGGTACTTCAGCCAGATGTCTGAAAGGACAAGAATAGTTCAACTTTGGGCAAGAACTGTTCAACTTGAGGCAAACTGTAATCATACATCCTGTAGCACCTCATCGAGAACTTGGAGCTAAAGCTGAACACTTCAAGTCACCCTGAATTTCACCCCCACCTACCTATGAAAAGGCATGCGGGTGCAATTTAAAAGAAAAAAGTCACACAACTTTAAAATTCATCGATGTATGTACAGTATCTATCAGTACACTTTAATATAGCGCCTTTTATGTACCTCTCAGTAATGCTGCACAAAACTTCTCTAAAACGATCTCATCCAAAGCATTTTAAGACAGTTTGAAATTATATATTCAAAAGAGTCAACATGCAACTGTACATGTGTGACTGATTCCTCGCTCAGTCGATGGACATATGGCGTGTTAACAAATGCATTACTTACTTACTTACACAAATGAAGACTGTTCCAAGATGGCCTTGGTGTTGCCAGCCTGATGGCATGAAACCAAAGTGAAAATGGTTTTCAAAAGCACTTGGAACACGGCCAGGTAAAGCTTCTTTTGA
This sequence comes from Norana najaformis, assembly GCA_964023275.1. NCBI lineage: Eukaryota > Metazoa > Annelida > Clitellata > Crassiclitellata > Hormogastridae > Norana > Norana najaformis. The sequence continues at coordinate 19,604,972 of OZ029927.1, forward strand.
AGGTTACAGGGCAAGCAATTCTACAGTAGAGAGAGCAGAAATAAAATGCTGATAATCCGTTCATAGCACGAGGTCTGCACAGATTTTAGACGTGACCTTGTGTAAAATCTAATAATTTCTTACACCACTAATCTTGAGTACCAAGTCAAGCATTTGCACAAGGGAGCCTCCCTTGCATCAGACATAGAGCACGAGTGGCATATTTCAGAATTAAATGCACTTAGGTTTTTACCTATGTCCGATGTACCGAATTCCGTCAGTGCAAGGTCGTACGCATGACGAACTTTCTTCATCCTTGGACTAGGCTGTTAGATAAAGATCATATTCAGTTAAAATAAATTTTAGTAAACTACAAGTTAAGACAGGAAAAACACAAGTTAAATATAACAGCTATTTGCTTGTGTTTCTGTGATATGCCAATGTCATGATCAGCTGTTTCCCTCTGTATGCATGCATGCATGTTTGTTTATGTGTAGGGACACGTCTCTACTTATCAGCACTTTAAAAATCTTTTGAAAATCTCTCAACGGCACACCACCAATCTAAACTGACCAAGGCTAAAGGTCAGAGGTTAAAAGTAGGTTAAAAATGCATGACACACCAAGTCAAATGCAACAGTATGTAAACTGATGCTTAGTGAATCGAATGATTTCTCATCATACGGTCTGCATCTGACACCTAAGTATCATATGTATCCAATCTGACACCTAAGTATCATATGTATCCAATCTGACACCTAAGTATCATATGTATCCAACACTGATAAAGAACTGCAACCTCCTTGTATCACTATTTTCAGATGTGGTGTTTAACCAGACACCATGAAGGTGTTATGTTTGGACACAAAACTTCACGTTAAAGAATTCAGCTTTCCGTTTATTAACAGTAAAAAAGAAAGTAAAACAAAAGGCTATTCAGGGTGGAAATCCATATTTTATAAAGGAAACTGCACAAAACTCACCTGAGACAATTCACAGCTAACGTATTTGTGAAAAAGCCCAAGAGACATTGGAGCGGCAGATAACCTGAAAGAAAAAACGTTCACACACATACATATACACACTGCAATTGCAGAGAAGACTGACAACAGCCAGTAAAAAACTAATGTCAAGTGTTTAATAAAAATTATTTTAAAATGAATCATAAAATACAGAAGTGACAAGTTCCATTGCGTTAGTGTGAGGTAAACGAGGTAAACAGTTTTTGTACGCAAGACAAAATACGAAACTCCTGGGAACATCTGTTAGTGCCAGACCTTTTGTATAGCTTGCGAATCGATTTGATGCCGAGATGTTGCGCAGCCCAGTCTATGTAGCACTCCTTCAGGTACATTCGGACGTCTCTTGGTCCACTCACTACGCCTTCCTAAAACACAATCAAATCTAAACAATAGGAAATCAAATTCACATCTCAGGTCGTTTATTTACTGCACTCACGCCCTGAAGGTCAGTAAATCTGAATCTTAGGTGTGAAAGAATTCTGCACAAACAGCTTGGCCAAGGTCATTACATGGAGTCTGCTCAGTAGGTTTGAACTCATAATCGTTGGAGTACAGACTCAGTGTGCTACAGAACAGACAAACCTGTAGCTAAATATGCTGTCTTTATGATAGCCTCATAAAATCTGGTAAGCTTGTTTACGCTTTGTTTAAATCAGGTGCACCTTGCAAAAGACAGAAATTCAAAACCTAATTCAGAATCCAAAGGTTTAATAATACAGTATTTGTAGATCCAGGAACTTAAATTTGAATGCCAACTATGCCAACACCAGTAATTACCCCACCAACAATCCACTGTCGAAAAAAAAGGTGTCTAGTATCAAGAAAAATCTGGGAAAGGTTCAGGAGTTCTTTTACGAGGTAACTATGGTCTGTGGCATATGCATGCTGTACAGTGTACACTCACCTCCAATAAATCAACAATCTTATCGGAACTTGACACTAAACACCAGTCAATGGCCAACTTCCATAAAGCAACACAGTCGCTATTCTAAAACAAAACAACAGATTTAAACTTTAAACAGTTAACTGGGAAATTTTCTTTGTCTCCTCTTAATGCTAGCTTTCAGAGGCACATCAAGCAACTGTTTTACACATGGTTAGCACTGCAACAAGATTGCCATTGTAAAGCTGAAAAACATTAGGGATCCATACCCTTAACTATGTTATATCAGAATTCACATGTAAATAAAGTTTGAGTGTATTCTTATAGCACTACTATCTAATTTAATGACTTCTATAGTAAAGCATCCCATATCCCACAATTGAGACATAGGGACTCCTTTTCTTGGCCCTTGAGCCAGCAGTGGACGAATCCCAAGGTCCTGGACATGGGGTCAGTGCATTGCAAGACTTGCCCTTTACTTCCTAGCTTACACCAGAATCAAATTATACTGCTCAGTGACAGAGGTACGGTGTGCGAAAACAACTTGCCCAGGGTCGCTACATGGAGTCGAACCTGCATTCGCACAATCACTGACCAAATGCATTACCAATAGACCACTGCATTTCTCTCGTGCGGTTATCATACTGTCCAAGGCAACAGTAAATGGTCAATTCAAAATGAAATCAAAATCGTAATCCAATTGAGAAGCAAGGCCTCAGTTAATGGTACTTTAATCTAGTAATTACAGTCTGAGAAGTGGAACACATATAAAACTCATGAGTGAAAAAAACTATGAACAAAAACGCTACTGCAACCTTTCCGAGATATTTCAAGGCTTCCTTCAGACAGGCAAGAATGGTGTCAGCATCGACTTCGCACAGCATCTGTAACTCCAGCTGTCGAATCCACAGAGCCATGGAATGATGGAATTTGTGCGTCAACAGTGGAATGACTTCCAGACCCCAGGAAACCTGACCCATCTTTGTCAACATGTCCACCTGAAAACAGTTTCAACGTCTCTGATTATTTGTTTTATTTCTTGCACTTAAGGTTAGGAAATCAGGAATCAGAGGCATGTGTGTATCCGAAAACTTATATAGCACATTTTAAGAACCTCGCAAAGGTGCTGCGCCATGACTATCTACAGATGCGAGACTAATACACAAACTACTTGACCTTCTCGAAGCAGGCGAAGAGCGTATATCAAACGCGCTTCTACCACCTGCGTCAGATTCACACAATACACCGATCTCCTACAATTCAAGCTGCCACGACCCTGATACATACTCACTAAAGTTTTAATTATTATTATTATTACTATTATTATTATTATTATGTGGAAGGTATAATTAGGATAATGTTTTATTATTATTATTACATTTATTATTATTATTATTATTATCATCATCATCACCATCCTATATGTTCATAATAGAGTTACGGAGAAGCAGATGGCGTTCCCACGCTGGACAGCTACTGAGAGTCTTTGAAGCAGGTAGCTGGTCTCCAGTGGATCGTGGGTTGCCATTGTCATTATTACTATTATTATTATTATCATTATTTTTACTATTATTATTATCATTATTTTTACTATTATTATTATCATTACAATTATTATTATTATCATTATTATTATTATCATTATTATTGCTGCATTTATTAGGCATGCAAGGTCAGTAAATCTGAATCTGAGGCACGAACCAATTGTGAGTGAATGACTTGCTCAAAATCCCTACACAGTAAACATCTCAGGGTAGGCTCAAACCCGTACTCTCCATGTTACAAGCCAAGCGCTCTAACCAATCGGCTACTGTGCCCCATGCTCACCCATATGAGGCCCATGTTCTCAGTCACTTTTTCTTCTTCAACTGCCCGAAGGAATATTTTCATCATGTGTTCAACAGCCTACAAACACAAAAGCAAATTATGACTAGTCCTAAGCATAACCAGGGAAAGACAATCAGATAACCTTGCAGAATAATGGTAAGTCTGGGACAGTGACAGCGGCACGATTGTTCATCTGATCACAACTCTGTCGACAGATCTGTGTAACATGAATGTGATTTGGTTGCAGTATTGTCTTACCTAGAAACAACCACTGATAGATGCCTAGCGCATTACTACAACGAAACTAAAGTTTCCAGACTTGTCTAAGGTCATTACACAGACCCAGTCTGGTACCAACTAGACCAACACGCAAAGAATTAAACAGGAGCAGATGAGAATCGAGTGGTACAAACACAAAGTAAAAGTAACAAACCCAGTTGGACAGCAGTGAAGTAGGCGACATTTTTGCCATTTCCACACAAGCGCTCACGTACATTTCCCACATTTTATCTACAAATACAGGTAAACTTCTACTAAAATTATTACTAACATTAATTCTCATTCCTATAAAGAATTTAAAATTTTTGATCAATAACAAAGAAAATATCACATAAAACATAATTTGTGCTATAAAGCTTCCTCTGTAGATATGTTTTTGTTAATATAATTTATTTTAATGTCTTCAATTTGTATAGCGCGTTTACATAATGTAAAAGAGGCCAGAGAAGAGGCCATTACAGAAGAGGCTCATTCTTGAAATAATGAAAACATAATCATTACAAAATAAATCATGCTTACCTGTAGGAACCTTTTTCAATGCCTCTTCAAATCGTTCACAAGTTTCTTTCACTGCGGCTGAAATGGTTAAAACCACAATGAACTTCTTAGTAAACTGAGTTGCTTGAGAAAAGAGCTTAAGAGCACTGGTATTTCACTCAAAACTGAAAAATTACTTCTCCAAAAATCTTATCCTGATTCTTCGCCTTCTCCTTATCTCTCTTCTTGCTTCAATTTCAAGCACCATCCACCGTAGCCATCAGATTTTCTGACTCCTGGATCTTGACCTGGAACCAAACTATTCCTGTCTGTCGATTTTGTTTTGTCTGAGCGCCTGTGGATAAGCTGGTTCCTGCGACTTAGCTTTCATTGGGCGCTGTAGAAATCTCAAGATTACGATTAAACATTCTGGAGCTGTAGTTTCAAATGGGGTAACATCTAAAGCTTAAAACAATGAAGCTATGAAAACAACAGCACAAGAACTGATATCTAAAAAAATTACCTGCAAACTCCTTGGCTTCAAACTCTCCACCATCTTTTGCTGACAGTGGCTGCATAGCAACAGCTGACAAGGCAACTTCGTTTCCGCTAAACCTCTCGCTGATGCTAAAAAAGCACAAGGAGTTTATTAGTAGAACTGAAAGTTCAGAATACTTGTGTTAAAACACTTCAAACTTGAAATAGTTACAAATAACAAAAATTCATCCGATTACAATTTTACAAATTGTAATTGTAATTTGACATTTATAAAGCGTCACTTCAAGAGTAAACTCATCAGGGGTGTTCCCGACCCAAAACACAAATACATCTGTCTAAATTCGTAACAGTGACATCTGAAACTTATTTCTGATTCAAAAATGTAAAATAAAACCTTTCCTTTTCATTTAACTAAACATTACAGATTACTCATACATTCAGTAAATATCCACATCTTCATGCAATAAACATAGTAATTATTCATTCATTAATTCCTTCATTATTTCAAAATTAATTTAACCTTATTATCCAGCAAAAGCAATCTACGCCGGGTTAATTGTGATTTTGGGAACAAGAAACGTATCTGCTCATAACAGACTTCAATTTAATTATGGTAAAACAATGTTCCACTTAAACAAAGCAACAACTAGAAATAACTTACTCCTTGTAGATGTAATCAACAATCCACGACGCAAACTCGTACGTTCGACAGACATTCACACAGGACAAACAAAACTCAACATCATCTAAAAAGAAAATCACCCAACAGTCAGCAACTCTATTTGTTAGCATCTATATAATAAAATCCATCTAGTACAGTTAAAAGAGGCAACACACAACGCTGGCGCCACCTAACAAATAAAATGAGAACAAGTACTTTCTTACTTTCTTTGCAGTTGGCCAGGAAGAGAGCACAATGGGTTGCAATGTAGATAATGCATAATAGAGATAATATATACAGTAGATAATAAAATAAAGCACAAACGACTCTGCTTGGGAAAGGTTAGTAAACCTAATTTGGTTACATATTAACAGTCCACGACCTTTTGCATTTTAATGACTTTACTTTTTTTTTTTTATCAAAACAATTAAAGATTAAGGGGCAGTCTTTAGTAATAATTTGTAATGAGTTTATGAGTTCTGCAGTTACAACCTTAGTTTACAAGTTTTTTATTTAAATCCTAACGTCTCATGCAACTTATACCATTCAAACTTATGTAGAATCAATCCAGAAGATAATGAATCTGGAACAGCTATGACCAGTAGTGAAAGAGCTAAAAGATTCTAACACAGAGTAAGTTAAGTGAGATATGACTTCTAAACCTGGAAAGATTTCCACTGCCTTTTTATAGACAACCATGGCAACTTCACCCTTGAGAATGGTTGACTGCGACTATAATCAAAAGAGCATAATGTAACAAGTAATGTATTACATGTAACATAAACCAAACAAGTAGCTTTAGAGGTAATTCAGTAGGTAAGATGAGGGTAAGAATCATTTAAAAGTATTTAAAGGTACTAAAATCTCACAACATTGAATGGCAGCCTTCATACACCACAGTCCCACAGAGGCACACCCAGGACAAAAAAAATTAGCACAGCATTGTTGACAGCCATCTCAGCTGAGTTTACCACTACACAGGAAGAGAGAAAGAGAGACAGACAGCCAGACAGACAGACAGACAGAGAGCGAAAACTACTCCATATATAACGTTTTTATTAGAAGCTTTTAGGATTTCAGAGACAACCTCACCTGCAGTTCAACAACATCAAGAATCTTCTGCCTTTTTCTCAACTGAAAACAAAGAAATGTGGTCACAAAGAAACACAAAATCAATAACCAAAAAACACCAAATCAAAACAGGACCAGATTAAAACAGAGAAGGTTACCAAAGGTCCAAGAGGAACCCAGACAAAATCAAATCTCTAATAATAATAATAATAAGACAATTTATATAGCGCCGTAGCACAGCCGAGGCCGAAGAAAATGGTCTAATGGTCACAGACAAAACATCAAACGGTTCTTAATTTCAACTGGTTTTATTACATCATGCTTCAATTAATCCCAAAATTAAACTAGAAATAATCTAGTCTTATTTCATAACTTCTAAAGCAAACTGAGCGTAAACACAAAATAACAGCAAAAAATATTAATTATTACAAATAGTTCAAACTGAAGCCAAATATTATACAGATATTGAAAACAGATTTATCGCTGGTTAGGAATTACAAGCACATTAAACTTCACCATAAAGTGATATTGTCCTAAATCAAAATTATCTCTTCATGATTAAAACTGAATTTGATATATATATTCTTACCTTTTCACAATACAGAAGTTCCATTCTAAAATACTGCAACAACAAAAAGCAAAATTTTAGGTAAACTTTTGGTAAATTAAAATTGGCACTTTAAGCAAAATCATCAATTCAAGCAATTTCCATTTAAACAAAAAAAATCTAAATTCAGCAAACATTTAATTTGAGCACACAACCAAAATTAGGGGAAAATATCCAGTTTAAAATGACAAAACCAGACACAAAACTTGAATATACAGGAAATAATCTCTGACTTGGATAAACTGTGGATACTTTAATAATAACAAATATAATTGTCAGGACCAAGGGGTGGGCAGGTCCCACTTACTTATGTAATTGCTTATATATTTGGGGCAGGATGACAACAATCTAGGGGGAGTCGAAGTTATGGCGGTATGAAGAGACACAACGAGAAAAACAAATGCCCAAAAATTTATTTTACTGCCTTATTTTTGAAGTCTGACTTTGCGACTAGCTTGCGACAAAAATTATTACCAATAAAATTATTATAAATACCTCTTTGTACAGTCGTTTGCTCTCGGAATTGTTTCGCAGCGCTCGCTGAAACAACTGGCGAGCATTCGCAGGAGAATGGTTCTCAGTCATTTCGTTTTTTGCCCAAAGAATCCACATATCTAAAAATAAGAACAATGCAGGCCAGCTGACGCCTGCATAACCAATTGTTTGGCCGAAGAATCCACCACAAGTCTATCCATGAAACTTCTTTACAGATGAACTTTTCGCTCAAAAAGAACTCAAACGTCACCTATGCACCTTTAGAAGCGTCTACTGAAGGTACTTACAAGATGCCACAAAATGTTTGGTTACAAGTCTAAGCAATCAGCGGCCCGCGGGGGACTTGTGAGTCCCATGTTCCTGGACGGCAGTGAAATCTTGTGTATTGGAATGGCTTTTTCCCAAAGAAACAGCTCAAGAAACATTTTCAACTCATAGTAAATAGCACCTTTTTAGAACCATTACACAGCTGTGTTTAGTATGTTTGTGAGGTTCGTAAAAGGCGCTACATAAATAGCCCCATACACGTATACACACATACAAGTCCGTCCATGGAGTTTTCTTGTAGAAGAACTTGTCGCTTTTAACAAACTGAAACATCTAACGTAGCTCATTATTTAACTCCCAAAGGTAGATTTCAGAATTTCAAGTAGAGAGTAAATGCATTACAGCGCAAATCAGAATCTGAGGCACAAATGGATGTTTGCTACGGGACAAGACAGAGTCATGCAAAAGCCAGATTAAATAGTCTTGTTAATTATTTATCTTGTTAAATAACAGATTAAATAGTCTTGACAAGTGACTTAAATAGAGATAGCCAGTTTGCAAGTGATTATAGCTGTCCTTTACCTTCGTTGTGTGGATGCAGCCTCATCACCTGCGTGAAGACCTTCTCAACGGATGACCGCTCTTTCTGTAATAGAGCAATATTCCCACTGATGATAACAATAAGAAACTATGTACATCTGTATAATTCCAGTCTCAGTCGCAAGCTAGAAATGAAAAAGACTGTAGATTATCTGGAAACAAAGCGAATCAAATACAGCAAAACAAAACGATCCAATCCTCAGTCCCTTCGTCAAGCAACTATGAACATGAGGATGGGAGGATAATGGAAAAATTAATCAAAAATAGCACGTATAAGATGTTTTACCCGTTTCTGACAAAAGGCTATGTGGTCTTTCCATACTTCAAGACTTCCCTAAAAAGGACAATAACAATTTAAATGAGACTTAACATGCCACAACTAACAAAACAATCTCTCACTATGTCACAGCACTTGTTATATGTATGTAGCCTTGTCAACTGTGCAGCAGTGATCTCTTCAGTTGTGCAATATAGCCCAAAGGTGGCAAGTTCAAGCCTAACCTGTGTAACAACTCTCCAAACAAATTATACCATTTTTCTTGTGCCTTAGATACAGATTCACCGACCTTGCAAATGTAACAAATGCAATTAATAAAAAAAGAAAAACACATCTGCTCTTACTACATAAGACAGATAACAATTTAAGCTCAGGATTACGTTCTAAGGCATTGGCACAGTGTCCAACTCAACAAGAATCAGCTGCATAAAAAAGAATTATTCCTTTAAGAGATTGATAAAATTTACTGAACTAGTCATTCATTCATAAATAACTAAAAACTTACTGGAAATCGTAAACAAGCAAGCTGCAATGAAACAAGAAACAATAAATGAAATATAGAGTTTAAAAAGGAAACAAATTATGCTCTTAATTTTATCCGATAGCAAACAAGCAAGTGAAAGCAGTTAAATAGCTTCATGTAACATCAACAGATTTCTTTGTAAGATGTTTCTTTACTAGTTTCGATTTCATTTGTCTGGTCATTGATTTCAAAAACACAACACAATCGACTAACCAAGGCTAAAGTTGCCAATGTTTTATCAAAGACTGAGTTATAATTTGATCGTTATCTGCATTTGCACAGGTCTGTGCATTCTCATGCTAATTAACATTATACAAATTAACTTTGTAGTAATTCACGTCATACTAATTAACCTCATACTAATTAACCTGCAGTACTTTCTTAAGGTACACTTAAAAGATGCTATGTCAAATGTCTAGATCAGTGGTCCGCAAGCGTGAGCAGGATGGTCCGAGGCAACAAGTTGCCCAATAGTCTCACAACGTTGTTCCCTGTATACAACACCTGTTGTCACAGTTCATTAAATTCTATGATTGTAGTGAAGTCAATGTTCAAGTCAAAGTGAAAATGTATTTACATTAACAGTCATTTATTCATTTCTGATAAAAATGTTGGGACGTAGGACACAGGTGATCTTCTAACTAGCACTACATTTCACCACTGCTATCATCGTCACCATAAAAGCAACACATGTATCTACAAATACTTTAAAAAATACCTCTCAAACAAGTTTTACCTCATATAACTTATGGATACGTCGAACGATACAGACATCGATTTCCTTTTTCATGCCAACACATTTTCTTTTCTGCCAAGAAAAGCATACGGACGATGTTATGACAAACCGTCTATTACATAAAAAGTGTCTAGTTTGCTAGGAGGCATAAAAAATACAATTAAAATGTTGAAATACGACACAATGAGGCTGGTAAGCAATTTTTCCAGCCACTGCAAAAATTGCACAACATTTCTGTCCCTTTTGGGTATGCCTTTTAAATCCAGTTTAACTGCACAGGATTTGCAGAAGTATCATCCTGGACTTGGGATCAATAAAAGAGATGACAATGATGATGATGATGATGATGGCAAGAATGCGCAGCAGTTTTTGGGCCTCTCTTCCCCGAACCCTACTTCACCTCTCATCCAAACAAGCTCCTGCCCACAAGAAAAATTTCAACTTAGGCCAGAAGTTAACAGGGAGTTATACAACGATACAAAGTGCCAGAGGTGCCACTAAGAAGTTGCTTTCAATCAATGTAATATAAATTTACAACCATAGTATATTGCTTCACAGTTTATGTGATTATTGTAATTTTTAATTGCAATAACAAATCTTTACGGCACTTCAACAGAAAAGCCTGTGATTTAAGATAAAAATACGAATGATCCAGACTATGCTGAAGAAGATAAACTCACATTTCTCCTAAGTTTCACCAATTCCAAAACTGACTGTTCATACTGTAGAACAAAACAAATTGTAAAATCAAAATTAATATTGAAATGAACTTTACTTTTTAAATGAACACTAGAGCAAGAGTTTTCTGGGTTTAATGAATTGAAACCTACCATAACACACAACACACACGCAAAATAAGGTAACGGTTCCTTTGCTGCTCATATCTTTCAACATTAGTTGTCAGAGGTGTGATCCTGGGGTTGAAAATTCGTTTGCTGGATGGTATTGGTCGAAAAAAGGCAAGGTAAGGTCAAGGTCAACGACCCAGGCAGCCATAAGATGTTGTTAAACATTGAAAACTACAACTCTTCTGCTTCAAACAATCACAAAACATCATCTCTCTGTGTCTCTCTGTCTCTGTCTCTCTGTCTCTGTCTCTGTATTTCTCTCTACTCTTTTCACTGTCTGTATGCCTTGTGGTTTCTTTTCCCAGGGACTGAACAAAGACTAGCACTCAAACTCCGACTATTTAAAACAAGTACCGTTTATTTCCATGCTAATATTAATTTAACCAAACTTCTGCTATCAGCTTAAGTTTATTTTTTAAAAATGAAGAAACTGACAGCATTCTCAACCTAGTATTTGATAAAAGGTTAAAACAAAAAAGCAAAGCATTCGCTGTCAGTGAGCACTTATGTACCTGAATGTATTGCAGAAAATCTTTCTTTTCCTTTGTTTTACGTCGAAGCTTGTATTCATATTCTCGCCTCGTTTTCAGTATTTTCCTTAAATATTTCACAGACATAAATCAGTTCAAAATGGAAGCTTCATATTTCTATTGAAAGTTGAAACGATGATTTTCGTATACGATATGCCTATCAAATTAACTGCACACTAGCAGAGCCCAAACAACAGAATACTTCTGATATTAGTAGTGATAATGGGTGCAACAACCTATTTCTACACTAGTATTGAGTGTTCTTGTTAAAAGTTCCATGGAAACCATCCATGAGTCAAAAAGTAAAACTTGCACAATCACGTTATCATGTGCTTGATTGCGTTTTGGTGGCCAAACTGGTATTGTGCCTGCCTTGCGGCCTAATCAATACAGGTATGAGTTTGCTGAGTGGCCGCTGTGTATACAGTAAATGAGAAACTATTATTAGAACTGCCTCCCTACAACGAGAATCTTTCTAATCTAATTTGATTACTAATCTAATTTGATTAGCGCTCAATGAATGGTTGCTTTGAAGTGACTCGTAATCTGATCAGGAAGTCGTGATCAGAGAGTCGTGAATGCAGGTTAGCTATGAACTCAATCACAATAAGATGCCTAGTGTTTGTTTCGCTTAAACATGATAGACAAATGTGGGTCTGCAGGGTTTTTAGCCACAACCAAAGCATGCCGTTAGATACCTCGTCTCATCCGCAGTAAACAAGCCAATTCTTTCCATTTCTTTCATCTCAGGAATCATATCCTGAATGGTTCTTTCCGCGTTTTCCGCCATGCTTACTTTTAATGCTTAAAACAGTAATCAGAATTTTTTAAATTATTTCTTCTCAACACAAACTATTCCTATTTGCACGCACTAATCCAACGAGCAAAAATACTCTTGTGCTTTATTCTTTAAAATACAATGGTTTAGCGCCGTCCATGATAAGTCACTGGAAGTAAGCAAAGTACGGTTCTTATTCAGACAGCGTTTCTTTTTAGTAAACCATAATAATGTTTGGCTTATTCTCATTTTACACTCCACGTGGTTCACCTTAAACTATAAACTTTGCTTACTTACTTACAGTATACATCGTGAAGTGAAAACAAGTTTTGCTGTTCTAGGATATTAGACCTGCGATCAACTTTGTAAAATCACAGTATCGGTAAAGTAACTTCATTAAGGCAACGACAGGATCACTTTCGTTTGCGGATGACATCCATACGACAGGCTGAGCAGATTATTAAAATTTACCAGCTCGGGGTTGGGATGGGAAAAGGAGAGGCATAAAAGTCAGGATTTTACAAAACTTAACGCATTTAGATATCACATCCTGCGTGCGACTTTGCAGTATTTCTGAACAGCCATTCTTAATGCTTTGATTTTAACTTTGCTCTCCGCCTTACGCAAAATTAGAGCCAATTATTATCGGCAAATCTAAGAGTGCTAACAAGTCTCGAATTTCAGAGCACTGCTTTTACAAACGACTCTGAGGAACTGAGATCTTAGCTGCACTTAGTTAAGTTTTGTTTGGTGCTTAGTTAAGTTTTTGTTTGTGTTTATGCACTGACATTGATTATATTAATTACTTTTATATTTTAGATTATTAATTGTTTTACTCAGTAAAATGCTGTCATCTATTTGTAATACATCATGTAAAGAGGTGACCTTAGTAGCGGAACTTTTTGTTCTGAACAGTCAGGCAGTGTAATTTTTTACGGGATATGTATAAAATTCGTCTCCGGTGGGACTCGAACCCACAACCTCCGAATTACATCTTCACCACTAGAAGTCCGACGCGCTATCCATTGCGCCACGGAGACCACACTGACTACCGCTCAACAGAAGGCTTATGGCCACCTACATAATTGCTCTGTGCATTTGATCATTGTATCAAAGAAACTCACTTATTTTGTGCTCATACCCTGATAAGCTTAAAATCAAACGCCACTTCCCTCCCTTAAGAAGTGCTTACAAACTCCTGGCACATGCTCATCGATCTATGTAAATGTTTTACTGGTATTCGTAAGATGGCGAGACTGAAAATAAAGGTGTCAGATGCTTCCAAAAAACGAGCGTGACATTAATACTAAATTAGTCAATAAAATCGTGTATCTGACAAACGCGATTTTATTATTATTATTATTATTATTATTATTATTATTATTATGAATTTGGACAGAATCCGATAAATTACAAATGAGATGACCCAACGTTAAAGTAACACCATCGAACGTAGTGGGCCCAATGAGATCGTACGTCGAGCTACGGTACTTGTTATCGCAAACAGGAGTGCTGTTTGATGTTAACGAACACATACGCATTCTTAAATTGCAAAGTTTTCTTTCGTTAATCTTGGATTGCAGTGATCCTCGGAATCCCTTACCAGTCAAAGATTTAAAGGATAGTAAGAACAGCAGGGTTTGACACCCATGGTCTTTGATGCTAAGGGTTTTGAATTTCTCTGACCTATCCGAATTCGACCAGCTTCTTAAACGGTCTGTGATTTTTGACTGCGATTTTGACTTTGCGTTTCATTTAATGTTTAACGACATATTATGGCTTCCAGGCCGTCCACGTCAACCACACCCTATCTCCGATGCACGAATTGTCCAACGATTAAACGAAATTGATGAAAATATAGCTTTGTGGAAAACCGTTTTAAAGGTGTCTAAGTCGATGTAGCCGTCTGACTGCCTGACCTGGATCTTGACACAGACAGAACCGAACCCTTCTTGCCTATCGATTTTGTTTTGACTGAGGGTCTGTGAGTAAGCTGGTTCTCTCGATTTAGCTATGGTTAGGTGCTGTACAAATCTCGAGTTTACGATTACAATTCTTCTGGTTTCTCTGACATCGGAATTCGACCTGGCTTCTCCAAAGGATTATGATTGTGATTGCGAATATTCATAAATATGTAGACCAACGACTGATGCTTTGAGTATTATGACAATGGCACTATAGAAGTCTTTAGATTAGATTATATATGTATGCATGTATGTATGTATGATGTATGCATGTATGTAACTATGTATGCATAGGCTACCTTAATTAAAAACAACACAAGATAGAAACTGCTACGAAAAACCATTACGTCTTTGGATAATTCAACAAATATGCACAAATATACATTACAATCAACGAATAATTACGACACTTGCTGATAAAATAAACAACCGCGTTCTTGACAAAGGCTCTGAACATCAGTATGTAAATTAGCAGAGAAATGACCTAGCACATCTGACTGCTCACGTCTCCAACGCTCAAGCACTGAACAGCAGCCCATCTAGAAGCCCAAACAAACTATGTGCATCAGAAATTCTCTCAGATGGTACTGCTTCACTTTTAGAAATAGGCATTTTGATATATTCTTAATACACAATTCAAAGCAGCTTATGCAACCACCTATGCAAACACTTATGCAAACATACTAACATAGTTGTCTGGTTATAAAACACGTTCACTGGCGGCATTCATAGCATCTATGTACATTACGTTCTTTATAAGAACCTCAGGCGCTAAAGTCAGTTGCGTCATGTGCCGTTAATAGTAGCTAGACTACTGTCCCACAAGAGACATTAGACAACAGTATATGTTGTGCACTGACACCAGACAGTTTATGTCTTTGAATGTTCTAGCCACTCCAATGTCTGATGTTAGCCAGACAGTAGTTTTGACACTGATACACCATCCTCCTTTTGCCTCACACTTGATATTTCAACATTTGACTGATTCGACTTACTGAACTCCAAACTACGGAATGTTAAGATTAAGGTAGGTATGGTAAGGTAAAATATCGGGTAAGGTAAGAATAATTTCTCGTTTATTACACTACTTCTTAAAAATTAGTCCTCCAAGGCATGGTGGGGAGAAAGGGGGTACATCCCCGTCATTAACTTTGCCCATCCCCCCTGAGACGCACCATTCCCAGTCTTCACCCATAGGCTCCTACACTGAAAAGGTCTTTCTCCCCCAAGTTGGACTACCTACAGAATGCAACCTGTTCTTGTAGGAAATTTGATTAAGTACCAACTCACGTCATTCTGATAACATGCTTCAGATGACAGGTTAAAAGTGCCTCAGTACAGAAGCATTCCTAAAACTAAAAAAAATTGTAAGAAAATTACACAACAGCTAAAAAGTTGTTACGCCCATCACCTGGTAATTTAAAAGCTTGAAAAATTTGTTAACATTGAATCTGAGGTTTCACATGATTATGAAAGTTCATGTGCCAATTCTTACGTATATGTGAATTCCTCTTTAGAAAATCGACAAGATTTTAAAACCACATTTAGTACAGTTCTATGAAGCATTCTTGTGGTGTAAGCAGAGTAGATACAGACAGCAATAGCTTCATTTTCTAGCAATAGACACTAACCAAGAGGTTGAACACAGAATCATGTGCACTCCTCTCCAATTTAATCGGCCATGGTTGCTACATGTGGTAACTAACTAACCTTAAATTTAAGTAACACAGTTCTTTTCCAGGCACATTTCTTGCGCTAAGACTTCATTATATTTGGGAACAGGTTGGAGTTCAACTAAAAGTTTGCATCAGCAGTCAGAACAAATTCATGTTTAGAGCAACTGTACAAATTCATTTGCTACGTTCGAGTCCGAGACATTATTCTGACGTATTTCACGCCCAAATTTCACAATCAACACAACATTTACTGGCGTCTTTTAACCATTTTTGACTGAGCCATTTATTTGTCTGATATGTTCAGCTTCAGTACATTATGTACAACTTGAGTACAACATTCCATACAAAACAACAATTATTCATTCTGAATCTATCATAACACGACTTCTTGATTACAGTCGACAAAATTTAATACAATCATCCCAAGCTCTTCTTTCAGGCCAAACTGAGGCTAACAACGGCAAGAAAAACCAATAAAAATTGCATATTAAAACTAGTATAACACAGCTCTTTCTTTAGTAAATTTGTTGCATTTTGCCAAGAATTAGCTGGCATCAGCATGAAACTTTTGCAGAATTCCACAACTATTCTCTGTCCAAGTAGTTCGCAGTTACGGAAATTATAAATTATATAACTTCGATTCGAGTGTCCACACTCTCCTGCGCTCACATAAATGCAGGGTTCAAAACAAACTTCAAGCCACAGTCGCACGGTCTCTCACTGCCTGGTAAATTCTTTACAAAATAAAATCTAGCAAAGCAAAGGGAAAGCACGTTAATCTCCAGCTAGACACTGGGATAAAAGCAGAAAGACAACAGAAAAGGAAACAACTTGAGCAAAGTCGATTTACAAGCGTGCACGGTTGCAGGATGCTCAACCACCCTGGTTATCTAACGCACTCAACGCATAGCAATAACAAGTCCCTCAGGTTTCTAAATTTGCTTATTTCTCAACAGCACAACACCTTATGGTCAAGATGGCAGGCGCAGAGATATGGAAAATCTGGGAACAGGAAGCAAAAAGCAATGCATGAAAGCGGAGAACATTGGCAAAAGCTAAAAGCTTGCAAGCAGAAAAGGCCAGAGAGCAAAATCATAAAAACAATATGAGAATAGTAATATCGAAAATGCAATGCGCGGAATAAATGACACTGGCAAACTGCTAGACAGAAAACGGTAAAGGTCACAGAGAAATGCAAAATGGAAAAACGTGAAAATAGCAGCTGGAATGCGATGCATGGAAAAACCGTGAAGCGGCAACAGCAGCAAAGATGAGGTACAAGCAGAGAGAGTTGAAAAAAGCTACCATTGTCAATCATTAAGCAGCAAAACAAACCAAGGCAATGCATACAGGATTAATATTCATAAATATATAGACGCACATATATATATATATACACACACACAAATACAATGTATTTGGTGTACGCATGTGATTCCTTGGCTAAAGATGCACACATCTAGATGTCATGAAGATATTTCAGCATATACATATATATATATATACCTATTCAGTGCATGTATAATTAATACATAGATATATCTAAACATATGTACAGACTGGTACCCATGTTCTACCATTTGCCATTTGCAGATATGATTTTCTAAGCGTTTAGATGCAATAGTTGTCATGACCAGCAACCAACTCAAAAGCGCTCTTGCTTAGGTTCTTCGCAAGGGAACGTGAACAGCAGAGTAGACGCCAAAACCCTCAGTGTCGTTTTCGACTGAGACAGTGTTGCAATGCAATTGCTCTGCTTGCTTGCAGAACTTTTTGGACAGTCCATTTTCCTCAAGTTTGAGAGCTTCGGAAGCAGCGGAACTTTCCGATGAGCTCTCCTCTTGGGAGGAATCAGAGCTTTCTTGGTTTGAGCCACAAGTGGACTGCTTTCCCGGAAAGTCCTGTTCGTTAGGCCACTGAAACATTTCCAAAACATCTTTTTTGTCAATGATCTCGCCATCGAAAGACCAGGACCGCTCGAAAAGGTCATTCCAGCAGCTTAATTCTAAACTCCGTGACATCCGCTCAGGCTCTGCAGATGAAGTGTTCTCGCTTGACAATATCTCAAAGTCCAGTTTTCGAGCGAATTCGTTTGGATGTTCGGCAGAGTCTGTGTCTGGAACCGTTTCAGACGAGCTTTCATCAGAGTCGTCAGCTTCAACCAGTTCAGTCGCTGCCTTTGCCTGGTGCGGAACGTACAAAGCGTTTCGAAAGCTAGACTTTTTAGAAATGTTCCTCGTGACAGCTTTGGTTTCCGTGTCGATATTCTGCAAATCATAAACGGCCGTTCGAGTCCGTTGCAACTTGTCTCTTGCGACAATCGATGCGGGACGCGAGCGCTTTAAAGATCCCGACTGTCGCTGCTCTATCAAGTTGAGTTGATGCATGGACGCCGACTTTGTTGAAACTCGCAGGAGACAGCCAAAGTCATTTTCAAAAGGATCGTTCGGTTCTAAAGAGAAAGAGTTACGTTCTGTTTTAACCAAGTCCAGAAGCTCGTGGTATCTTTCAGAATTCTGACGCACGTAAGTTGATTGATTTTCGGATTTCTGAGAAACATCTGTGTCGCCACCGTCCGCAACATCAGACCCAGATGGTTTCTTGATTCTGGGGGTTGTGACTCGTATCGCTTGTTTTCGCGAAAGGCTAATCTTAGCCTTTCGGTCAAGCAATGAATACTTGGCAGCCTGGCGTGACACAAACGAAGAAGATGCATCATCCGAGTCTGCAGCATCAGTCTGCACAGAACGTGCATCTTCTAACAGTAAGCAAGGTGTGTCAAGAGCCACTTCTTCTGCCTGGCAAGGCATGGTCCGTGCCATTTCTTGAGGTTTGCACGGTGTGCTATGTGCCACTTCTAGCAATTTACAAGGCGCATGACGCTCTGTTTCATGGGGCTTGTTAGAAGCCTCAATCTTCTGAATGATCTGCTTGACGTTTGGAAGTTCTTGTACAGAGATAACGGCCTTTCGTTTGACGACGTTAGCTGGTTGAAGGGCTCTGAGCAGCTGGCGGACAGAAGGAAACTCAAGAACAGGGTCTTTTTTCAATCGATTGACTTTAGAAACGGTTGTAGCGTTGATTTCGCCCACCACATCATTTTCGCTATGATCTTCCTCAGAACCAGATTTGTCTAGACCTTTGCCACCTGGATGAAGTTCTAAGCAGACTCTAACACGACCTCCTGCTCGACTCCTCTTTGTTCGGACTGATGGAAGATCGAGAACTTCTTGTTGTTGACTGTCAGTGAAAACCTGGAAAAATATGTACAAGCTTTCTCAGAAATTAAACTCGCTGTTAAGTTATATCTGCTACCCTTTAATATCCCATCACTAACCAGACAGCTAAAACAGCTTTTTTACTAGTGGCAATACACGTTTATCCTCTGACTATGTTACAAAACTTCCTTGTTGAATTTCTTACCAACAGCATTGTGTAAAGACAAACTAATATATCAAAATGAAATGAGAAAAGCAAATGAATAGCCATCTAGGCCGCAATCCAAAGCGACCTTGCACTGATTGGTCAACACAAGCTTTTTTTATGGCAAATAACGAGGTAATGATTTATTATTATTACAATCATTATTCCGATCATTATTAATGACCATGATCATCATCATCATCATCATTGAGTTTAGACCATCATGTCACAAAAAGTTTTCTTATACTGACATGCATCTCTTTTGAATTTTCAATGTCATGACACGACTCGGAGCTGAAGGACGAAAGCGTAACGGCATCATCATCGACGTCTGGATTTGAGAGATCGTTGAAACTGAAATTTTTTAAAACAGTATTCTTGTCAGCATCGATCATCATCTCGCTGCTCGATCGTTTTCGAGCAATGTCCAAAATGTCGCTGTCGTCGTTCGCCTTTGACATGATGAAACTGTGACGTCTGTTGATTGTCGATGTCCTCGAACTAGGCTGTTGCCTGCGCAAGATGGACGGCGAATCCTGGACGACAGTGGCCAGACCAACATCCCTATGAAAAATTACAATCCATCAGAAACTGAATTTCCTGGCTATTGACAAAAGGGTGCCGCTCTGTGACAAGCATACATTAGCCTAGGCAAACTCTGCTAAGAGCTTCTCTTGTTTCGCATGCTGGGCCTCTACTGGCTTCCTGCTTCTTAGGGTTGCTCTAGAACACATGCAAAAATGGCCACTGCATCTGGAAATACTGAAACTACATCTGCTAATGTCAAAACTACATATGGAAATATGAAAACTACATCTGGAAATATGAAAACTACATTGGAAATCATAGAACAGTATCTGAAAGTCTAAAAGCCACAACTGGCAATCTTTGATCTAAGTCTGCAGCTCTTACAAAGAAATCTGGTTGATGCTTGAATTTTCCATAAGCTGGGTTTTCGAAAGTGTGGGACCTCGAACTGACGCCGGAGTCACTTCCTCCTCTGGATATGGAATGGCCCTTGCTTCTCCATTAAAATTATCATAGTTCTGCAACAAAGACATTATTATTATTGTTATTATTATTATTATGCATTTATTATGTGTGCAAGTGCAGTAAATCTGAAACTGAGGCGCTAAGCAATTGTGAGTGAAGGACTTGCTCAAGGTCCCTACACAGTAACCTTCTAGAGGAGGCTCAAACCCATACTGTCTGCTTCACAAGCCAAGTGCTCTATCCAATCGGCTACTGTGACCAATTAATTATCCATGCTATCTGAATTGATATCAACCCATCCTGAAACAATAAACAGAAGAGCATTCAAATTCAAGTAAATGGATGACTACCTTTTATCATAACATTATTGATGATCCATATAGCACCTTTATGCGTATTGCTCAGAAGAAACTTCTTTACATAAGTTTTGTACTAGCACAGGTCACATGTAGAAACTGTGCTCTTAGAAGTAATATCTGCTCAGAACAGACACCAGTGTGTCTAGAATGCTTACTAACAAACTGTGTATATGTGTGTGTTAATGCACATTCAATGTTGCTTTCATTATGAAAACAATCGTGATGAAGATGATAAAGATAATGATGGAGATGAAGAAAAAAGATGATGATAACGATGATAAAGATGATGACTGCTATGAACCAGATATAGAGCTGAGTGCAGCGTCTGAGTAGCAGAACCCGTTTTCTGAGATTTTCAGAATAAACAATACAAACCTTTTTGGAAACTAGCTTCTTTTTGACACTGCTGAATGTCTTGGCACTTGACTTTTGAACCTAGAAGTAAAAAACTCATACAACCGTGCATTCGCTCTTGCCGGACCAACAGAATGGAATAAACTACCAATCGCCATCCGAACCTCACCTACAATAACTGCATTGAAAGTTGCACTTAAAACTCATCTATTTAGACTGTATTATAATTAACTTAGTTCATGATACGCGCTTTTGTGCAAGACTAGTTTGGTTTAAGCGCGCTATAAATGCTAGCTTACTTACTTAATTACTTACAACAATCTGTCCATGTGTGAATGAATGTCTTGTCTTCAACTGTCCTGGAACCAAGGATTGGCTGCACCACGGACAATTCTGTGCCATCTGCTTCTGTCCCTTGTCTGCTGTAATAACTGGTCGAACGATAATTCAGTCCACGACTCGATGTTATCGATCCATGTCATCTTGGGTCTTCCCCGAGCTCGGGATCCAGGAATTGTGCCTTCGATGATCTCTTTTTCTAAGCAGCCTCCTCTTTTTCGTAGCACATGCCCGAAGTATGAAAGCTTTCTCTTTCTGATTAATCCGAGCAGACTCCTCTCTACCCCTGCTGTCTGCAGGACCCACTCATCTATCTTCTTAGCAGTCCATGGTACCCTAAGAATCTGCTGCAGCCACTTCATTTAAAATGTGTACGTATTTGTGTATGCATGTATGTATGTATTAAAACACATCAGAAAGTGCCTTTCAGAGGCCTCTCAAAAGCGCTGTACATTAATCTAATCGAATAAAACACAGCTATCTGACTGATCTAAACGAATGTGACTTAAGATAGGTCAAAAACAAATCGAGCAGTTTAACTACAATTACACGTAAATGTTTAACTACAATTACATGTAAATATTTAACTACAAGTCTCTGGTGAATATTTAACAAATGCAAAGCGACCTGCTTCACAGCAGCACGTAAGATTTGAGATGTGAGCACCAGTCACAAATGATTACCTTCTTTGTAATCTTTGTAAAGTCACCAAACATTTTTTCTGCATTCACCTATTAATCAGAAAAGACAGTTTAACACTAATCTCATGGCTCATGCTCAGAACAATTTATCACTAAGGCAAAACGAGTTACAGTAAGGTAAGGTAAGGTAAAAATGAGGCGAGGTAATATAATTCTTGATGTATAGCAGGCTACAATCTACCATAGTCCTCAGAGACACCTATTTCTAAACTCAAGGCTCAGACTCCAAATGTAGGTATCATGGTAAGGTAAGGTATTGTAAGGTAAGGTATGACAAGAGTACGGTAATAGTTCATTTATCGAAGGCCACAGCCTTCAAGACCTGAGAGATATCTGTTTCTAAGCTCAAAGTTCAGACTCTGACCACTTAACAATTTATGTAAATTCTGGTATAACAAGGTAAGGTAAGGTAAGGCAAGGTAAGGTAAGGTAAGGTAACTGCTTATTTATTGATAGCCACAATACCCTCAGAAACATCATGCCGAATGAGCCGATTTTCTGATGGGCTCTTAAGACCTAGTAATGAAACCAAACAACAAGAAGCTTATTTTGCAGAGTATTTGTGTGCGAGGCCGGCAAAACATCCCTTTTGGAGAATTCGCCCTGTTTCTCCCTCTTCCCTCTCTTCCCTACACCAAACTGGACTAAACGTATCAGTTTGCTTTTGTTGTCTGACCGCTGTGACCCACCCAAGCCTAAAATTCTTCATTCTGTTGATGGACATTTGGAGTGTTAAAAATTGCACTACTTACTTATTTACATGTACCACTGAGTGACTGCCCTGTATAACTGTACTAAATGGATCAGGGACCATGGAAACACAAATATATACATACATACATTTGTTTAGACCAGTTAGATACATACATACATACCACGGAAACATGTCTTAGCCTTTTATTATATATATAAATAGTTTGTGGGTGGCGTGTATATATTATATATATTTGTATATATATAAAGACTGACTAACCTTGTGCTTTATGCTTCTGTGGTGTTTCATTTCCGATGCATCCACAGCTTCTTCGAAGATGTCAGGGACACTTTTTCGATATTTAGATAACGTGATGCGTTCTTCGATGAACCGTTCAAACGACTGGCTCTGCAGTATTTTCTGGAGGAAAGACTGCATGCTGCTTCCACGCGAATGCTCAAACGCTTCTTGGTCAAAGACCAGTCTGTCGTTGCGCTGAACGAGCGCCGTTCGATAACCACCTGTTGACATTAAACTGCTCTATGTATGAAAGTATTTACAGGTACATACTGCTTTAGCATACTGTACATACTGATTACATCAAAGCATTTATTGTATGATGCGTGTGAGTATGTAAGCATTTACTGTATATAGAACCCTAGTGCACTGCCTTTAATAATAATAATAATAAGACAACTTATATAGCGCAGTAGCACAGCCAAGGCGGAAAAAAAGGGCGCTGTACATGGGTTAAAAGGCATCTTCACACGATTTAAAACCACGAAAATAGTAGAATAAATGCCAAAATAAACAATTCCAAATGACACAGTTGGCGAGACAGCTACAAGACGAATCGCTAGTAAAAAGTACTGATGAAACAAAATGTGTAAAGCGAGAAAAATGGAGAAGAATCACGAGAGTAAAACATGCGACTGACTGCAGCCACAGACCGGCGCATATCATATCTGTTTATCAATTTTCTTTTGACTGAGCGCCTGGAATAAACTGGTTCCCATGACTTGGCTTCGCTGCATGCTGTAGAAATCTCGAGATTATGATTCCGATTATGATTATGTATAAAAAGCCTTTATACAATGTCTTAGAACGTGGTATGTATGTACGTATGTCCTGTTTGCTGTGTAATGCTGGATGTGTCCAAACAGCCAGCCTCCGTGTCTGGATCATTTCTGACACTGGGACGTGCAAGTGAGTCGAATGACCTCAGCAATGGTAACGTGAGCCGCACAGGGACTGCACAGTATTTCCTCAGGCTCTTTCCTCTTGAAATGCACTAAGCTTCGTCTCCAGATCCTTGGTTAGTGTCGCGGTCTCAGCCTCATACAGGAGCAGACGGAATGAGTATTCCTTGAAAAGGCAGAGTTTGGTATTCAGGCAGATGCTGGTACTCCAGATCACAGCTGTAGGTTGGTCAAGCATTCCCAGGCAACGGTCAAGCATCACCATACCACAGGTCCGTTGCCACCTTCAGCCTTTAGATACCTCAGATAGGGGAGCCCAACAACCAGCTCCACCTGGTTAGCTACCACCTGAAAGTAATCCAGTGCCGGGCATGGATCCATTGTAGTCTGGATTTTGCCTTGACCCAGTTAAGAGTGATGATATCCGAGCCCACAAAGAGGTTGGAAGAGGCCAGCTGACGAGGACACCCTCACTGTACATGGACAAGAATGGTGGCCAGCTGACGAGGACACCCTCACTGTACATGGACAAGAATGGTGGCCAGCTGACGAGGACACCCTCACTGTACATGGACAAGAATGGTGGCCAGCTGACGAGGACACCCTCACTGTACATGGACAAGAATGGTGGAGTCTGACCTGTGCCCACTGAACGTCCAACAATACACGGCCTGGAGATGAGACAATAAAAGAGACATCTGGCAACATGTTGTGGAAACGGCAACGCTCCCGAGAGGATCATACCACAGATGATGATGATGAAGATGCCTCCTGGTGACCCTAGAACTTCTCACCCTTTCTTCCCCTCTCTTCCGCAAGCGCTTGAAGATCTACTTGTTCCCCACTGGTTCTGGGTCTTCGGGCCGGGAGCGCCTCTTTTGAGTATACCTTGAAGTGGCACTTTATAAATTTTTGATTACGATTACGATCACACTATAGTAATAGTGTATGTGTTGGTATAGTATGTATGTGGTAGGAATGAAAGCTGTATGCAACCGCAGATCAGATAAAGTCCTACCTATCAGTTTGACCATAGCGTTGAGGAAAGCCCTCGACAACTGATCTCCCTTTAGGCAACAGTGCGTATCCTTCCGATGAATACTCAGATTCTTCTTCAAAGAGCTCAACTAGAGAACAACGGCACAAGAATGCATCAAATGCAATACATACAATACAATTAATGATACAATTAATTATAATAATTAATAATTAATTAATAATTAACAATCTTAACACAATGCAATAAAATTAAAAATACAATTAATTATAATAATTAATAATTAATTGATAATTAAAAATTAATAATACAATTAACAATACAATTAATTATAATAATTAACAAGTAATTAATAATTAGCAAATTAATAATACAATGCAATCCAATTAACAAATTCACACAGCAATGTCTTAAGTCTTCAGTTACAGTAAGGCAACAGTATTCAGTAAATGGCCACCCATCACAGGTACCACATATTACTAACTATGCTCAACATTGATTAACTTCATTGTGCCTCCCATCATCGTATCCACAGCACCAAGTCACCACTAGAGCTACACTAGAGCCTCCTTAAAAAGCTAAATTTTGGAACCATAAAAGTACAGTATTATAATAAGACTGCATCATATTGAGATCATGTTCAAAAGCCAATGAAATTTTGGATCCGCGTTACATCAAATTTGTATTATGGCGATTATTATTATTATTATTATGCATTTATTATGCAAGGTCAGTAAATATGAATCTGAGGCACGACGCAATTGTGAGCGAAGGACTTGCTCGAGGTCCCTACACAGTAACCGTCTAAGGGCAGGCTCGAACCCGTACTCTCCGCTTACAAGCTGAGCGCTCTATCCAATTGGCTACCTTGCCCCACACGCGATGCGTATTACAAATACATTACTTCAAAAAAGAAATTCTTATGCTATACATTCAAATCAACATGTTAGTCATTAGTCCATTTACTCTAAGCCTAGAAAATTATGAATATTTAGAACGAAAGAAACGTGCTGAAAAAAAATGCGAAAAGAACTCACAACGCTCGATGGGAGAGACGCCAGATCTTTATGGTCACTTCGCACTTTCTTGTTGTCTGCATCTACAACCACCACATCTTCGATTTCCGTGGGTTTAACAGACTAAAGAGTAAAAAAATAGACAGATCTTCTTCATCAAACAGAATTACACAGCAGAATGCTTTCAGACTTTGAAATAACACTGGCTACAAAAGATGCAATATCAGTTACATATAATAATAATATATATTTTAATATATAATTTATATATAACATAAAATATCAGTTAACACAGATGGATAAATGAACTGGTACTGGTAGACAGATAAACAGAAGACACAAACAGTTAAACAGACAGACAGACAGATACACATACAGGGAAATACACAGACAGAGACGTGGATAACTAGGCAGACAAAAAGAAAGACAGAAAGACATTGTAATCTTGAAATTTCTAAAGCGCAACTTAAAAGCTAAGCACAGGGCACCAGCTTATTCACGAGCGTTGCGTCAAGTCGGTGGGGCTGTCCAATGACACCATGTCACGAACCAAGTCCGGTCGCCAGTAGACCAGAAATAGAAAGGGAGAGGAGCTGTTAGGGTGGGTTGTGTTTAAGCTGAGAGAAATTGGAACGCAGACAGATGGGTGGACAGACTAACACATAGGAAGATTGATAGTTGAATAGGAACACTTCATACATGATAGTAAACAGTCACGCTTAACTGCATGCATTTATACCTACCACCTGATACATTCCGACAATCTCCAAAGCCCTCATAACAGCTCACTACAACAATTAACCCATCACCACCAACAAAAACAACAACAATAACAAAACAAAAGCAAAAGCAGTAGAAACAAAAGAAACTCACTTCCAGCAGAGAAGAATGAACGCCAATCAGATATGGCATAGGAGCACTGGAACAAAAAGAGACATACGTATTTATATAAATATTAATATAAAATATACACATACATAAACACTAATATATAAATCTAGTACAAAACATAGACATAAAGATATAAAGCATAAACATACAAACATAACCACAAAGATATAAAACATGAACATAGAAACACAAAGATATAAAGTATAAACATGCATAATGACTAATACACACACACACACACATATATATATATATATATGTATATAAATATATATTAGTCATGCATAATGACTAATATATATATACGTATATATATTAGTCATGTATATTTGTATGTACAGTATATATATATATATATATATACACACATACAAACACAGACATAAAGATATAAAACATAAACATACAAACATAAACACGGAGATATAAAATCTAAACATACATGCATAAACACAAAAGATAAATTCACAGTTAAATACAAAAGATGATTGATTAAGTTTTCACCTGAACAACTGTCGTTATAATTAAGCAGTCACTCTATTCAACACACCAGACAGCAGGTGATGGCACGCAAGAGTGAACCCACGATTCATCTCTTCGGTCAGCAGATGACATGATGTCATGTAAGACTGAATGTGGCACCAGTTACCTCAGGTAATCCAGTAGATGAGCAGGTAGCACAGGTATGAAGATATGTTGCCAGTTGAGAGGATAGATGAGAGAAGTCGCTCCATAGACGCAGGCCGTCAGGCGACTTAACTTGCGACTTGTCACGATAATGCGCCTTTCGAAAAGCATGCTGCAAACACAGATCATTAATAATGTTAATTAATTAGTATTAATATTAATTAATATTAATTAAAAACATTAATAATTAATAATCAAGATAATTAAGTAGCTTTTTAATAAAGACTCACAGTGTATATCAACAATAGACTATTTTTAAAATCTCTTCATGCACAGAGTGTTTTCGTGCCCTTTCACATGCTGGTCCACATCTATGGAATTCACTTCCACCAGGGTTTTTCATGGACACTTTTCTTTCTCATTTCATTTTGCAAACAACTGAAGACTTATCATTTCCCAGCTGCCTGCGTTGTTGAGGTGAATTTATAAATTAGCGCGATATAAGTATCTAATTAATAATCATAATAATAATAATAATAACAATAATAATAATAATAACAATAATAATAATAATAATAATAATAATAACAATAACAACAATAAAAAAATTTTGTCCAAGGTACTTATGATCCCTCGGGGCTTATAAAAAACGCTCGGGAGAAAGAATCTTTCATACAATAATAATAATAATAATAATAATAATAATAATAATAATAATAATAATAATAATGCCTCGTTACAGCACAGACTTTGGTATAACCCGGTCGGATACATTGTTTCTAAATTTAGATCAGTTTTAAAAAAAGACCTTAGTTGAAATTTAATGGGTCAGGATTCAGGAAAACCATAAGTTTGCAGGCTACAAGCTGAAACATAACCATACCTGCCTAATGTAGCAAAGTCGTCATGCATACAGGAGTTTTGCATGGGGCACTTGAACTTGTATGAGAAGGTGGGTGCTTATAAAACCACCCTGCTAAATCAACAACTCTAAAGCGACAAGGAAGTGCAGAAAGATACGAAGATAAACGACCATGACAAACTGAAAAGCAAACTGTTTTGGCTTCCACAGTTGACAAGGACAATGCAAACAGCGCTAAAGCGGCAAGAAAATGAAGAATGTAAAAAAGTAACCTAAAAGTGATGTAACATGATATTACGCAACATAATGAAACTTTACAGCTAAAATGATGTAACATGATGCCATACTATGTAACTTAGGAGTAATGCTATTTGATACAATATAACTTAAGAGTAATGTGATTTGATACAATGTAACTCAAGAGTAATGTCATTTGATACAATGTAACTTAAGAGTAATGTATACATGTATGAATTCATAAACTTTATATAGCACCTTAAAAAAACTTCTCAAAAGCATGTGACACGTGGCTATCGAACTGATCTAAACAAACACAGTTTGTAAAATGTTGTAATGTAAAGGAGCTCAGAACCGATGTAACATAATTAATGTAATGGAAAGGTCAGCTCCAAGATTCAAAGGCATAATCATAAAGTGGTAAGTTAAGTATCTATGCTGCAAGTCACTCCTGCTTTGATGCGTATAATATGATACGCTTGTATCTTAAAATCGATGCAGTGCCTTATATGAACCTCTCAGAAGCATTGAAACATGGCTACTTGACAGATTTTTAAAGGTGAATCTTAAGATAAGCTGTTTTTAATCTAATGGCTTTTATAGCACCGTTATCATAATATCCAAATAATCAATCGAAGGTCACTTCAAATGAGATCAAAATCAAAATTCCTACTCAAATACGTTTTCACCTGCACCAAGCGGTGATCGGCTGTCCAGGGTCACCAGAGCTTAATAACAAATAATCAATTATTTTATGCTATGGTGGTCTGTTCATTGGGTCTTCAACAGTACGAGTGGTTTGCAACTCAGTGACAGCAGGTTTAAGCCAGATGAACGGCCCCATGTAATGGCCCTAAAGAAGTTGTCCGCAAACACTTGTCTCTGTCACCAAGCAATAGAATTTGGAACCGGCGTTAGCTGGGATATACGCTGTAAGTCCTGCGATGTACTGGGCCCGTGTCCAGGGCCTTGTGACTCGTCCACTGTCAGTTCAAGGGTCAAAGAGGAGTAAATGAGAACCTCCCCTACATTCCAGTATCGACACTGGAGCGGTACTTACTTTACAAATTCCCCCAACTGTAAACTAGTGCTATATAAATGGTACTGAAAATTTTGGCACTTACCTTGCAAAGATGACAAGCATGTTGTTCCCATCGATTGCATTGTAGTATTCAGTGAGATTTCTCTAAAGAAAAAATCGTGTCAAAGGTTAGCATAATGGGAGCAGTAGTTCACCCTGACCCAGTAACATGACCCAAATACTAAACTGCAAAAAATAAATAATAACAGCTGTTAAAGATCAGAAACTGCCCCTATCAGTCACTGTGTCACGCCACACGTCATTACGACGTTTACCAAATGCCTCAACAACTGCTTTAATTATGCAAACATTATAAAACAGGACAAACTGCAAGTTTGGCTACATCCATACTTGACTAAAGTTCACACAAATGTTATGGCCAATTATTTTTTCTAAAGTTTAATTACATCTTATGGCTACGGTGGCTGTTTACGTCTTTATGTTCTTGTTTATTTACAGTTTATAGTTCATGTTTCTCTGATGTTGATTTTGACAAGGGTATTCACTTCGTTTTCTTAGCTCCAGCACGAGCTCTAAACTGATTAAATCTAATGACTTCTATAGCGCCATCACCATAATGCATCATTCAATGACCATGACGGCATACGGCCAGTCCTTTACCACGCCGTCTGATTTTCCCATCAACAGTGTACGACCAGTGTACTCATTTCGTAGCCGATTTTGCTAGGGGCACAAATGAAACAGAAACATCTCTCTACCGTAGTGGGAATTTGACCTTCAACCTTGCGGTTGACAGACTAGCACCCTACCATTAGGCTATCGCACAAGCCCGCCAGCATACAGACGAGCTGGGAAAGTTGTCTTTGGTTGTTATGGTTCAACAGTAACCGTACTTGGATTAAAATTTAAATCCATCTGGCAAGGGTCAAAGGTCCTCCAGCCCCAGGCTTAACAGCACAAGAGGTCACAGTGCTAATCTATCAATTAAGCAGAACTTAACTTCCAACACTGGTCGCTACCTCTGTCTAAAATTACTGCAGAAATGCCACACACTTCATTAAAGTCATGTCTGGACAGAGAAGACATTATTGTCACCAGAATGCTCTTTTGTTACCGTAACTGTAATCACAGATTTATATATTGCCTTTTCACCCTGCACAAGTTGTTTGTGCTCTGTCACCAAGCAGTAATTTGGTACCGGCGCAAGCCTGGAAGTAAACAAATCCTGTGATGCACTGGCCCTGTGTCCAGGACCTTGGAATCCGTCCATAGTCGGCTTAAGGGCCAAGAAAAGGAAATGAGCACTTTCCTTGCATTACATGGGGCGTAAGAGTTTTACTGGGGTGTAAAAGCTTTATCATAATCGTAAACTCGAGATTTCTACCTAGACTCTATTGGTAGTCCCAATATAACATTCCGAACATAGCTTCCTCCTGATAACTTAATATGAATGAATTAACGAACATAACTTCCTACTGATAACTTAATATGAATGAATTAACAAAATGTTTTCCGGCTTTTAGCGATCAAACAGTAACAAGTCACTCCACAGGTGATCTGAAACAGACGGCAGGTAGCTGCAGCTGAAGAAGGAAGAAACACAGAAACTCCAAATGGATCCACTTCCACTGGCATCTCACAATCAGCCACAAATTAACACCAGTGCACGTAATCGTAATTCCGAGATTTCTACAGCGCCCAACAAAAGCCACATCACGGGGACCAGCTTATTCGCAGGCGCTCAGTCAAAACAAAATCGACAGGCAAAAGGGTTTGGCTCCAGGTCAAGATCCAAAAGGCAGACGGAGAAGAGACGGAGTGTAAGGCTTGCTGGTCTATTTTGTAGCATGCTCGGTCTGTCATTGAACGATTGTCAGTTCTGGCCTGCTAAGTGGACACTGCGTAATGACCCTGGACAAGCTGTTCACACACAGCTGTCTCTGTCACCAAGTAGCCTACTCTGGTATTGGCATACTCTTATGAATATCTTTCTGTCTGGTAGGTTTTGAACCTCAGACATACGGGCTGACAGTTCGTGCTATAATCACTAGACTATGCAGCAGGAAGAAACAATCCCCAATACAAATTTTCAATTATGTTTACAGCTACCCCCTACGGATGCGAAAAACAGGCGATGACGGAAGACCTGTAGTGTACAATGGGCCTTTTATGAGTCAGTGTGTCACATGAAAGGCACCAAAAGGAAACAAAAAGATGACAGATGTGGGTAAAATATCTGGGTGCCTGTGTAAGCATAAGTGCAAGTTTGTTTGTTTGTTTGTGTATGTGTGCATGCTTTACACATCACTTAATGACACAACCTAAATAATTTAATCAAATAATCTAATTTATCACGTTATCAGGCACTCAATGAATGAATGAATGAATGAATGAATGAAAGAATGAAGGAATGAACGAATGAACCAGTGAGTCAGTGAATCAGTCAGTGAGTCAGTCAGTGAATCAGTCAGTGAGTGAGTCAGTCAGTCAGTCAATCAAATCACTAGGTTAATTAATCAAATCACATAACTGAATAAATAAAATCGATTTATTAAAATTTGTACATACACTTTCTGGAATGCTGGGCAGCTTGTTCGGATTTGGATAATCGAAAGTAGTCTGCAATGGAAACAAAGATATCCACCACAATTACAAACACCTCCAAAGAGTCCAACGACAAATCAGCAACGTAAACGTATTCAATTGAAGTGAAAGTATTAGTTAGTGTACGTTACGACATGGTAACTCCAAGGTAACATGGCATAAGGTAAAGTAGCCTGATCTTCCCATTGACAGCGTACGGTCAGCGTACTCATTATAGCTGAGTTGGCCAAGGCTAGGAGGCACAAGTGGCGCTAAAATCTCAAAACAAATTTTCACTCTGGCAGGGTTTGAACCCTGACCTCTTAGTTGACAGTCCGACATGCTACCCACTAGACTTTTGCACAATCATGCAGAAAACAAAAGTGGTTTTAAATAGGATTCCTTTCATTGAATTTACTGCGGTCATGTCTGTGCCTCAGACGAATGAGCCCTCGACCTTTGTACCACATTTCTGAGCAACGTCTGTAGAGGCATGTGATCAGGTGTGTTACCTTTACCTTTTGTTACCGTAATTATTTTTAGTCTATAGAGGTACGTGATCAGGTGTGTTACCTTTACCTTTTGTTACCGTAATTATTTTTAGTCTATAGAGGTACGTGATCAGGTGTGTTACCTTTACCTTTTGTTACCGTAATTATTTTTAGTCTATAGAGGTACGTGATCAGGTGTGTTACCTTTACCTTTTGTTACCGTAATTATTTTTAGTCTATAGACGTACGTGATCAGGTGTGTTATCTTTACCTTTTGTTACTGTAATTATTTTTAGTCTGTAGACGTACGTGATCAGGTGTGTTATCTTTACCTTTTGTTACCGTAATTATTTTTAGTCTATAGAGGTACGTGATCAGGTGTTACCTTTACCTTTTGTTACCGTAATTATTTTTAGTCTATAGAGGTACGTGATCAGATGTGTTACCTTTACCTTTTGTTACCGTAATTATTTTTTTTAGCCTGTGAACTGCAAAAGGAACGTACAGTAAGCTGATTCCCAGGAACTTTAAATGAGAGAGACTTCTTTCCAGCAACCGACGGATCAATCTCCGACAATTCCTGGAGCAGAACCTGCAACTTCGCTTTTGAAGAATTCTGAGCATCTGACAGATGATTCAGAATCTGGTAGAAGATTTCGAACCACGGATATGAACTAAAAGCATAAAAGATATTACAAAATTAACCAGCATTTTTAAGATTTCCAACCGCAGAAATGAAAGTAGAGGAACAAAAGTTCTGTAACAGATTTTAAATCGCGGGTATGGACTTCCAGCTGAAGAAGATATTACTCGGTGAAACCAATGGAAAGTGATTTTTGAACACAGGCAGGTCAGTGGGATGGAGTAGAAGACAAAGCCGGTTAGTGAAGTGGTCAGCCCCAGCAGAAGCACTGGATTCAAACCCACTATTAGGAAGGAAATTTAAGAAAACTTTCAATTTGCGTACTGTTACTTCAGCATTGTTTATGTGAATGTCTCCACAGCCCAGCATCAGTTTAGATCTCAAGAAATGCTTTTCTACAGCTAATAAAAAGGTTTAAAATGCACGCATATATTATTAAATAAATTCTGATCTGATGCAAATCCCAAAATTCTGTTGTGCTTTAGAAAATGACCTCCCTATAACAAGACCTCGGCATAAGGCGGTTCTTGATACAGCTCCCACGGATTGCACCATAATCAGTTTCCAGTGTACACAGTTATAACAAAAGTTCTTGAACTTACCAAATGCACAAACAGATTACCGTATTATCTCGTGTATAATGCACACTCGTGCATTATGCACACTCCAAGTTGCAAAAATTTATCCTAGTGGGAAAATCTACGTATAATTCACAGGCGAAGTTCCACGTGTCCATGTAATGTAAATGTGAAGTCGGAAGTTGTAAAATAGAAAAAGAAAACGATGTCATCCGATGTTGTTTACTTTATTCCACAGATACCATAGATACAAATATGTACTGAGTGGTCAGGCTGCAAGTGAGTAAGCATGATCATGGTTTTATAGCTATAAGAACAGTGTGCATTATACCCAAGACAATACAGTAGATGTTTTATCCCAAGAACACCCACTGACTTGGTCTTACCTGATGAGGCAGAGAGTTGACTCTGACCCAGCTGACATACGACAAAATCCAAACCGGAACTTGCCATCCAGAGCCGTCAAAACGAAAGTAAAATAATCGATATTCAAACTGGAAAATAAAACACGCATATGCCACTAAAAATGTTATGCCATTCATATGTACAGTAAATCTCCCATATCCCACAGGTGAGACGTAGGGGAGGCGCTCATTTCCTTTTCTTAGGCCCTTGAGCCGGCAATGGACGAATCCCTAGGTCCTGGACATGGGGCCAGTGCATCACAGGACTTGTCGCTTACTTCCCAGCTTACACCGGTACCAAATTTTACTGCTTGGTGACAGAGGCACGGTGTGCGCAAACAACTTGCCCAGGGTTGTTACACGGAGTCGAACCCGCAACTGCATGATCACTGACCAAACGAGTTACCGGCAGACCATTGTGTCACACAACATTCATATGCCCTGCATATATGTACAGATAATAACTACTGATTATTGTAATAGTAATTGTAATCGTAAGTTTGTATAGCATTTTTCAAGTAGGAAGTAATCACAGGTGGTCGCTACGTCAGCCTAAATGATGTTAAAGTTCAGTAAGAACACACAGTGCATGAGCAACTAAGCAGTGCCCAGATAACTAGTCGGGGGGGGGGGGGGGGGGGGCTCTTGCAAAAACGGATTCTAAACTGTTCCTGAATATGGTGTCAAACATCATCTGTCATTGGTTTATAAATTACTATCAGTAGCCAGCTACTTGCATGCAAAACATACTACAAATCTCATCAAAATTTAGTATAACTACTCAGAAGTCAACACATAATGAAATTAGCGAGATGACATTAAAATGCAAAATATTATAAATGACCAGGAGATGTGGATATGGTGCAGTAACACAGATTAACATAAACTGCCTCTGCATATCATCAAAAAACATTTTAAATCTGCATATATCATAAAATATATTTTAACACAAGTGCCATAAACATAACAAAAGCAAATGGCCAATATATCATTTCTGGCAATTATCAACAACAGCTACACATCTACACTGGATAAAACTGTGCAGTAATAATTTCATCTGCCTACTACATAAGCTCAGGTCAACAACAGACAGGTCTGACAAGGACAATTCTCACAAAATAACAGATTCAAATTAAGTTCAAGGTTTGCAGGCCTTTGTACAAATTTCAGCCATCAACAACAAGATTTATGCTTTCAAGAATCTGTTGTTTGTCTGCCAGAATTCTCTTGTCAGATCTGTCTGTTGTCAACCTGAGCTTATTTAATAGGCAGATGAAATTATTACTGCACAATTTTATCCAGTGTGGATGTGTAAGTAACAGCTCAGAGTTTCTAAATCAACATTCAACTGCCATCGCTCCCTCTACGCAAGCAGACAATATCTACACTCACAGAATCTCAAAGCCTGCTTTGGCAGATTCAGTCAGGCCTTCAGCACAATGTCCGGTAGTTTTACATTACAATACAATTAATTACATGATTCTGCATTGCAGTTTACTGTTTTATTACCAGAAGCCCCTTATAAATGCTTCATTACAACATGAATCCTGATATTATATGACTGAGGGCATGGATCCCAAATTTAACTCAGCTTAAGAACATGACCTCATTTTATTACAATCTCGTTAGCTTGATATGAATCCCAAAAGTAGCCCCATATTCAGTTTCTAGTGCAATCTCAAACATTCTTAGTCATTTTTTCTCTAAAAGCAATGCTTTTTGTCGTCTTCCAACCACATAATCAGCATTTACTGCAGTCCATTGTAAGGAAGTTTTGCACCGATGTCCAGCTTCTCTGCACACATGTTAAGAAGCATATACGTCCATATAAATAGATACACAAAACAAAACATTTAGTTGTACGGATGTTACCTTTGAAAATCTTCTTGAAATGGAAAGGCAAACCTGTGCACTGACTTTTGTAACTCCTTTAAGAATTCACAAAACAAACAATATACCAGTAGAAATGAGGATGAACAATTCTTAAAATAGATAAATTTTAGAAAAAGTTAAAGACCATACTCCTAACCCTAACCCTAACAGTCTGTGTCATGAAGAAGGAGTAGCAAAATGCAGAGGAAGAGGAGGAGAAGCAGAAGGAGGAGGATGAGAGGAGGACAGTCCCTTATGCAAACCCCAAGAGGAAGCCATGGAAATAAAGTCTTAGCACCTTCATTTCTTAGCCTTGGGCTATGAGGGCAAGTGGCCAGTCCTCTCCCTCAATGCCTGGTTTTCCCATCGACAGCATACAGTTAATGTACTTATTTTATAGCTGAGTTAACCAGACGGTGGAAGTGGAACGCAAATCCAGAAATATCTTTTTTCAGCTGTGCTTTAAGTACCATACTATCTTAATAGGAACAGTTTTCCAAGTTTTATCCGAGCCACACGGTTCTGTAAATGACTTCACAAATCAGCAGCATTTGAAGGTTCTTCGAAACAGAATTCCTAAACGCATAACTGTTTTTAGCACTTTTTGGACTATAGAACAAAAAGACAGTGACAACAAGACAGACAGAGAGACAGACAGAGAGACAGACAGAGAGACAGACAGAGAGACAGACAGAGAGACAGACAGAGAGACAGACAGAGAGACAGACAGAAGACAGACTGACAGTGGAGAGCAGAGACTGCAAGAGAGGCAAGAAGACAGAGAATTAATGGAGCTTTAAATGCTGAAGGAACCAGTGAATGTTAAAAGCCAAAATTATTCTACACTCCACAAGGTAATTACATGTCTGCTAAGAGTAGACACTGTGGTCAGAACGTCAATAGACATAAACTGTCTAGTATGAAAGCACACTAACTCTTAACTGCAGCCAGACACTCCTGTCCAAATGATTACTATAATTATTATTAATAAGATATTTATACCATGCTAAGTCAAGAATTCACCTCAAAAGTGAGGGCAACTGGTTAAAGATAAGCCTTACATTGTTTTTGAAATGAGATAAGAGAAAGAGAAGGGTCCAAAAAGGTGTGTGAAAAGGCAAAAAAAATGCAAGTCCATCTTTGGTAGGGAACAAACAACTGACCAGCATTTTAGTGATTTTTTATCTAACCACTATGATTCCCCACTCAGCCGAAGGACATATGGTTGTCAACAAATGCACACAACATATTTACTTATTTAAACAAAACCACACACCACTGCTGGGCTACTAGTTATAGGATCGCTTTAATACTAGACAAGTAACGTCTATGCACATTTCGGCCACAGCAGTATCTGTAATTTCCAGACACTGCTTTTAAAAAAATCAAACCGGTCTCAATCCAATCGTGTAACTGTGAAAAGCTGTGTCTCAGAGTCCCATTAGTAAGACAAATGACTGTAAATCAGCTACAGTAATGGGTCATGCGGGTCATGAGTACTGACTGACTAAAAACCTGCTGGTTGTAAACGATATCAGACTGATTTCAGTTGAGAAATCGCTGAGTCAGAAATGAGAAAACAAATCAGGTGGCTTACATCCTAATATTCTATAGAACCCATAGACTGACAGATGAAGGCTTGGATTAAATTAACTTCGTTGGTCGGATCTTACTGTTCACATCTTAGCAAAGCAATACAACTTGATTAGCTAAAAATATCCAACCGTTATCATTCAACTTTTTCTCTCACCCACAACGAGGTCATAGGTCACCGGTTAACAAGTAAGGACTGAGTGTTATCAATTATCCAACCGTTTATCACTCATCTTTTTGTTCTCACCCACAATGAGGTCATAGATGAGGTCATAGGTCATCCGTTAACAAGTAAGGACTGAGTGTTATCAATTATCCAACCGTTTATTACTCATCTTTTTGTTCTCACCCACAACTGAGGTCATAGATGAGGTCATAGATCATCCATTAACAAGTAAGGACTGAGTGTCATCAATTTCACTGATGCCAATCACCTTAAGCAATTGAAACAGGTTTACCGGTCTGCCAGAACATGACACTGTTGAAAAAACTAATAAACGGGTTTCTCTGAATACAGTAAAGCCAGTAAAGTACGTGTAAACCGGTATTTCTCGGGTCAAAAGGGTTAAGGCCACGTAAGTGTCTGTTGTTTTCAGACATTACTTTTAAAGAAGAAGAAGCAGCAAGTCATACCAAGATACAGAAAGGGAGAAAGGCTTTGAAGCAGAACGGACTGGTGGATGCCTAGTATGCAAAGCAATGCTTCCATGATCACAACAGAATATGGACTCAAACCAGTAAACGTTGGATTACAGACTACGTGCTCTACCAAAGAGACCATCTTGCTGCACACATTACATCGAGGCCCAAACCCTTGTGCATTATTATAACTGCAAGGTGGAAGATTTGAGATTAAATCTGATTTGGGAGAAGCATGTTTCCTACATTTGTGCAAATAGATTTGATTTGGGAGAAGCGCATTTTCTATCTTGTGTGATCAGATTTGATTTGGGAGAAGTATGTTTACTACATCTGAGCAAATAGATTTGATTTGGGAGAAGCAGTTTCCTACCCTTTTGTGATTAGATTTGATTTGGGAGAAGTATGTTTACTACATCTGAGCAAATAGATTTGATTTGGGAGAAGCAGTTTCCTACCCTTTTGTGATTAGATTTGATTTGGGAGAAGTATGTTTACTACATCTGAGCAAATAGATTTGATTAGGGAGAAGCGCATTTTCTATCTTTGTGTGATTAGATTTGATTTGACAGAAGCAGTTTTCTACCTCATCCAGCCCATCCGGAGGATAACACCAAACGATCGGGTTGTTGTTTTCATGGCGGACGACATGGACAAATGCATCGATCAACTTATTCCGTCCCTCCCTAAATTTAAAAAAATAGAATAGATGGATGAAAAATGCTTTCAATATCCTTTAGAATGAAAACAAACCTTTCATTCATTCATTCATCCATCTATTCATTCATTTATTCATTCATCCATTCATCCATCCTTTCATTCATTCATTCATTCATCCATTCATTCATCCATCCATCCATTCATCCATCATCCCTTCATTAATTCATTCATTCATTCATGGAGAGCAATTATATAGCACCCTACATGCTCCCAACCCAGTCCTGGCAAACAGAACAGTTTTCAAATGCTGGTGAAAGGTCTATGTCCCATCCCAGAAGTACATGTCCCCAGTTGATGAAAAATAGAAAAGACTTTGTGTTGATTAAAACTTACCACTTGCAAAAAAGAAGACAGGTTAGAGAAGCAGACACACTAGCATCAAATAAACCATTCAGGCAACCGTTGGTTAACTTTGTTCTCCACGACTAAAACCCGTGCAAGTCTCAAGCCTCCAGTCCATGTAACTGGACTTCTTTCAAACAGGGGCAATGTTTTAGCATATTTGAGATTAAACAGAACAATATCTATATAATATATATATATATATATATATATATATAGTTTAGTTAGATAGCAATGTTTTAATGTGTTTGAGAGTTTGTATAGCAATATCTATTATATATATAAATATAATATATATCCATTAATAACTTAGTTAGATAGCCATGTTTTAGTATGCTTGAGAGTTTCTTAAAGGTGCTATATAAATAGCCAGATACATTCATTTAATTTTTTAACTCTCCCAAAGACAACAACATAAAAATATAGTACATAAGATATTATTATTATTATTTCTGCATTTATTAGGCGCCACTATCTAATGATTTAGCGTCAATCGATGGCACCGAGCAATTGTGAGTGAAGGAGAAGGACTTGCTCAAGGTCCCTACACAGTAACCGTCTCAGTGGAGGCTCGAACCCGTACTCTCTGCGTTACAAGCCGAGCGCTCTATTCAAAATGCTACTGTGCTACAGTGCCCCACCAAGATAAGATACATGCGTGATACAAACAGAACAAAGTTTTGCTTAGTAGGGTTGCCTTCCTTTTTCTGGTTCTCTGCCCTCAGACAGGTTCAAACGTCCGATGACGACGACGCCACTCCTCTCGGTGCTGAGCTTCTTCTTTCAGCTTGCAGTATCCTTCCGTCATCATCCAATCCAGCAGCATCTGTCTGGGTCTTCCTCTTGTCCTCCTCCCCTCCATCCTGCCCTCAATTACGGTTCTCAAGACTGAGTCCCCTTATAGGGTTGCTTACGTCACAAGAAATACTATTTGTATGTATGTATGTCTCTTTCCCCTATTTTCTGCAAGTACTTGAAAGACCTTCTTATTTCCCAGTGCTTCTGGGTTGTCGGGCAAGGAGCGCCTCTGAGGAGTCTATCTTGAAGTGGCGCTTTATAAATTTTCCATTACATTATATTACATTACATTATGTATGTATGTATGTATGTATGCATGGATGTATGTATGAATGTATGTATGTAATATATGTAAGTAGGAATATATATGCATGTATGTACGTTTTCATGTATGTATGTATGTATGTATGTATGTATACATACGTACATATGATCTACCGGGTAAAAGGTAAAGTAACAACTTGTTGACATGTCCCTATCGTCACTATTCAGTAGCATGGTCCAAAAGTCGATAGATTAGTTGTTTGAGGTACAATGCAACGAAAACAGACCAATGACAGGTGACCTTTGTATAGACGACCCTTGAACTTTCAACTTGCTCATGCACC
This sequence comes from Norana najaformis, assembly GCA_964023275.1. Lineage (NCBI taxonomy): Eukaryota > Metazoa > Annelida > Clitellata > Crassiclitellata > Hormogastridae > Norana > Norana najaformis. The sequence continues at coordinate 19,645,974 of OZ029927.1, forward strand.
ACAGTCTGACTTCTGGTTTGCCCCGACTGGACTGGATCGTGACTGGAATTCTCCAATGGGTCATGATTTTTTTTATTATAGTTTCGCTTGAAGTAATTAACAACAACAACAACAACACCGAAACCAAAACCAAAACCAACATCAACAACAACCACAACAACCACCACCACAACAACAACAAGACAATTAATAGAGCGCTGTAGTACGGCCAAGGCCAAAAAGATGCCTTATACATCATGAAAACAGCAGCAGAGAAGTTATCAGAATAGATTAGATTCGATTCTAAAAGCCGTTTCACTTGAAGCAACCGTCAACAATGTCTTGTGCAATGTGATAACGGCACTATAAAAGTCACTTGATTAGATTAGATCAGATTTTAATGGTTGTTCCATCTGAAGCAACCATGCCTGTCCATTATGATAACAGCAGTGGCGGCTCCAGGATTGCTTGCGTGGGGGGCAAGAGCATTTCAAGAGAGGCGCCACACTATGGCAGTCCACCATGCACAAGTCTGTGGTCTGATAGGCGCCGACGTATAACCACGCGGGGCGCGCGTAAGGGGGTGCGAAACATGCCCTTGCCGTAGCCAAATGGCCACTGGATAACAGTGTTACAGACGCATCTGACTGGCTTTAATCTGACAAGTATTCAGTGTACGACATATAATATGAACCATATCGAAGAACAACGCACAGTGGGACATTGGCGAACAGGAAAAAAATGAAATGAAAACGCACCAGCTAAAGTGAAAGAAGCCAGACACGCGCCTATGGCTCAGCCTAAATGTGTAGCACAGCCTGTTCAAGTCGCAATAACAATATTCAGGCCAACGCTAATATATTCCGTTGTAAAGCCCCGGTTTGTCACTTTTCTCGCTCTCACGGTGATCATCAAATTCCCCGTATTTCACTCTTGAATCTTCCTTCCCTTGTCTCAGCATTCATTCCTTCTGAGGAAAAACACATCGAAAACACAAACCCTTCCTTTGTATTAGTATTCATTCCTTCGTAGGAAAAATACACAAACCCTTCCTTTGTATTAGTATTCATTCCTTCGTAGGAAAAAACACTGAAAACACAAAACCTTGCTTCCCTTGTCTCAGTATTCACTCCTTCACAGGAAAAACACATAAAAAACAAACCCTTCCTTTCTATTACTATTCATTCCTTCATAGGAAAAACTTTGAAAACACAAAACCTTCCTTCCCTTGTCTCAGCATTCATTCCTTCATAAGAAAAACACATTGAAAAAAACAAGACCTTCCTTCCCTTGTCTCAGTATTCACTCCTTCACAGGAAAAACACATTGAAAACCCAAGACCTTCCTTCCTTTATCTCAGTATTCACTCCTTCATAGGAAAAACACTTTGAAAACACACAACCTTCCTTCCCTTGTCTCAGCATTCATTCCTTCATAGGAAAAACACAGAAACAGGTCAGTTTTGTTGACAACTCAACACGTGTTTGTCCCACTTCTCAAACAGAAGTGCTTATCGAGCTGTACAACTGGGTGTATTCCAATAACTCGGCCACATAAACGAACCTAATGGGCTAATTGGAAGAACTTGGAACTTGAAATTATGAAATGTCATGAATCCATCTTGGTCCCTAGCGAACACACATTTACATCCGTGCCTCAGAATCTCATGTACAGACAAGTGCTTTAACAAATAAAATAAATAAGAAACAGGAAATAAATAAGAAACAGGGTCAGTTTAGTTGAGGATTCAACTAAGTTTGTCCCACTTCTCTTATGGAGTGTTTTTGGAGTTGTAATGCTTGAACTCGAAAATGAGAAACGTCAAAATACTAAATGAATTACATTATGTGTAAAACATATCTATAAATACAAACAGACAGACATACATCCACAAAAATACAGACAAACAGACAGGAAAGCAAGCAGATCAACACACACACACACCCAAATACACACACAGATGACCAGAGAGAGAATAAGGGTAAGACAGCCAAGGATCAAAACACAGTGAGTGACTGGGACCAAAAGACACACACTACTTACAGTCACACAAATGCAGACATACAATCAGGCTGGCAAATCAACAGGCAGACGGAGAGTCAAGCAGACTGAAAGAAAGAGAGAAAATAGGCAAAGACGGCCAATGATCATATGACACTGAGCGACAGGACCTAACTGACACAAATTTAGACATACAATCACACAAATGCAGAAATACTGGCAGTCAGACTAATCAACAGACACACAGAGACGCAGATAAACAGAAAAGAAGGGAAACACAGCCAGTGATCAAAGGAAAGTGAGTGACAGTGACAAAAAGACATACAATCACACAAATGCAAACAAACAGGCTGGCTAATCAACAGGTAAGTAGGCATATAGACAGAAAGAGGTAACCAGACAGAAAGTGAGATGAAAGAAACAGGGATCACATGACAGGTGATTGAGACAGCTGTTAGGCACGTGAACGAATGACTAGCTAATTAACCGTGGAACTGCATGAAGAGCTTAATTGGTCAAATCAGGCAGAACAGACAGTAGGCTGTAGTACACAGAAAGATTTATTTAATCATAATTACATAAAATTGTAGTCAAGCAGTTAGTGTCCTGGCCTATCAGTAGAAAGGTCAAGAGGGGGGGGGGGTTCAATCCCTGCCAGGGCAGAAGTTTGTTTCGAAGTTTTGGCTCCACCTTTGCCCCTATCCAACTCGGCTATAATGAGTACGCTGACCGTACACTGTCAATGGGAAGATCAGGCTGTGCGGGAGAAGGCTGGCCACCCGCCCTTATATGCCAAGATTAGAAAAATAAACACTTCATACCCACGGCTTCCCCTCATACATAGCTTAAGAGACTGTTCTTGTTTCGCCTTAAGAACTGTTCTCGTTCCACATTACGAGACTGTTCTAGTTCCGCATTAAGAGACTGATCATAGAACACATTGTCAAACTGTGCATAAACTTGAAGGCCATCACCTTTGATATGAATGCTTCCTTAACACCAAAACATACAGCTGAAACTGGGCTTTAAACAAAGATAATAATCAGTCACATGATGGAAAGGACTAATGCTTGTCCTGATGGAAAGGACAGCTGGAAGCCATAAAAACAGAAAGGACTAAGAATTATGCCAATGTAAAGGACAATCTGTAGCCACAAGAACAGAAAGAACTAAAGACTGTGCTAATGGAAGGACAATTTACAGCACAACCAAGGCAAAGGCTCAAGCACTGTTCTAACAGGGAGAAAACCACAAGTAGGGCCAGTGCTTGGTTTTTATACAGATAACCAGTAACCACATGAGAGTCAGAAAGGGCGTGACTAAATGTCCTTACAGCAAATAAACTTCAAGTCCAACAAGCTTTTGCAAAGTTTTCTTCAGCCATCAGAAGAACTGAACTTTGAACAAGCTCTCGACACCCTATGGAAAGGGCAGAAACTATTTATTTGAAGCGACTGTCAGTAGCTGTCTGGCACAAAGTCCTCCTCTTGACAGTCCGCCAATTGGCAGTGAACATCGATTAGAAGTGTCACGGTTGGACAAACTACAATAATGGCCCCAGATTCAGCTGACTCATCCGTCTCTGATATTAATATGGATCTGGACACAAAAACACAATGACTAAATTTTCAAACAGCCTTTAGGGTTAGGGTTAGGTTTTCAGTGCTTAGATAAGTTTTTGTTTGCGTTTTTGCACTGACATTGATTATATTAATTACTTTTATATTTTAGATTATTAATTATTTTACTCAGTATAATGCTGTCACCTATTTGAAATCCACGATGTAAACAGGTGACTTTTGTAGAGGAACTTTTTTGTTCTTTTTAGGTCAGCCCATTGGCACCAATGTATGTGACACACTGCGATTGTATTCGTTAATTATTTTGGTGATCAATCTCTCTCTCAAGTAAATGTAAATGCAAACGCTTTTCTATAGGGAACATATGGCCTCGACCCTGCTCATTTTTCAAAGAATTTATAGTTTGAGATCCTTCACCACCGCTGCCCATTTGAATGGCGCCACACCATGTAATGTCCCCATGTATGGACCATGCTAACTTCTATCATCAGTGCATGGCCGCCATTTCACTTGGGTTGAACTGTATACAGGTTCCCATGTATTCTGCACATTTTTATTTTATTATTAATAATTAGCAGCTTCTATCGCGGCGGTGTCTAATGCACAAGGTATCAACCGCTGGCGCACCAAAACCAAGCAGCAATCAGGTCAATATTCAGAAGATCAGTCAACTAAGACAGAGATACAACCTATACTGTAAAACATGCTGCCATATAACAGACTTGGACAGTGCAGTCGACAGAGTTAACTGTAATTGTAATTTCAAATTTGTATAGCGCCTCTTCAAGATAAACGCATCATAGGCGCTCTTTGCATGCACTAATGATGTCAGATGTCATTAAGAACGGACCATTCGTCCATTAGTAAACACTGTTCAGATGAGGAAGAGTCACCAAGCAGCCAGGCCTGCATAGAAGCAGCTGCCTTCGCTAAATGTCAGTAAAGTCTTAAATGTCCGTATTACATGCAGGCAGTCTTAAATTTCCATACGAATAACAAGTAGTTTTAAACTGCCACACAACAAGAACTAGCCAGTCCTCTCCCTTGCTACTTGAACTTCCCATCAGCAGTGTGCAGTCAGTGTACTCATTTTAAAGCAAATTTACTAGAGGGAGAACAGAAATCGTGGAATATTCTTTCTGTCCTCATGTGGATTTCAACCTCTGACTGACCTCTGGGTGGCAACTTGACAATTCAGCACCTTGACCACTAGACTGCCAAACACCCCACCAATCAACAGAAGTTTAGTCTTAAATTGCCACAGGGCACCAGTATACTGGCTGCTTTCCCAATCATAATCGTAAACTCAAAATTTCTAAAGTTCTACTTAAGAGCTATGTGCAGGGCACCAGGTTATTCACGAGCACTGTTTCAAGTCAGTGGGGTTGTCCAAAGATGCCATGTCAAGAACCAAGTCCGGCTGCCAGAAGACCAGAGAGAGAAGGGGGAGAGGAGCTGTCAAGGTGGGTTATATTTAAGCTGAACGAAATGGGAAGGCAGCAAAGTTGATGGATCATGGTGGGATTTGTTGAAAAGGTGCGATTTCAGTTTTGAATGGGAGTAATAGATACAGAGGATTGAGACAGATGATGATGATGGGTGAACAATGAAAAGGATGAAGGAACAGAGAATTGGCGAAATTCTGGAAATTCCCTAAAAAGACTGTACATCCTGTAAAGGGAAATGGCAGTCTTCACAGCGATATATCAATCCTAATTACCCTTCCCAAGTCAATCATATATGCATCAGATATAAAATGACGTTTAATTAGAAGGCTACAGCAGTCATTAACTAATTAACCCATGTAGTGATTAATAAAGAGAAAATGAAATAGAAAATACAATAAAAGGCAATTACATCGATATAGACCTAAATTTGTATCCTAAAAATATAACCCATGAATTACAATGATTATACATAAAATTTCACAAAATTAATTGATGTCTCGTAGTTGTTAGTGAACGTACATTTATAAGCATTCTAGTTGGTTGTGGCGAAATATTTTAGTGAATGATGGATGAACTGCTACACATGAAACAATCTATATTTTCTTACGCACAAAAAAAAGACTGACCAAGATAAAATACGGGCATTCGAGAAGCACTGTTATAGGACAATGCTACATCTGAATTGGACAATGAAGGCGACAAATGTTGAGGTTTCGTAAAAGATTGAACATGAATGAAGATCAAAGAAAAACAATGAAACGAAAACTGGGTTTACTCGGACATACATGTAAAATAATAATAATAATAATAATAATAATAATTAGCAACTTCTAATGCGCCAGTGTCTAATGCACAAGGCATCAACCGATGGCACACCAAAACCAAGCCACAATCAGGTCGATATCCAGAAGGTCAGTCCGCAAGACAGAGAGGCAGCCTATGGTGGATCAGCAATTTGAAACAGGTAAGTTTTAAATTGAGAACGAAATGACAGGAGCAACTGAGCAGAACGAACAGACACAGGGAGGGAATTCCAAAATTTTGGTCTAGCAACCGAAAATGCTCGTTTACCAAGAACAGTTCTAGCCCAAGGTATGACCAGAGAAAGACAATCAGATGACCTTGCAGAATAATGGTAAGTCTGGGGAATAAGGATTGATTTCAAGTATTGTGGTTGGCCATAGTTCAATGTTTTATAAACTGTAAGTCCTAATTTGAAACAAATTCTTTGCTGAACAGGAAGCCAATGTAAAGATTTAAGCACAGGGGTTATATGCTCATATTTATAAGTATTTGTTATGGCTCTAGCCAAGGAGTTCTGAACTCTTTGGAGTTTCTGCATGTTTGATTTAGTGATACCAACAAGAATGGAGTTACAATAGCCAAGACAACTGGATACCAATGCGTTAGCTAAGGATATTCTGGAAGACATGGGGACATAATGCCTAATTCTGCGTATGTCTCGGATATACATATATGATGACTTACAAATACCATTTACATAGGTTGAATCAAAAACAACACCCAATGGACAATAGCAGAAAAGTAAAAGGTGTGATGATGGGAACTATGGATGAAAATGGGTGATGAAGAAGACCTAACAGAGAGTAGATGGATGATATCAAAGATTCGTGCCAGAAGGATTTACACAGCTTGAGCACAGGACCGCAAAGTGTGGAGACAGGTGATACCATGTGCATTGGACACCTATGGGCTTTCTGCCGATGGATCTTGATGATGATGAGGAAGCCCTTAAATCTCAAAAAATTTCCAGACAACCAGGTCACTGTCACATGAGTGATGTTGATTGATTAGCCATTCGTGTAATTTTATTAATTCATGTAAATTTATTCATTCACTATTCACATATAAAATCAATCAGAATCTAATTTCAACACAGCAGAGATGCTGTGAACAAAAATAAAATTTACAAAGCCTTGGGAAGTACACTTTTTGGAATGGGATGAGATTGACAGTTAATTGTACCAACTGATGTTTCTAGTCTTCTACTTTGCAGTTCAAAACACAATACATAAACACAGGCAATTTATTAGCTGCAATGTCTTACATAGCTGAGTTCCATAGCCTCAATTGCTGGATTCCCTAGTATAACATAACTGGATTTCACAAATTTCCAGGCTCAAATGATTGGGTTCCCTAGTCTGACATGGCTGGGTTTCCTAGACTCAAATGGCTACACACCCAAGTCTCAAAAGGGTGCGTTCCCTAGTCTCACATGGCTGGGCTTCCCAGTCTCAAATGGTTGGGTTCTCTAGTCTCACACAGCAGTGTCACGTGGCTGAAAACTCTCCAGTGCACCACAAGTCAAAAAAGTCTTCAAACAGCCTCCTCAGTCTCATCACTGTTTCTTAGAAGCCAAAACTGCAATCCACCTGAGTTCAACCCCAACAAGGAACTCCACCCCAGTCCAATGGGCCTTAACCAAGTGAACCCAATCATTCAATCATTAACAAGGCACTTAAGGGGTGCAGCTCAGTCCAGACTCAACATAATCGGGCCAAACTAGACACTGAACACTGAACCACACATGACCCTGTCCAGTAACACTGGACTTAGTGTATCTGCCCCAAATAACACCGTTAAATAATTTTCTCACTAAATACAATAGACAGTAAATGTGTAATGCTTTGCACGAATGTTCTTGATTTAAGCCAAATCACAGAAACTAAACACGATGGACCAGCAAGGCAATTTCAAATTCATCCAAATTGCAATGGGTCATTAATTCTCAAAAGGATTTTCCACATATTGTAGTGCGATCTAAGGAGGTGCTTATACCTTCTTGCAGACTCAAAGGTCAGAAAGGGTCAGATCCAAAAACCATGGAAAAAAAGCTTGTGCATTGTATTCATGGGCTGTATGTACTTCCAAGCCTTTGTCACCAGCATACCAGCACTGTGTCACCACAATCCAATGTCAGCACTATAGTGTGTCATCAAGATGTCACACTCATTCGCTGAGACAAATTCCTTAGATTAATTTGCATCCTCAACTGGAATTTTCCCCACAAAGATAGAATAAAATCAGTTAGTCAACAATGGCAGATACATGGTCTGATTTCAAAATTTCCAGCATTTTACATAATGGAGATGAGTGATTAGATCCAAGCTGACCATAATTAGGTGAATCCTGCAATACTGCTCATAAACTAAGTCACAACTGTTATTACATTAATTACAGTTTTGACAAACATGGTTTAAAATCCAGAACTTATAATCATATATTTGTGCATGCAATACAGATCTATTATACTAATTGACCTAAATATAAAATGTACAGGAAAGTTCTTTGATATAATATACACTTGAACAAATAAATCATAAATACTTGCAATCCTAACAACTGATAAAACCATGTAATCGTTATCGTAAATCCGAGATTTCTACAGCGCCCAACGAAGCCACGTCACGGGGACCAGCTATTCACAGGGGCTCAGTCAAAACAAACTCGATAGGCAAAGGGTAGGAAATATCTTTCCGTTACGATAGCGTCAACTCACCTGAATCGCGACCCCATTGCTACTTCCGAAAGTGAATCACGCGTCGGGTAATAACACAAAACAAACAACGAACATTTTATTAACCGATTTTCAAATGACTCACCTGATTCGCGAGTCCATCTCTGTCAGTCCGTATAGAATCACGCGCTTGGTACCCACGCACAACAAAACAGTTATTTACTAAGTTCTTAAGTGACTCGACTGAGACATTTTGAGATCGGGCGAAGCAGAAGCTAAACGCGAACGGCTTAGATAACTATAATCAGCCTTCGGCGTCGAAACTGCCTTTGCTCAATATTGGCCAAAAGCCCTACGGTGTGAAAAATTTGTTTAAAAGACTGTTTTGAGTGAGCGACAACCAATTATTTGATCAGATAGTGCCGATATATCCCACGGAAAGACAGTACCGATATATCCCGCTGAATGTTTTACAATGCAGACTAAATTTCATAAATAATCCATCGCCGAATTTTTGTTCAAAACAACAACCAAAACACTATTCATGGCAACTCATCGTCACGTATAATTATAACCATAACACATGCCCTTCCGGTTTAAGCCCACCCCACCTTCGAATGTTAGTGAGTAAGATGAAACCAAGTCTTCGTTATCAATGCAAAGCTCCCACAGTCGTTCTTTCTCATGTACTGTGGCTAACATACCAGTAAAATGCCAATTTGGCATTCAGTGATATTCAAGCCAACTTTATTATTATCAAGAACCGTCGGTTTTCTTATTTCCTACTATTGTTCATCCATAATTTGCTTTCAGAAAATGTTTTTTATTAGAAACACTGCACTTTATACTCCTCAACAACCAATAATTCTCCCAACCTCTTAAGATAAGCTGTGATTTAGTCCACACACTATCAACCAAGCATTTCCACAAGCCACCAAGTGACCTCACTTTGTTAAGCAAGTGAGGAATGTGTCTGTTTCCATGACACAAGTTTCATATGGTGTTGAGAAATTGCAAAACTGTACATTACTTACATGGTTATTATTGTATTCATGAATTCCGTTCCACTTGCGCCCCTAGCAAACCTGGCTATATAATGAATACACAGACTGTATTCTGTTAGTGGGGAGATCAGGTGGCAACGGAGAAGACTGGCTACCCATTAATACAGTATACACAGGCTAACAAATGTCATGTCGCTAACACGGCTGCCTCTTGCGGCCAGCTAAAGGCATCCTTCTGTAGCATTTATATATATATATATATATATATATATATATATATATATATATATATATATATATATATATATATATATATATATATATATATATATATATATATATATATATATATATATATATATATATATATGTATATACCAGTAATGTATGTATATGTTTGTGCTTTTTTTAAGGAAACACACAAACAAAAATATGGTTATTTGCAAGTGCACGCCTTTTCTACCTCTGGTCCTCCGATTCTGGAACTCTTTCATTCCACATTCGCAGCGTTGGCTTTCAGATCGTACCAACACTTGTTTTTCCAGAACACCTGCTGAAAAAACAGGCCATTCAATAGTGCTGTGGATGGCAAGAGAAATGCTTGTTTCGACAAGGTCAAATCATCATTAAACCAGACCACTAAATTGGAAGAACGTTTGTATGTGACATGTGATAACTATGTACCATTTACTTTGTGAGCGGGTGAACAGACAATAGACCACTGAAGACCATTATGTTCCCAATGGTTCTGGATTATTGGGCCGCAAGTACCTCTGATGATATCGTCTTCAAGTGGCGTTTTATAAATTCTTAATTACGACTACGAATAGAGAAGATTCTTCTGAGCAGCACACCAGCAATCTAAAGCCACTGAGAGGCTCAAAGACACTTTACAAACGTTCTTCTACAATAACCATTGCAAACAGCCAACAGAGGGAAATTGCACATTTCTCTGTGCATGAATTACAGTCTTCTTCTCTCTTCCGTCAGGTGTGCGCTGACAATGAGGTTTGAACAAGATGCCTCCACATGTTCTATCCTTGATTGGCAATAATGAATTACAGTACTGTTCACCAAACATTTTATCCTTTTTGTAGTAAAATGCTTGCTAAAATCCTAAATCTGATACTTGGCTAATGTCATAAATCAATCATCTCTACATCTTTACAATGCTGAGCATTGACTATTTCAAAATTGCCACTCTAAAAAACCATAGTGTGTTACAAAAACTTGGCCATCAATATGCCACCTTTTGGAGCCACATTTTGTACTCTGTTATAACAAAGCTGCTCTGTAACAAGGTCGTTCCCAAAACCCAAATTTGATGTCATCCATAACCCCAACCAAGTTTGATCAGAATTTTCCAGAACTCTTGAGATTCTTGGTCCAAGAGATGAAGGGTTAAACAACTTAGTTTTTCAGTGGCCTACTAATCTATCCTCTTTATTTACACTTCACACTCAAAAATATTGCAATCTATATCGTCAGCCACACTTCCAGTCATACTGTGCACTGAATTAGGACTCAACTCAGTTGCTGGGCTCTCTTTGTAGTTTTAACTTGCTGCCATCTTCCCTCTGCCCCCCCCCCAGTTGTTTAATGTCATTTAAAATCTCATTTTCCACTCTGTTTATAGTTTGCAGTACACATATGTCTCTTTGTTAAGTGGCCTCTTGGACTTCAAGGGTCTGATTTCAGTGATTTGACAAACTATGTACGTCATTTTGTTGAAACGCTATGGAACCTGCCCCCGAGGACTGTGATTATAGAATGAAGTTTTACTAAGAAATGACTGAACGGGAAACTTCAGTCTATTCATATCATTAAGACACCAAGACAAAGCAATTCAAATATCTTTTACGAATCACAATGAACTATAGAATTTACACAAGTGAAATAGTAAATGAACACTTATTTACAATTGCCCAAATCATCTTGTGAATGCAATCAACTGTATGCAACTGTAACTCAGCTAATAAATTTGCTACAAAAACTGGGCAAATTGTTTGTTCTATTGCACCACCATGCCATACGATTAAACTGTGATATCCTGGATATGAGTTTGACAAATCATATGCAAAATAAGTTAAATTTAAACAAAATCTCGTTTAATCTCACTAGAATGCAATGACTGAATGTGACCAGAAAAAAGCTCGCAAAATATTGAAATCACTTGTCTAGAGAAAATTTACAAGTGAGAAAGAAGTCTGTTAGTCAGAGTTGCCCGTGACGTCATACACGTTTCCGATCCGTCAGCACTCGAACTATGCATCCAAGACCGCCAACGGCAAACACCTACAAATAAAAAGCAAAATATCAAAAATGTTCTTCTATTTCTCATATTTACGCATCAGCATCTTTTGGCTACGGAAACTACATCCATGAACTTTTATCAACACATGTATCAGAGAAATGCCCCTTTCTGATGGAGCTGCAAGTACTTATGAATACATAGTCTGAGGGATTGCTACTTACACTATAGTGCTCTGAATGAACATACAAATAAAGCAACACTTTCCACGTACACCTCCAATGCCTTGTGTATGAACAGCTACCTCAAACTCACTAGACAATCGCTGCAAGTAGGAGACTCACATGTAAAAACCCATCATGGCTTATTGGCAAACAAACAGCCAAGAGCTCAGGTAAGGTAAGCAACAGCTCGTTTTTGAACGTGTCTTCATCAGCAATAATCCCTAAGGGCATTTCCTCAAATTGAAATTGCTCAAGTGCAAATACGACAACAGTAATTCTACAGAAGAAGCTCTTGGCATGAACAGTTCTAAAGTTAACATAATACTGTTGAATGTAAGCAATATATTTATTTATTTACAGTGCATATTACACGTGCAAGTTTAGCACTTCCAAGTCCGAGTGTCTGCGAATAACTTGCCCAGGATCAGTGAACAGAGTCCACTTAGCTGGCTTTAACCGCAACTGACTACACACATAGCTTGCTACCAAAAAGACAAACTATTACAGTACATGTTTTCATATATACTTTTCAACACTGCTAGGTATTCAGAATGGTCATCTTTTCATGACAAATAGATGCACATTACTGAAAGTATACGTACTCATATATACTTTTTAATATTTCTATCGTAATCGTAATTCCAAAATTTCTACAGCGCCCAACAAAAGCCACGTCGCGGGCACCAGCTTATTCACAGGCGCTCAGTCAAAACAAAATCGATAGGCAAAAGGATTCAGTTCCAGGTCAAGATCCAAAAGTCAGTCGGAGAGACAGCGTGGCAGCTATGGAGGATGGTGTTTGGGGTTGGAGAGGAGAGAAAGATAAGAGGAAGAAGGGGTATGTACAATGGTATCCACTCATTACCTTTTCATGCCAAGTCAGCAGTTGTGCACTACTTCCCTCGGATGGATATTCAAAACCTCGATAGATGTACTTCATAAGAATGTCCAGTCGTGGCTGATCAAGAGACTTAACAAAACCATCGATATCGCCTGATTTGAACGTCAGGAGAACTTTAAGTAATGTCTGCACAGCCCTGTCCTGCAAAAAGTGAAATTATAAACACGATATTGCAAATAACTTTGTGGCATCGTTTCCATCAACCACGTCTACAACATTACTATGCTAGTGCTACAGAAGTTCTACAACTGGATTAGATAAATATGTGCAAAATTTATGCTTACTCTTGCACATGCAAGAGCAAAGTGTAAACAAGCACTGGGTATGCATAGTTGTACACACAAGAATAACATGTAATTGATAACACATAATTGTATCTGATAACATGTAATTGTTCTGAGTATATTAATTTAGGTTAGAATTTTTATAATAAAACAACGTCAGGACACGGTGAGTTTAGTCAATTTCTTAATAAATGCGAGGAATACGGTGACTTCATAAGCTTATGCCAACGTGCCCAAAACCGAGACAGCCGGCAGCGTGTTGAGGAAACTGCAACGCTCCAGAGTGGGGCATGCCAAAGACGATGATGATGACATGCTTACCTTGACAGCCTGATTCTTCGTGGACAGCGGAGCTGTATTCAGTATGTGGTGCAAAGCCTCAACATTTCGACCTCTGATGCCAACATTAAGGACAAATTTCCATCAAATCCACATGTATTGAATAAAAAGCCAGAACTTCACATATGAAATAACAAATAAATATACATAGGAATCTCCTTATAATACTATATCTGTCAATTTTTACCAGATACTACAACTCCTGAGATACTGGAAGAGATCACTTCTGTCATTACTATTTCCTCAACTTCCAGAAGTACTACTATTGAAGAAACCCACAACATTTAACCAATAGTAATTTATCTTTTTGGCATCCTAAATCAGTAACATGATTAACCGCATTGTTTTAGCATTCCAAATTCATTGCATCCATGAAGGACATGATCTTCTGTGGGACTGAGTGGAAGTCTGAAGTGTTTTTTGGTAGAGGTTTCTGAATGATGAACAGCTACACCTGAGAAGCTCATTCTTCAGCACATTATGCCCAGAATGCACATGATCTCTGATGGATGGGAACGCATGCAATTGTCAGTTAAATAATGTGGGATGCTAAAACGATAACTTACCAAAACAATTTGCAAAAATTCCTGAAAATCGTTTCTTTCTTTAAATGATTGTTCTGCATGTTTGTACAACCAATAACTACTGATAAGCTTAATAAAAATGCTAATTTAAATCAGTCGTGTCTGACTTTCGAAAGAGTATAGTATGTACAATTTTTCAAACAGGGGTGGTTATCAAGCGTGCTTCTTAGTATTACTAGGCGCTCTTACAACATCCAAAAATACAACACGATGTTACAAAAATATGATAAATGAAAAACGAACAGAATAACAAAGTGGTAGACAGTTCTCGCAGTCGACAGCCTGCGTTTTTACTTCCAGGCTCCAAGCGCCTGCAAAGAAAACAGGCACGGGTGTCTGAAAGGATACTCATTCAACATGTGGTGAACCTCGGCGTCATTCGGCCCAATAACACCATCGTCCACCAAAGCTTCTTCCTCGTACTTTTCTTCTGAAAACTGGTCGACATCTACTCGTCTAAAAGCCGAGGCTCCTGTATTTTTCGCCATTTTTCACGCGACCATCAATACTTGGATGAAGATGGCGAAAATTTTGCACGGTACACCGGCATTAAAGACTTCAAACAAGAACGCTCTCGATTGCGCCAGTGAAGAGCATCGTTTAGATATATTCTTACAGCTGATTCAGAAGAAGAGGGTCAAATTGCACACTGAGAGCCGAACAAAAACTCCAGTTGTTGATCATCAAGTAACTAGGTATACCCCACAAGTGAAATGTTAAATTTTGCACTTCTGTTATCCACTGTACGTCAGTAGGTGCTATCGCTAACTATTTGTTGAATATCAACGTTTTCCTACCTATCACTGAATTGCATTCTTAAAATCTAACAATGTTTTTCAAGAATTACACAGAAAGTTTAAAGTTGTCTTTTCCTTAATCTTTTTCTAATGTCTACTTAAATAAGTTTTGAATTCTGCAACTCTTCAAGCTATCCTTCCCTGCTTCAGCTCCTCGCACCATCCCAAGACCTCTACCATCAACGACTTCCACCGTAGCATTTATATGCTGTCTCCCCAGCTTGCCCCTCCCCAGAATCTGACCTGGCACCTAAACTAACCAAACACCTGGCTCTTGCGGACTTCATTGATATAGCGCCGGCACATAAGCTGATCTCCACAACGCGGCTTCTGGGTGACGTTGAGAAATTTCTGAGATTTGCATTTGCATTTACAACTCTTCAGAAATACCAATCATATCGACTGTAGCTATTCCTATTCATGCTTGACCTACAGATCGATTAAACTAACTAGTTTATAAACGCCATTGCAAATGCGTTAAAAACCATCCGTTTTAACAACTTTTGCTAATATCAGTCCAGTTTCCTTTTAAATAGCATATAACCCCTGTGCTTAGATCTTTACATTGGCTTCCTGTTCAGCAAAGGATTTGTTTCAAATTAGGACTTACAGTTTATAAAACATTGAACTATGGCCAACCACAATACTTGAAATCAATCCTTTTCCCCCAGACTTACCATTATTCTGCAAGGTCATCTGATTGTCTTTCTCTGGCCATACCTTGGGCTAGAACTGTTCTTGGTAAACGGGCATTTTCGGTTGCTGGACCAAAACTTTGGAATTCCCTCCCTGTATCCGTTCTGCTCAGTCGCTCCTGTCATTTCGTTCTCAACTTAAAACTTACCTGTTTCAAATTGCTGATCCACCATAGGCTGCCTCTCTGTCTTGCGGACTGACCTTCTGGATATCGACCTGATTGTGGCTTGGTTTTGGTGTGCCATCGGTTGATGCCTTGTGCATTAGACACTGGCGCATTAGAAGTTGCTAATTATTATTATTAAGTAACTTATATTTGGTGCTGCACACAAGTTCCAAAAATTGGTCACCAGATAACGCGCACCAACTCGTTTTAATTACCTCTGGTATGCCGAATCCATATAATAGATAATATCTGTAAGCAGTTAAATGGTGCGGAGAGGTGGGCCTAGTTTGCGCATGCGCATCATCAATTATAATAAGAACCGATTTTGTTGATGCTGTAAGGTTCGCTTGTTTTTCTAATAAATTAATATTTATTTAAAAACACCGGTAGCTGCGTGCAGTTAATTTGCTGATTGCACTATACGTAGTTAACAGCGTCCAGGTAAATTCTGTCATCCTTCGGTTATATTATACTGTCAGACGATATTTCTCTTGGTAGATTACGATTGATGTCAGCGGTCACATGAGAGACTGTTGAGACTGCCGTGTGATCAACGCTGGGAGGAGACGAATCTTTTGAACCAAACCTTTAGTTTCTGACGATCTTAGCGTCCGAAAAACATCGTCTCTGATATATCAGGTCTTCTTGACAGCTGCCCTACGAAAAATTGTTTGATAGCCTTGATATGTTGAGTTGGCTGGATTTTGCTTTTATGATGTAAACGTGTCATATGAGCATTTACTTGTTGAACGAAGTGACGGTTTTGGTTTGTGCAAACCAAACTGCTACAAAACCCACAGAAATTCTCCAATACATAATGACATAATGATTCAGTGGAACGGAATTGACAGCTTTCGAAGAATATTTTGTTTATTATATATTTATTGTAATATTTGACTCAATCTTGACTGGACTAGTCTGCATCATGTGATATTCTGCAGCATCCGTGTAGATAGTATAATTTGTCTCTCGGTTTTTCTGAAACCTTTATCATTTGATAGAAGGAATAGATTGAACCTTTGATTTTTAAAAAATCTAAAGCCAAATATCAGCACTGATTTGCTTCTAACTATGAAAGTTGCAGCTAGGTTGCAATCCTGATAACGGATGTAGTATGTGGATTGTAACTCCTTCCAATTTGTCTAAGCTGAGTTCCTAGACAAGTTAAAGATTGGGTAAAGAATTTTGCGTTTGTTTACATGTTTAGACACCAGGAAGATGTCTAAGCTTCGATCCAAGCGAAAGACGAAGATGATCGCCGACGAGGACAGGGAGTCCATGTTCGGCTTCGTGTATGCCGTTTCTGGTCCTGGTGAGTCTCATTTTCAGACATCATCATCATCATTGCAAAAGTTAAGGATAGTGTGCGGAGTCTGTAGTCAAATGATTGTGGGGTTGAGCCTGCTGAGAGGACACCATGTTATGGCCCTGGACAAGATATTCATGCACGCTTGTCGTCAAGCAGTGTAATTTGGTACCAGCGTAAGCTGGGAAGCAAACAGCAAGTCCTACAATGCACTTACCCAGTGTTGAAGACTTTGGGATTCATCCAGCCCAGCCCAAGGGCTGAAGAGTGTGAAATGAGTGCCTCCCTTACGTTTCTGGCCTGGTTAGCTAAGTGGCTAAAGCATACATCAAGGCGGTTCTGCAGGGCGTGAGGATGCTGGTTTGCATATGGGTAATGGCTTAAGAGAATTTAATCTCGGGCTAGCACGGTCTGTACACGGGACCTTAAATGGTATGGGTCCCATTTAAACAGGCAGCAGTGGTGAAAGATCTCACACGATAAATCTGTTGCAAAATGAGCAGGGTTGAGGCCATACAGTCGCTATAGAAAACTGTGTACATGTTTCACTGTGCGAGATGGGAGTTTTACTTTACATAATGCTTTGCACTTTGAATCGGTTGACATCTTGATAGAATGCCATTGTAAACTCTGTTGGGCTGTCTCTCTGTGCAGTCATCCTGGAATTGAGACAGATTATGCACAGGTGTTTTGCACCATTGATTGTGCATTGTTTTATAGTGCTGCTATAAGATTAGATTAGATGGAATGAGTCCAGATTTGATTTGGCTTATTTTTACATAGCAGCAGCAGCAGCCTTTGAGGGATGTCTAACAGAGATGCTCGACAAATGTTTGGATTTGTTGGAGAACATGGTGTTTCTGGTTACTGTTTACAGTGGTTACTGCAACAAAGATGGCTGGAACGGCCATGTACGAACTGGTTCGTGTCGGTCACGCAGAACTGGTCGGTGAGATTATCCGACTTGAGGGAGACATGGCCACCATTCAGGTCTACGAAGATACTTGTATCCTTACTTGAAGCGACCATCGGTTGCTCTTAATCTCACGCCCTTGTGAT
This sequence comes from Norana najaformis, assembly GCA_964023275.1. NCBI lineage: Eukaryota > Metazoa > Annelida > Clitellata > Crassiclitellata > Hormogastridae > Norana > Norana najaformis. The sequence continues at coordinate 19,664,071 of OZ029927.1, forward strand.
AAACTTTTTATAGAACCTGTTACAAATCTCTTGAGTGTGATTTGCGTCATTTTATTTTGTTCGAGTGTGGAATGTTCCTTAGCGTTTCTTGTTCAGCTGGTGTCACTGTTGGTGATCCTGTCCTTAGGACAGGAAATCCTCTGTCTGTCGAACTTGGTCCGGGAATCCTGGGAAACATTTTTGATGGTTAGTGACGACAATTTCTAATTTCCGTGTCATTCTTCAGAGTTTATGCTACAAGAGTTTTCTCTATATCATTTATTAGTGCAGTTGCTTTAATATTTTTCATTATTGCTCATGTTTTAAGTCATTGTAATGCACTTGAGGCTAATTGTTTGCCATGAATCAGTCAAAAGAAATGATTTCAGTAAATTGGGTTTTACTTTAGCGTATGTGATAGCCTCTTAGGAAGTTTTGATGCTGTTAAGGTACTATTATCATAAATATTGGTACGAGAAAGAGAATAATACATTAAAGTTGGTGGTAGTGAATTCCACTGGTGTGGACCAGTATGCAGAAAGGCACAGAAACCATTAAGACTTTCTTTGGTAATATGGACCTTACAGCGGGCCAGAGAAAGCTGATCTTCTGGTTGTTAGTTGATACTGCGTATAAGGTTGAATTGGTCTTGTTTAGGAATCCAGCGTCCACTGAAGGACATCAATGTCCTGACGGACAGCATCTACATTCCAAAGGGAATCAACATTCCATGTCTGGAACGACATGTCCAGTGGGAATTCCGGCCAGTCAGTGGCATCAAGGTAAGCCATCAGTTAATTTGTCAGTGGTATCAAGGTAAGGCATTGGTTTGTTTGTCAGTGGTGTCAAGGTAAGCCATCGGTTAATTTGTCAGTGGTGTCAAGTAAGCCATTGGTTTGTTTGTCAGTGGTGTCAAGGTAAGCCATTGGTTAATTTTTCAGTGGTGTCAAGGTAATCCATTGGTTAATTTTTCAGTGGTGTCAAGTAAGCCATTGGTTAATTTTTTAGTGGTGTCAAGGTAAGCCATTGGTTTGTTTGTCAGTGGTGTCAAGGTAAGCCATTGGTTAATTTTTCAGTGGTGTCAAGTAAGCCATTGGTTAATTTTTCAGTGGTGTCAAGGTAAGCCATTGGTTAATTTGTCAGTGGTATCAAGGTAAGCATTGGTTAATTTGATACAATACAGGTGTAATTAGATAAAGTAGTCCGGAATGCGAATACAAAATGTCTATGACAGTCATAAAACTGGTTTTGTCTGTTACACAAAATACTTATGATAAATTAACTGTAGCTCTGGGGCTGAATTTTCATGATTTTATCCCACCGTTCATGTTTCATTTCTTGTATTTTTTGCCGTGACAGGCTGGCAGTCACATAACTGGAGGAGATATCTTTGGAATTGTCCCAGAGAACACTCTTGTCGATCACAAGATCATGTTCCCTTCTGAGGATATGGGAACGGTTACGTACATCGCTCCACCTGGCAACTATACAATAATGGTAGGTGTATGCTTTGGGCGGATTTTAGTTTTACAGCGAAATGCCATTTGTGTTTGGTGACAGTAATATGGTTTTGGGTATGAGTGCCTCCAGGAAGTTCCTAGTGTTGAGTAGCAGTTGTGTTGGTTTGGTTATGCTTTGGAGAAATTCTCGATACGTGCCAGAATATTAATTTTCAGATACATTGAGCATCAGGAAATCTTTTTGACGCAGCATTTTTGAGAGACATTTAAAAGGTTATTTATTATTAAGCATCTTGAAACATGCATTAATTCATACTCGTTGGTTTTGACTTTTATTCATGTTGCGGTTTTCTTATTCTATTTTAGGACGTAGTTCTTGAGACAGAATTCTGTGGAGAACGCGGCCAGTATACGATGATGCAACTCTGGCCGGTTCGTGAGCCACGTATCTCGGGTGACAAGCTGCCTGCTAACAACCCTCTTCTGACAGGGCAGCGTGTCCTTGATGCTCTCTTCCCATGCGTTCTGGGTGGTACAACGGCCATTCCTGGGGCTTTCGGCTGCGGCAAAACGGTTATCTCGCAGTCACTGTCAAAGTATTCCAACAGTGATGTAGTCATCTATGTTGGCTGTGGAGAAAGAGGAAACGAGATGTCTGAAGTACTTAGAGACTTCCCAGAGGTAATAAAGTGTTAATCTTTGCCAACAAGTGGTTAATTCTTTGTTAAATAATGAACAATGTCATTAAATCTATTAACTGGCTCTGATAGCCAGATGTAAGTAATACATTAGAAATGCAGTATTGTATCTGTCATTCTTCTCAGATCATTAGCCAGGATTAGAACACACACATTTTTTTGTATTGCACTTAATTCTAGAATATTCTTTAGCACTTGGGTCTGGCCTGCAATCTGTAAAACCAAAGATTATTGTATAATTAACTTGTAATGTAATTTGTAAAGGTAGCACACTTGTTTACCTTCTATGTAGTAACTCATGACAAGTGTACTGTATTTGTATGGAAGTACAGTTCTATCTAAACTATGATGTGTGTTCAGACATATTTGCAGAATTTTGAGCTTTTTATTTCACAGCTTGTAACATGTTACTGTGAATACCTTTTTTAATCTACGCGGCTGCTTTCATTTGCAAACTTTTGTCAACCTTCAGTTAAAGTGAGAAACCTTATTTTCAGCTAACCATGGAAGTTGAGGGTAAGACGGAGTCAATCATGAAGAGGACTGCTCTGGTTGCAAACACTTCAAACATGCCTGTTGCTGCCAGAGAAGCATCCATCTACACTGGTAATGTGTTGTTCTCCAATCTTTACCTTGTGCAACTTAATCTTAATTAATCGAGTTTCATTCCTGTAAGAGACTGCAACTAACCTTGCAGTATAGTGGCAACTTTTGAGCAAAATAGTAAACACAATTTTCTCAGATCGTTAACATGAGTATTGTCAGGAATTTCTTTCAGGACAAGTATGTACTGAAACAAGTTGCCAAAAATAAAGTCCTATAGCTTGAAATATCAGGGATGTAATAATACTTATCTGTTAGCCATTGTGAGACGTAATAACTGTCATATATGTAGGAAATGTAAGAATGAATGTAGGAAAATATATAAAGCAGAAATATTACTGATAGGATTAACTTTTAAATACATTGCTTATCAACATTTTTAATGTTGCTTTACTAATATGCTTCTTTTTATTTCTAGGTATTACCCTTTCCGAGTACTTCCGTGACATGGGTTACAACGTTTCCATGATGGCTGACTCAACCTCACGTTGGGCCGAGGCCTTGCGAGAGATCTCTGGCCGTTTAGCTGAGATGCCTGCAGATTCTGGTTACCCTGCCTACCTGGGAGCGCGTCTTGCCTCGTTCTACGAACGTTCCGGTCGCGTGAAATGCCTGGGAAATCCAGAGCGCGAGGGTAGCGTTACCATAGTTGGAGCGTAAGTAATTGTAATCATAACCTCGATTTCTACAATGCCAAACGAGAGCTAAGTCACGGGAAACAGCAGCTTATTCACAGGCTCTCAGTCAACATATATGATATGCATGTCTGTTGTAGGAGATTGTTATAACACTTCTCTAAGACACTGCATACATGTAGTAAAAATGAAATACTGTAATGTTAATTTTGAATGTGTTTCGTGCATCTGTTTGATTGTTTTTCATGTTCCTGGTCCACATCTATGGAATTCACTATCACCAGCTTTGAGGGACACTTCTCTTTCTCTTATTTCATTTTGCAGACAATTGAAGACATCTTTTTCCAGCTGCCCATGTTTTTGAATTGAATTCATAAATTAGTGTGATATAAGTATCTGATTAATAATAGTAATAATAATCCATGTTTAATGTTGCAGTGTATCACCACCAGGTGGTGACTTCTCTGACCCTGTGACCTCTGCGACCCTGGGCATCGTTCAGGTGTTCTGGGGCTTGGATAAGAAGTTGGCCCAGCGCAAGCACTTTCCGTCTGTCAACTGGCTGATCAGTTACACCAAGTACACACGAGCCCTTGACGAGTACTACGATAAAAACTTCCCGGAGTTCGTTCCGTTAAGAACAAAGGTTCGTCTGTAATGTGTGCACTTTATGCAGTGATTGCACACTTACGGTGTAATGTATTATATAGGGTAACTTGTGGTGTGTCGGTTTCACACCCTTCTTGATGACCTCTTTGTGAAGAGCAAAAACAAGTCCTTGGCTCTCAGCTGCTTCGTGTCATTGGTTGGTGGCTTGTCAGTGGGTGGTCGTGTGAACTCTGTGACCCTGGGCATCATTCAAGTGTTTTGGGGCTTGGATAATTTGTAGACTTGTCATTCAGCTGTTGACATTTGTAACTGTTATTACTTTACGTTACTCAGTTTTATTGATTGTTTAGTGTCGAGAAATTCTGCAGGAGGAGGAAGATCTATCAGAAATTGTACAACTCGTCGGCAAGGTGAGCTCAGAGAAGGAAACAGCAACAAGTTATTAAATTGTGACTTGTTTTATGTGTAAGACATTTGGAATAAAACATTATGTACTGTTTAATTTAAACAGGTTTGTTCGTTTCATATTAAGAATATAAAATAATTGTAGAGAACATTTGCAAGATTTTTTCAAAGTTCAATGTATTTACGTAATGTGGAGTGTGAGGTTTTGTTTTGTAGCTACATTTTTGTTGAGTTTGATCATATGTTTAATAAGCGATTGTCAAATTTTCTGTTAGAGGCAGGGAACTAAGAAGACTGAGTATGATAAGAGTCACAAATGTTATGCTTAATAATATGTGTATGCATGTATCAACTATTTAACAGAGCATGTTTTAAGTACCTTTTGGGAGAGCTGCACACATGGCTAAATGATCTAAACAAGTGCTTTTTAAGGTAGTTCTTGGTTGCTCTTTCATGGGTGTGGAATTCGCTGCCAAGTACTATTCATTCTGTCAATTCTGTGATCACATTTAGGTCTAAACTTAAAACTCTTCTTTCAGTTTGCTTACCCACCATAACCTGGCTTCTGTTTCTCTGACGGATAAGAGTTCAACCTGGCTTCTGCAATGGATTATGATTTTGACTACGATTTCACTTGAAGATCACAATACGGCGCTGTAGAAGTCATTAGATTAGATCTGTTTGAAAATGTTTGTTGAAGAGTCAAATGCAACAGTACATATATATATATATATGTTATACATATATATATATATATTCTTATATATATAGATATAGATATATAAATATATATATATAACATGTTTTGTTTAGGGTTCTCTTGCTGAAGGAGATAAGATCACCTTAGAGGTTGCCAAACTGCTGAAAGATGACTATCTTCAGCAGAACGGATACACTCCTTACGACAGGTGAAAGTTTCTAAGATTTTCTGAAGGTTGCAGCTACTATGCACAATTTTTTCACTCTAGTTTAACAATACAAATCTGGTAAAACAACCGATTTTTTCTTTTAATTCAGATTCACTTGTCCTTTGAGTTCTGCTGAGTTCTTATTTGAAATGTTGCTGCTGTTCAGGTTCTGTCCATTCTACAAAGCGGTGGGCATGCTGAAGAACATCATTGGATTCTATGATCTGGCTCGTCACGCTGTTGAGACGACTGCCCAGAGTGAAAGCAAGATAACGTGGGCGGTCATACGCGACAGCATGAGTGATATCCTGTACAAGCTGAGTAGCATGAAATTCAAGGTATGCTGACTTGGATTTATAGAATCTTTTCACATTTTTTCTTCTTGTACTATGGCCAAGGTCTGCTTTGTGATCTTTTATACTGTTGCCCCTTTTATACTTTTAATTAAGCTATTGTTTTTGTTGTTGATGTTGCCACCAAAACATCACTGAGTATTATTACCTATTGCAGTGCTTTCTGTGGAAAGTACAGGTACTTGTTCCAGTTAAACATTAAATTCTCCTTAATTTCTGTCCAAGTAAACTGCTGAAAGACTTAGAAAAAAGTGCAGACTAGTATGCAAATCACCAGTTTATTGTCGCGTATCTTTTTAGGCTATTCTCAGTTGTCAGCCACACGTGATGTAATCAGTTATAATCACACGGCTTTGTTCTGTTATTTGTCTTGCTGCTTATCAGTTGAGCAATTTAGCTCCTCTTTTAGTGTTTCCTTGTCCTGTACCCTAGGATCCTGTGAAAGACGGTGAGGCAAAGATCAAAGCAGACTATGAAGAACTCTACGAAGAAATGGCGACATCATTCCGCAATCTAGAAGACTAAAACCTCGACTGATATTTAGAGTGCATGGTAATTACTGTTGAAGTCAGGCTGTATGTAGTTGATGTAGGATGTAACATATTATCTATTACTTACAGGTAGAATGTTGTAACTTGCCAGAAAACCAACAGTTTCTGGACCACAGATGTCTAAAAATTTCAGAGATGTAAACAGTTTTGTTTTATATGTGTAATGTACTTGTTATTTGTGACTAACCATGATGGACATGTTCTTCTGAGAGACGCATGGGTTGTTATGCCAATACGACGGTTCATTTCTGATGTGTCACTTACGTGTATAGTGACGTGGGTACTGAAAGGTTTAGTTTATCTCTATTTTCATAAATGTCTGATTCTTCTGTAGTTCATAGTGGCAATGGTGTGAAAATTCTTAACGAATATCCTCGGACAATTTGTGTAGGAAGACGAAAAGCAACTGTATTATCGTATGCATCGTTGCACATAGTGTTGTTGCCGAACGAGGAATAGTCTGTTGAATCAGTGATTCTTTTTTGAGCTACTTTTTTGCAAAACCCCAGGAGCCAGATGTGCTGCAGTAGGTGAAGTGTGTATTGGTATATGATGTAACAGGTTCTGATGGAGTCGTGGATACCATTGGTGGGGTGGATCCACAGGCTGAACTTAATTGTAGGTGCAGCATGTAGGAAAGAAGGGGAACATCTTTCCCCACTGGTTCAGCCCATCCCCCTCATTGGTATGCATTTTTTTCTGACCATAGGTATCCACCCTACCACATACAACCACAACTTGCACACTTTTTGGTGATGTAAGGCCTTGCCCATCAGAAATGCTTAGCTGTGCGGGATTAGGTTCTTTATGGACACCTAGATTCACCGTTGAATCTTTTTGGAGTACATGCTTGTTTAGATGTAGAAGAGATGTAATTAGGTCGGTGCTGATGTAATTAGGTCGGTGCAGTCCTATGTTTTGATTAGAATGTGTACTTTTGAAATATTTAACTAAGTCCAAGTTTCAACTTCCATGTTTCTGCTTGACGTTGTTGTGAGTAGCAGTCTTCAAGAAGTACAGCTTTAGTTTCATACTTATTCAGAGTGCATGCTGTTTTGAATTTCATTTCGTTTTGTGGACATCTTTCTAGAATTCGGTTTCCTTGTTTACGACCGTGGGTTTATTCTGCAGTTTTTGCAAACATCAGATTTTTAAATTTACAAATGTAAAGCAAAAAATATGACAGCTGTTTCATTATAGTACTTTATTTGTAAATGCAAGATGGATGATAGTTATTGGTAAAAACACTAAATAAACAAATCTCTGAACAGAACGGGTGACCTGTTTAAGTTCTGAGCGCTCGTGAATAAGCTGGTGCCCTGCTCTTTCCTTTACAGTAGCGATTTAGAATTCTCGGGATTACGAATACGATTAGTAACAATGAATGGAATGAGGATTTTTTGGGGACATTAGCGACACAGAGTATGGTTTTGATGCGTGTTTTATCGCTATCCCTGTTGCTGGTCTATATTGACTTTTCGAAATCAATTTGAAAAACTCAAGTCAGATTCACATGTTCCTTTCATCCAATAAACTCGTATTTACCGATGTCGCAAAAAAGACTTGGTTAGTTGGCAAGTAAAGAGAAGAAGGACTTGCCAAAAGTTGTTAATTTGTTTGTGATTCGCAGTTTAACCAGGGTACAAGAAATGACAGTATTGGGTGTTACCCTATCAAGGATGTTAAGTTTTGATTCTCATATTGATCGGATTCATAGTCAGACGCGCCAGTCTTTGTAACCCATACGAATTCTTGTAGCACATGGCTTCACTGGCCCTTGGCTCTGCGACGTTGTCCTAGGCCTTTGATTCCATAAGTAAACACTGGAACTACTTGGGGAATCAATATAGTATATTCAGAGAAGGCGAAATATAACGCCGTCGCCCTCTCCCGAATGACATTAGAACAAGGAATTTTCATGGCAGAGTTCGAAAGGCAGAGCGTGGCGGTAAGGGAAAGGGAGGGACTGCGATAGCTTAACTGACATGGCAGAAGCGACCTTACGTCCAACTAGCACGCAGATGAAGTTTTAATTTTTATTTTGAAATTGCATTTTTCATTTGTATTTTATTTTGTGTCTAAAGTTCTGCAGAGTTTGCAAACTATGTTGCTGCTTTGTCAAAATCTGAAACTCTTGTTTTGTCACCTAATAAGTTATATTTATTTTTGTTTAATGAGTTTGATTTCGTTGTTGAGTTTTGTTGCTATTGCTGGCATGGAAGCGACTTTTGCTGCAGCCTTAGGGGCGGTATAACGCTTAATTATATGCCGGCGCCTCTCAGACCAGACCGTGCATGGTGGACTGCTAGACTGTGGCGCCCCTCTAGAAATGCCCTTGCCGACTCCCACACGCAAGCAATCCTGGATCCGCCACGGGCTGGCAGATTTTTAAATCACTGGTCTTTCATTACCTAGTACTTTTGGATCTTGACCTGAAACCGGACCCTTTTTGCCTATCGATTTTGTTTTGACTGAGCGCCTGTGAATAAGCTGGTCCCCGCGGCGCGGCTTTCGTTGGGCGCTTAGAAATCTCGGAATTACAATTACGATTACAATGCTTGATTCTTGGTGCGTGTCCATTGTTGTCCAATGCGCGAAGCATCGGCTGTTTTTTAGATCAGTTCTGCAGAAAATCTAATCACGTTTGATGAGGAATAGTATTGCGGGCAAACCTGTAATGTTTTGTTTTAGTTATAATTTTAGGGTGCGGTAGTCTTGAGGTTAACGTGTTGGACTGGGGTTAAAATCCCTGTCAGTGCAGAAAAATGTTTTGAGATTTCGGCTGCACTTGCACCTCCTGACGAACTCAGCTAAAAAGTATGCTGACCATACGCTGTAGGTGGGAGGATCAGGTGGTGCGGTAGAGGATTGGTCACCCGCCCTCAAATGAATAGGATAGGAAATATGAAGTCGCTAACCTAGCCATGTCTACCTCTTCAAGCTTAGCCGAAGGGACTCTTCTTTGGTCTCCTCCTATTGTTGTTGATCACACCCGCCTCACCGAGTTTTATTGAGCGGCGCTTATGAATAAGCTGATTCGCTCGACTTAGCTTTGTAGGCGCTGAAGAAAGTCGGAGTTTACGATTACGGCGGTAAAAATATTACTCTTTTGCTTACTTACTTAGCGAGTTTAATTTTCTGACGTCAGAGGTCGGTAATAAAACTGGTTAACTTTTTATTGAATATATATTGAATTTTACTTAATTTGCTTGATTCAATATTTTATTATTAATTTATCAAATGGCAAGTAGTTATTTCATGTATTAACACAGGAAATTGGAACAAATCTACAAACTATTTACTAGGGCGGATAGGTACTTAGGAGGCTGCATTACACGGCGCACTATTATTAAAACTATAAATAGAATAGACACGTAAACTAATTACTTATTTTTGTAGTAAATGAACTAAATACATATTTTTATTAGCGTTGTTTAAAATACACTCTTGTGTTTGCTTTATATGGTAATTTATTTATTGTAGTTATGGGTTGTGATTCGCCTTGTTAGTTGCGGGTGTATTACTGAGCCGTGCCTTGGCAGTTTTCATTTTAAAAGATTTTAAAACAAAACTACTTATAATTGTGTTCCCCGCAGAATCAATAAACTCAGAAATTCGCCAGAAGTTTGTATTAAAACGTATGGCACGTAGTTTATTTATTAGACAGTTTCTGGGTCTGGAATTTAAGACACGAGGCCGTTGCCAAATAGCTTAGTTCCTCTTAGCTAGTGTGTTTATATTGCTAAACACCGCTAAAATAATTAAGGAAATTTGGTGATGCCTTTATTAATCGTAGATCAATAAAACGCGTGTCGCACTTTTATCGCTTTTGATTGTTGGAAAGAGCGGTCATATCGTTTGCTGTTAGCTGTCGTACGGGATACCCCCAGCTGTAGTGGTGCTGAATTTCGGTTAGTTCGGCGGACACGGGCACAATTTTCCGACAAAAGCTTATGCCGCTTTCCTTTGAAGTGGATAACAAATATGTTCAAGTTAAAACTTCAGGCGTTTGCCCCCTGTTGATTGTAGAGTTGTATTCTTCAATTTTTATGAACAATTTAGGTTAATTTTCAGGAGTTTCTGTGCAGTCCTGGGTATTGCCTTGAAGTCCAACATCTCCAGATTGGACTCCATTGGCACAGTAGTTCTGCTGTTATTATTTTGTATATGTGACAGTGTTATGTCTAGTTATAATGTGCATATTTACCTATTAACACAAATTTACCAGTTTTACAGTGCTGTTAATATAATAAAATAAAATATTATAATAATATTTAATGACAGTAGTAATAATAAGGCACCGAATATGCACACAAATTCGTAATGCTTAACACCAGTAACATCTGTGCATCCCTTTGTGTATTCATGTGAGCCAGCATGTTGTATGTATGTTTTTTACGAAATCGTAAACTTTGTAAACACGAGTTTCTCGTTTCAAGGAATTGCTGGCTGCAGTTTTGGTCTACAGCCCTACAAGCTTACACTTTGTAAGACTTCAAGTGCTCATCACGTTTCATAACCTTTGAGAGGTTCTAAAGAGGTGATATGTAAATGTTCAAACATGTTTGTACTTTGATATCTTTTTCAGTGCTGGCTAGCAGTGTCTTTGTGTTTGTATCAAGAAACTTTATACAGTTCCCTTTAAGTAAGTAAATAAGTAAGTAAGTAAGTAAGTAGCCTTTATGTGCATCTGACACAAACACATGCAATGCACTGTGTAGATCGTTTGCATACATAGGCAAATATGATAGAGAGACATGCCCAACTAATCATAAATAAAGATACATCAATTCACAGAAGTGCCACTGAAAAATGCTGCAGTGTATTTAGTATTGCCTGCTTATGTGGCCCTACCAGCTTTTCTTAATGTTCTTTTTAAGTTAAAAATTGTTTACTCAAGTTCTGATGATGATGAGTTCTCGGACCAAAGGCAGATCCATGGGCGTTATATTGCCCGGAGATGAGATGAGCGGTGGTTTCCCGTTGCCTTCCTCACAGACAATTGTGAGTGAGCAATTTGTCCAAGGTCACTACACAGTGGCTTGAGACAGATTTGAACCCACGACCCTCCGGTTACGAGGCACAGACTACACCACTGCATCCCATTACTTAAACTCTACTACAGCAATACTAATTGCCTAACAACATTTCTCAGTTGCTTAACAGATATGCTGAGTTGCTTGTTTTCATTGTGTGTTTTGTTTACTTTCAGAGGTATGGTGATTGCTATCCTGTGCCCTGACAGATTCAGCCTTAACTATGATGAACTTCAAAGATTTGTGCGACAATGATGACCTGGCAACGGCGTTGGTCATAGATCCAGTCCTTGGCTTCACCACTCACAAAATGGACCTCAGGTAGGAGTAACAATCCCAAACTATATTTAAAGTCTCCCATATCTTGTGCAGGATGTATGTATGTATGCATTTGTGCATGCGTGAATGTTTGTGCATATTTATGGTATCTGATCATTTATATAGTGTCTTTTAAGAATTCCCAAGAGGTGGTAAAAGTGGCTGTCTATCATCTAAAAGGTGTGACGTGGTAAACATGGAAATCAGAAGTCAGGTTATGGTGCACAGCATGAAACTGATGTCTTAAGTTGGACTTGAATGATATTATATTAAGCATCTGATAAAACTCAGCTATTTTGAGTTTGAGTGTTGTTTATGAATGTTTGTTGTTTTTGCAGGTACGAACCATTACCAATATCGCCTCACGAACTGAAGGCCATCGTAACGAGGTTTAAAGTTGACCAGAACTACGAGAAAGCATATAAGACTCTCACCAGCTTCAGTTGCTTGTCAGATTTTGTTTCTAGCCATTCGAAAGCGCAGCTCCAGCTTTTCAAAGAACACGTAAGATTGAAATCTAATCTTAGGTGGTTTAGATGACGCGATTGTATAGCCTGTGTATGCATCTGAACATCCAAGTAGCTCGTTTTAAGAACCTCAGAAAGGCACTGAAACACAGGTCTCTAGCAGTTCTAAAATTTTGAGTCTTAAGATGGGCTGAGAATGTTTCTTGAGCAGTGTGTAGCAGCGGAGTTCGAATTTTCAGTGAAAAATTGTTCCAGAGAAGTGATCCAGTGCACAAGAAAGCACTACTTGCCTAGTTGTTGCACAGCAGTGCGGGGCTGTCAGTTCCACTGGCTGAAGATTGCAGCAAAGGTCAGCCCGGCTGGCTCAAGGCAAGAACAGGGTGCTCCCTGGCGTATTCTGGGGCCGAGCTCCTGTCGAGGGCTGCTACATGATGGGATGCTTGAATTCTAATTCTCTTCTTAACCGGGCTAATGCTGTTTTTGGTTTAGTTGATGCTTTTGAAGGTTGGTCTTGTATAGTTGTGTCCTTTTATGAATTTCATTGTTGTTAGTTGTGAAAATAGCCAGATTGTTCTTTTTTTAGTGTACTGTTGACTTTGTAACTAGTAGTAAGCTGACAGAATTCTGGTGAATAAACTGTTTTCATCACTTAGCATTTTTGAGCACTTGACAAGTGCATATGCTATGTGATTTTATGCAGTTGTGGCTTACCTTACCTTTATTTGATGTTTTTGCACAAGATTAAGTAGCCATTCTTCATTAGTCTTGCTTGCCTATTGTAGTCTGGCTTCTGTTTTCTCTGACCTATCAGAATTCTCCTGTGGATATGATTTTGACTGCAATTTTGACTTGAAACGACCGGTGACTGATGGGTGTTATGATAACGGCACTGTGGAAGTCTTAGATTAGATTAGATTAGATTAATCTGAACTGCACTTTTCAACACCAAGCCAGTGTAGTTTTTCTGACACTTTCAGATGATGCGATACCTCAAGATATTCGACAAGAGTTCGGGATTTGAAATTCGTCCTTGCTATCGGTACAGCATGGAAAGTCAGTGCGGAGGAAAAGTCTGTGCAACAAAAAAATGGTTAGCTTGAGTTTCAAAGGTTTTGTGCAAAAGATGCAAGGCAATGCAGTTGGATAGAATCTGAATTGAAGGCTGTTTATTTAAACAATCAACGTAAAGTTAGACAAATATCATTGCATTAATGTTATCAGGTTGGCAGTAGATAAATCTGGTAGACTTTGTTGATAAGAACTGTCGTCACAAATGCAATTCTAAAAATTTTATTATTTTGTAACAGGTCAAAAGGTGACAAAATCCCATTCCTAGTTGGTTGCCTGTCTGCGCTGACAGCGGAGGAAGAGAGCAAAGTGCTGCGCCCTGGTGTCAACGATTTCAGTGTTATGTTTTCTTGTCGCAAAAACCGCGCCCAGCTGTGGCTTGGCCCGGCTGCCTTCATTAACCATGACTGTCGACCTAACTGTCGGGTGTGTTTCTGTATGTGTTAACTTTTTTGCTCATGGTTCTTTTTTGTTTTGGTGACAGAAACTAGTCTAAAGCATTGATTTGAATCGTGCTTGCGTGCGTGTATGTATGTGTGTGTGTACGTGTATAAATATGTGTATATGTATGTATGTATGTATGTACATATGTATATAATTGTATATAAGTTTATATATTAGTATGTATGTATGTATGTATATATGCATGTATGGATGCATGTGTGTATAAATATGTATATATGTATGTATGTATATTAGTATGTAAATATGTATATAAGTGTATATAAGTATGTATGTATGTATGTATATATGCATGTATGTATGTGTATATATATATATATAAATGTGTATATATATATGTGTATGTATGTATATATGCATGTATGTATGTATGTGTGTACATGTATAAATATGTATAAATGTATGTATGTACATTTGTATATAAGTGTATATAAGTATGTATATAAGTATGTATGTGTATATGCATGTATGTATGTGTGTATATATATAAATATGTATATATATATGTATGTATGTATGTATGTTTGTGTGTGTGTATATGTATGTTTGTATATATGTAGTATGTGTGTATGTATGTATGATGTGTATAGTATGTATGTATGTATATATATAAATATGTATGTATATGTGTGTATGAGTATATGTATGTATGTATATAAGTATGTATGTATTTAAGTGTATGTTTGTATGTATGTATATATGCATGTACGGATGCACGTGTGTATAAATATGTATATATGTATGTATGTATATAAATTTGTATGTATGTTTGTATGTATGTATATGTATGTATATATGTATGCATGCATATAAGTATGTATATATGTATGTATGTATGTATGTATATATGTATGTATATATGTATGTATGTGTGTATGCATAAATCCAGCTTCTCATTTGGATCAAGGGTACAAACGGTGCAAGCATTGCTGCTACTGGCAGTTCCATGCTATTTTCAGTCATTCACAGACCGGTAATGTAACTAACTTACAAAGGATGTTACTATGAGAAATTGTCTATGGGAGCATTATCAAGAACTGCCTTCTAATGAGGTCTTGTAACAAGGTCATATTTTGAAACTGAGCATAATCGGGGATTCGTCTTCCTGATGATGTTCTACCAAAATTTATATTAAAATCAAGCATGTTATTACGAGCCTTTGGTTTACTTATTCTCTGGGGATGGAATGATTGTTTCCTTTGACTGTACCTTGGCAATGCGACAGTATGCCTCTTCACTGATGCCTGAAATAGCCTTACTCTAGGTCTGCATTTCAGTAGGCCTGAGGGTCATTACATCTTTGTTTTCTATCAGGTTGTTCTGTTGCGTTAATTTATGAATTCACCTCAAAAGCATGGATAGCTGGAGTAGGATAAGTCCAATTTTTATGAAATGGGATAAGAGGAGAAGGGTCCTTGAAAGTCAGCGATAGGGAATTATTGACATTTCAAAGGTTTTGCAGGAGAAGCTGTTGCTTGGCTGATGTTCATATGAGTTTTTGTAAGCTTTCGCTTTGTTTGTTACAGTTCGTTTCAACTGGTCGCAATACAGCCTGTGTCCAGGTTCTTCGTGATGTCGATAAGGATGCAGAATTCACGTGCTACTATGGGGCTGATTTCTTTGGCGATGGCAATTGTCTGTGTGAATGTGAGACGTGTGAGAGGTATAAAGTAGCCTAGTTACGATGTAACATAGTTACCATGTAACCTAGTTACATAACCTAATTACAGTGTGGTGCATGTTATGACTTACAAATGTAGCAAGCATTGTTAGGCTGATAAACAATGGAACTATGTGAGTGCATTGTATTGATTTAGAGCAAAATCTAATTGATGCAGTCTCTGTGCTTTGATACAGATATGTTCCCAAAATCTAATTGTCGTGGAAACTGGAGTTGTGTATGTCTAAATATATAGGATTTATTCATGTTCATCCACTTTAGGCTGCCTCTTTTCTGGTTAGATTGACTCTTGGAATTGACTGAATTGCAAGTCTGTTTTGGAGTGCTATCATTTGATACCTGTTGCATTATTATAATCGTGCTACGGGGGTTTTAAGATTAGATTAGATTTGTTTTAAGCAAATTTCAGTGCCAGTGTGGATGCTGCCATTTTTGCTGAATCATTTTTGGTAACTGTTCAACAGGGTCCAAGGTGGGGCATTTACTCCCACGAGCCCCGCTGCCAAATTGCAGATGGTCAACGGATACCAACTTAGGGACACGAGCGATCGCATCAATCGGGAAAAATCGGAAAGGAAAGACGTTGCTGCTCAGCCAAAGACGACCACTTCACCATGCCAGTATGTTGGCCTGCCCATTGGTGCTTTAGGTAAAAACTATTTGCCATTCGTATTGTGGTTTGGACAGCATCTTGCTTCAAGTAGAAACTATTTGCCATTCATATTGTGGTTTGGACAGCATCTTGCTTCAAGTAGAAACTATTTGCCATTCATATTGTGGTTTGGACAGCATCTTGCTTCAGGTAGAAACTATTTGCCATTCGTATTGTGGTTTGGAGAGTATCTTGGCTGGGTGCTTCAAGTAGAAACTATTTGCCATTTGTATTGTGGTTTGGAGAGTATCTTGGCATGGTGCTTCAAGTAGAAACTATTTGCCATTTGTATTGTGGTTTGGAGAGTATCTTGGCACGGTGCTTCAGGTAGAAACTATTTGCCATTCGTATTGTGGCTTGGGGAATATTTTGGCCTTCCATTGGATGATTTAGGTAAAACCATTTGCCATTTTTATTGTTACTTGGTTGTTTGGACAGTATGTTTAAAATATCATAATCGGTTGGGGAAGCCCAGTTGAAATTTAATAGGTCAAGGAAACTGAAGCCAGGATACATAGGGTAAGCAAGTTGAAACAGATGAGCCTTGAGTTTAGACTTGAATGATATTAAAGAACTGACAGAACTGGACAATGATTGGTATATTTGGTATTGTCTGACAATTTGCTGTTGTGTTTTCGTTTAGAAAACTGGGACATGCGAGACAATAACCTGAGAAAACAGGCACACCTGCTAAACGCGTCCGAATTGAAACGACGTGGAATTACACGCTACGACGCCGAGATCCTTCTGTCGCAGGGCATGATGTTGCCCGAACCGAACGGTGGACTACGGACCAATCGACGACATCCAGTCAGAAAGCTGCCAGAGGAGAAACATGACTGCAGGGCTACGAAACGGATGTGCAGCCTGGATGTAAACAGAAAGCATTTAAGTAAAAGCTCAGAGAAAGTTCCGACCACCGTTGCTTCAAAGCGAACAAGTTCTGCAAAAGATAACGTGCTTGCTAAAGAAGCCGACCATTCGACGCCGAATAGGAAAAGTTTACATGAATCAAAAAAAGGTGGAAAAAAGAACTGCGTGCCCTTGCCGCCAAAATCTAAGGTCGTGCACGACGATTGTTCGAACTCTAATCACCTTTGTGATGACGCAAGCGACGGGCGGAGAGTCGGTCGACGAATAAGAACTTCATCGCGTTCGGTCCTTAGAGTACGAACTCAGAAAAAGCCGAAGCAGGCAACAAAACAGCCTAGCCGAGGAAGGACTGCCGTGATGACAGATGTGGCACAGAAACCAAGCGGTAGATGTTTCGATGGTGCTGTAGTTCAGCACTGTGCTCCAGCTTTGTGTCATACTGGCGAAGTTTCCGAATCGGACGACTGCGCTGCAGAACCAGGGAGCACGGCTGCGTCAAACTGTCCGGCCGACCTTGACATTCAGTTGTCCATGAGCTGCGAGTCCATCCGCCCAGGAGAGCCGTGGGCAAATGAACCGTCAGATTCACCCAGGGCGTGCGACGAAGCCACCCTGCTGCTGACGATGGCCTCCGAATGCGGCGAGGCGGTTGTACTGAGGCGCCACCTGTTGGTAGACGACTCTGACGAACCAATGCCGCTGGCAAAAGTCGAAAAATATGGCGAAGCGCCCTCTATCGGCAAAAACTGGATGGATTGTCTCAAATCGATGGATTCAATGGATGTATTAAAACGCGAGATGCCGGTTTTAACCAGAGAGGATATGGCCAAAGATGATGCCGATTTTACCCCTTCATGCACGCTGAGCTGTTCAGTCATGCGTAAAAAGTTGGTATCGCACAAAGCTTCACGGGACACCTCATCGGCCAATGAGGAAATTGAAGCAAACAGAAAGGCATGTAAGTATGTAAGTGCAAAAAATGTGCCAAAGCAGACCTCTGTGGCAGTTACAGAGGTACAGCCAACGTGCCGAGCACAACGAAGAAAAACCAACAGCCAGGGAAGATACTTTGGGTACGACCCCAGCGAGTGGAAGGTTCCGAAGCTTACGATTCTTCTTCGTCGAGAACTGCATGCTGGCGAATCTTCGCATGGCAAAGAACAGACCACGTACGAAATAAAGAAACAGTCAAATAAAAGGGCTAAACTTAAGATGGCTGGGGAAAGCGTCAGTTGCTCGGCAGGTAAATCGATAAACAGTTCGAGTGCAGAGACTCAGTCATCCTTGTTGGAACGAAAATCCGTGTTTGATATCTTCAAACCGGAGAACTTTTACGTTCAGCAATGTAAGACTGGCACGAAACCCGTAGGAAAAGATTCAAAGCTCACGTCAGAAGACGGCATATGATAGAAAATGCCGTTTGTTAGATTCGGCCAATATTTTATCTTGTGTACGAAGAACTGCGCATCTAACGTGAACGTGAAATGTGCATGTCTTTGTCAAATGTACATGTACACACTCTCAGGCAGCTGGTTAAACAGCCACTTTCCAAGTCTTTTATTCGTTCGTTAGGAAAATTAAAGGAACAGTTTTATTGTACGAGTCTGGCCTTGCCTGGTGAACTGTTTCAAGCACAGAAGATGAAGCAACCCATTGTTATTATTATTTATTAATTTTTTTTAAACCCGAAGGATTACGTTACGAAGGTGTGGTACAAAAATTAAGCAAGAGAGATGCTTGTACTAGAATGGTTAGTCTTCGCTGATGTCAGGCTTTGACTGTAACATGAACTGCAGTGGCATTAAAATGCTGGATCACCACAGATAGGCATTGAAACAGGAATCCGGTCTCTCCTGTTGTTTGTGGAAGATGACATCCATTAAAGATTATTTATTATATTATTATTTTTTAAATTTTTCTAGCACTTCACATTAAGACATCTGCTCAGAAGCTCCCTTGGTAAAAACAGTTTTAAAGCATGAACAAAAGATGCATGTAGCATTGCGTGCCTGTAAACCGATCTAGAGGAAAGTTATTCAGAGAAGATGGCCTAACAACTGAGACGGTGCAGTGATACGTTGCATTGTGTAGTGATTATTTTATTATTGTTTTCGTGGTTGTTGTTATTTTTGCCCAAAGAATAAAACCAATTGTTAGATGCAGTCATTTATTCCATAAATATTTGAAGACGCAGTCCTGGCCTTTCTGGCACTGATGAAACTTTCATTTGAAGCACAAAATTGATTACAGCAATTCAAGCAGAGCACAGTCTGCTGACCTGGGCAACATGGATAAACAACCAGTTGTAGTTTTTCTGTGATGTACTTGAATCCTGGAGGCTGAGCAGGACACCCAATTGTAGTACCTCCCCGATGGTGATGCTACACTTGTGAAGGGGTTGGCAACCGATCTCAGTTAGACGTCGTGTTTACCTGGGCTCGTGCTTTGCATAGCCAGTACTGGCTGCGAAAGGGAAGCATGGTTGTTGAAAAATTTCATTTTGCATTTTCACACCATTTCAGAATGCCTGGAATGTTTAACATCAGTGTTTTGACTGTGGTTATGATTGGTTATTTTGTCATTTTCATTTTAAAATGTTTGAAACTAATGAGTTGCTTTTGACTTATGGCGATGACTACTGTCAGTGGCGCAAACAAAAAATCTCAAAGGCTAGGAAAAAACTGTTGCAAACGTTTTGTAGAAGCAGAAAACTGGCAGTAGGTTTGTTGGACGTGTTTTATTTGTTCAAGAAATGTTCGGAAGCTGCCTGGTTATAAAGGACGTTTCCCTTCCATCAGGTATTTTGTGTACTTCAGCACTTGGAAACTGTCATGAAATGAAATTGCAGTGCAATTTAAATTTATCAATGAAATCTGCTGATTCCCCATCCTGTTGTTCCAGCTAGACTCTGCTCAGTCAAAACTCAGATAGATGGGACAGTGATGATGATTTTTGTGGCTATGCATTTTAGTTATCTGTAAATTTGTGCATTCCTTTTTTTTCAATAACCCATCTAACTTGCCACACATGAGCTTGCATGCAGTTACACTGGTCAGCACTGTTGACTATACTGTTATTGTTGGTGCACAGAATTAGTTGTAGGGTCTGTCACATATGCAAGGTCGTCAGCACATAGGGGTGAGCGACCATGGCCCCAACTGGGAAATTTCTTTCTAAAATTCAGTGTGCAAACCCTGGTAAAGTTTTAACTTTATTTTTATGCTTTTTGTGAATTTTTTTGAAAACTCTGGTAAAGTTTTAACTTTATTTAATGCATTTTGTGAATTGTTTTCCAAAACTCTGGATGGAGGTGCTTCTGACCCCACTTTTGACCTGAACGAACAAAATATTTACATCTTTGGTGTGCCTAAGTTTGGATTTAGCTAAACTCAAGCATGCAAAGAGAAATTTTTAAAAAAATTTGTGAAGCTTAATAGGTGGCAGAGAATGAAAAAGCTAGATTAAAAATGTTGACACGAAAAAGTCAAGCAGAGTGCTTGCTGATGACTTTAAAACGTAAATATTGTTGTGGTAAAAGTACAGTCTAGAGTACTTAGCCATTTCAAATCTGGATCTGCCTCCATTGCCCCTCCACGATCTGAAAATGGCGCCGACGCCCTTGCACGTATGCAAAGCATCTTCAAACTAGTCTGGGCAGATACTAAGATAATTCGATAAACTTGTAGCTTACATTTTATTCCTGTGCACCTTCTTTGTTGTCTCAATGCATTTTCTTGTCCTTTTCCATCGAGTGCACTCTGACCTGGCACAATTTCTCAGCCTCCACTCACTGATTAAATTCAGATGGATTTCCTCTAAATAGGTTCCTTTGCCCGAGTTTCTGTGACGAAATTTGGCTGTTGTTTTTACGGAGCATTTACGGAACTGACTGGTTTGATTCAGTTGAAACTGTTGCAGGTGGCATACTTGCAGACTGTCTTGGTGAAATGTGTCTATAGAAATCTAACTATGATATTAATGGGCAAGAATAGGCGAAGTTTGAATTTTATTTAGTGCAGTTTTATGAATTTCCAAAATTCAGTTTGCAAACTCTGGTAAAGTTGTAACTTTATTTAATGCATTTTGTTAATTTTTTCCAAAACTCTGGTAAATTTTAACTTTATTTCATGCAGTTTGTGATTTTTTTCCGAAACTCTCATAAAGTTTTAACTTTATCTAGTGCATTTTGTGAATTTTTTCCAAAACTCTGGTAAAGTTTTAACTTTATTTCATGCAGTTTGTGAATTTTTTCAAAAACTCTGGTAAAGTTTTAACTTTATTTTATGCAGTTTGTGAATTTCTTTCCAACATTCGGTGTGTGTGGTTAGGGCAGAAATTTCTAACCCATGCAGAGGATAAATCTGACAGTTGGCACCTTTGGGCCTAATTAGAACCACCTGCCCAGCCAAAAGTTTTTAATGCATAAAAACAAAACCGTTTTTAATGCATAAAAACAAGTTTTTAATGCATAAAAACAAAAGTTTTTAATGCATTGGTGCTAGATGGACCAAGAAATGGGAACAGTGGACTCTGGTTGCGCAAGCTTTACACACTAAACATGGCTCCTACTTTATGCATCGACAATTTATAAGCAACTGTAGCTTGTACTTAAAAGCTTCTGTATATAAAACATCCTATTTATACAACTGATTAGTAAGTAGAATTTGGCTCGTTACTTTAACTGTTCTATTGTGATTCTGGATTTTAGTTTTACAAGATTTTAGAATACGTGATGTTTGGCTCATTCTTTGCAAACGTTGCATTTCATACAAGTTGCAGACCTTTAACTGCAGTTAATGTTATTAATTGACCAGACTCCTTAGAACACTGCTTTGCACAGCCGTACCATGTTATAACAGGGTTCCAGTGTAACAGGGTCACTTTCTAAAGTGGAATTTGGATCCACATCTCCAGCCACATTGTATCAGAATTTCTGTCAAAACGAAGTGATATGAGGAAAGTTGTACTGACTAATATTAGTAGTAGTTGCCATTCTATCCGAAGGACTATATTCAACAGGGTGTTAGGTTTTGTCTGGTTGCAAGTGCTACAGATTGCAGTTGGAAATATTACACCACTGGATCTCCATGGCATTTGAATAGGTCAGGTGTTTCTTCATGCAGATTAATTCACCTTCTGAAACCTGTTAAAGGCTCCTCTTGCCAGCCTAAGTGATGTTACACAGTTCAGTAAGAATGAAATGAATGCACTGTCATGTCAGCCGCATCTTGAGACTTGTGTTACTAGTAATTAAACTATTTCAATTACTAAACAGGTAGAGGCTCCTGTGGATCACGATTTCCACTCATCAACCTGCACCCCGACTCCGTGACAAACTCCATTCCCTTCTTCCACCCGTCACTCAACTCTCCTAAGCATTTCCAAGTCAAAAATAGCTAAAGCTTAAACAAAACGCCACATGCAGAAGTATACAACTTTATTTTACACAGTCTGTACATGCGATCCATTAGCATTTTGTAAATAACCATGCAGTTGTAGTTTTTTAACTGTGCGATGAACTACTGCCATACCTTATAACTATGTGCTCCCTTCTGCAGACTTCTCGGACTCTAGAAACAAGTCTTTGTTAACCATGACTTGGAATCAAAGAAAAAATTTTGGTTAACCCTGACTCAGACTAGACAGATGAGAACTTTGTTACCTTAACCTGCACTCAGGCTGAAATGAACAAGTCTTGGTTAACTTGGACTTAGAGTCAAGCATTAACATGGACTCGGACACAAGTCTTCCCCTCGGTACCACAAAAACCCTACAATTACGAAAATCCATTTTCACTTTGCACAGACCGCAGTACAGCAACGTAAAACTTCAACACACAAGAACAGATCCTAACTTTTGACATCGAGTGGAAAGACTTGGTAGCAAAAATTAACAGCAGAACACTGACCACATCTGCAGTGCATCTGGCCATAAACCAATGCAGGGACATACCAGGCAGGAGGGCAGTAGACTGCAGAACCTTGTTTCCCATACAGCTAAGTTCATTGGGCATCCAGTTGGCCCGCACCAAGCCACTGGTGACAACTGATGGCTCGTCATGGGCTCAACAAGGGTCCAACAAACCTGTCTGTACCATAAGGGTTCAGAATATACAACAAACTAGAAGTATCACTATTTAAAATACCCATATAAGCACTAAATCCGGAAAACTGCCAAAAAGGCAGGCATTAAAAGCATCACTGCCAATTAACTTACATTAAGGTAAAACTTCGTTGTACTACCAAATACGGGTAAAACTTCATTCTACTATCAGACATATACAGGTAAGTTCAGACAAAGGTAAAAATTTTATCACACTACCACATACATGTGAAAAGTTAACTTTACTATCAGAAACGAAGTTGACTGTTCGCTGCTTAAGTAACAGCCAAAACAAAATGTGTCCATATTTGTGTAAAATCTTTACTCTGTATACACAATCTACTGACAGGTATATATATATACATACATACAGCAATATATAATGAAACACACTAGGAGATAAATTTACACATAGGTACGCTTGCGGGGTCACTGCAAGAAGGCAGTCGCTAGTTGCCAATGACCTACGGACAATAAGAACAGCATCAGCATCAATATATTGCACAGAACAACGTTGTTGACGATAAAACTTAATTAACTGAGATAATTAATTACAGCACCTAAAGTCAGAATAGGATTACTACCTTCAGTGCTCACTACACGAATGATGTGGCATCCTATCAAAAGTGTTTTATATGTAAAAGCCCCAAAATGATCTAAAATATCGTGATCGTGAACTCCAACTTTCTAAAGCACTACTTAAAACCTAAGCGCAGGGCACCAACTTATTCACGAGCTCTGTGTCGAGACAGCGGGGTTGTCCAAAGATGCCATGTCAAGAACCAAGTCCAGTTGCCAGAAGACCAGAAACAGAAGGGGGAGAGGACCTGTTATGGTGATTTGTGTTTAAGCTGAGAGAAATAGGAAGACAGTGGACGATTTTAGTTATCAGTAGGGTTCAGTTCCAGGTCAAGCTCCAAGTCAGGCAGAGGGACAGCGTGGCAGCTATGGTGGGTGATGTTTGGGATTGGAGCAGAAAGAGAGATAAGAGGAAGAAGGGGAGTCAGGATAGGATCTGTGAAAGAGGAATGTTTTTCGGTAGATCTGTCAGAACGCCATGGTTCAGCACCTTTTCGAACATGAAAAAGGTGCTACACAGACATTTACAGACACATACATACTAGGTATAAAGACATTACATTCCTTTACCTTCCACCGCCTTTCATTTAGTCATCGTCGAAACGTTTTAGGTAGCACCATCCTACAGTACCGATACATAATTACCAAGGTTCTTCCAATTTTGAACGGCTTAAGGGATCGTCCATTAAAGGCCGTCCGCATGGATGGGTATGGTCAGAAAGGACGGGGTTATGCCCAATGCAGACGTTTGCATCTAAATTTGGTACCATAGAGTTGTTTCAGTAGAGCTTGTGCCTTAAAAACCAGTTTCAGTCAGATAGCAGACTGCCTAGAATCTAATTAGTCCTTTGCTGGATCCAGCAGTATCAAAGTATCCTGCCCAGTAGCACAGTTTAGCCCTGCAAGATCAACAAAGGTATTACTAATCCGTTGAAAAGGGGACGTCCGCAAAGTAAGGACAAATGCGGACAAGGGGAGGAAGAGGTCAAAAGTAGACCATATCTGCAGACGCCTATAACAGTGGCAAATACAGAGCTTATCACAACGAGTCTGGCCGATATTCAGTTCTTTCAAGATATGCATTCCGGTTTCTTCATCCACCACTTCCCCAAATAATGCTCTGCCAATCAGAAAACAGAAATTTTCTACCCGCACAGCAAAACACGAAACCAGACCAGCCTCAAACCGCAAAACAGTCACGAAAACCCTTAACTAGCACAAACCGAATGAGTCAATGTCAAGCTTCACACTACTACCCAGCTCCAGAACTGGACAAGATTATCTCACAACTAGAAAAAGCAGAACGGGTCTGGTACAAAAAAGCTACCGCAAATATCACTGTTACACTAGAGTAACATAAAACTACTCGATCTTTTCTCTTGCTACCAACTGTGCTTCACATAAAGTTCAGGAGCACAGCAATAAAAACGCTAGACAACAGAAATATAATCAAAGTAGTAGGTGGCAACTCAAGCGATATCAATTAATTATCACCGTTATTAAAAAAATTGTAATCCACACATGATATTAGCTGCTAACATCATTTAGGCTGGCATAGGCAGCACTTTTTAGAGTTACTTAAACTATAATGAGCAGATAACAAGCAGATATTTCATTAAGCACAGGCTTTTCAACTGATACAGTACGTCTTTACTAACTAGACTCAGCATTTCCACTCTAGTAAGTTAATTTTTTAATTCACAGAGTAAGGTATGCATATATGTAATGTAAGCATGCATGTATACATATGTATGTATATACACAAGCATTTATGTATTTACTTATGTACGTATGTAACAATGCATATATGAAGACACTTAATACAGTGCCTATCAGGTACCCCTCCAAAGCATTTGCATTAAGGTAACTGGCAAGGTCAGGGGTCAATCTAGCCATGACCCTCATCCAAACGGGAGAATCAAAATGGGTTAAAATATCAACAAAAATGTCAGCAAAAAATTTGGGACTTAAAAGAAAATCGTCATTGAAAGAAACGGTCTTGCCAAGCTTGGCTTCCTGTGTAAACTTTGTAATGCGACCAGTACGTATCAGTACTAATGCATTTTAGTGTCCAGTGACCTTCACTTCTCTGACAAAAGTTGTAACCGAGTCAAGGCCGACCCAGGCAGCCATGTTCTTGGGCCCACCATGGGTTTGCATTGTGCAACAGGTGGCCAATTATGGGCCTCATGCACATGGCCGTCTGGGGACACTTAACCAACAGCAATCAATGCTTCTACAAAGAGAATATTATGAAGGAACACAAAGAGCAAAAAGACAACAGGGGTAATTGCCCCTTGCTCATTCAAATTTCCTTTAAGAACAGCCGACAATTTAAGCATCAGTTCAAGTCAATATTTAGGAAATATTCCATCCAATTGACAAGATTACAAACGTTGCATGAATTTGACAAAAATCGAAGAGAACGTTTCTCTGTCCTCTGCAATCTCTAAGAAACAATCTGTATCGTCTGTGCGATCAAACTACCATTTCAGCGTCGTTAAAGTTCCGAACAACTAAGAATCCTGGAAAGCCTCTACATTCGTAGGCAATTCACTGAATATCACTGTTCATCGAAGCGAAAAGAAAGCACACAGCATCGTATACACAATTCAAACACATCAAGCACTACGTATGAACCAGAACTTCCTTCTAAAACACATCCTTGCAACACGAATTCTGATGTAACATGAGTCTCAAGTTTAATTCAGGTTCAGAACATTACCTCGTTAAAACATAAACTCTCATTATCACGCAGTATGATTCTGCAAATGCAGTACTTCATACTGCTCCAAAGACAACACAAATCCCAAGTTTAATTCAAACACTAAATCGTTAAAACACAACCTCGCCATCAAGCAGTACGATTTGCAAATTCACTACTTGATACAGCTTCAACGGACAGCACCGTGCGAAGGTCCCAGCATATGTGTGTTTCTTAGGACTTTTACAACCCAGCAAATGATTTGATTTCACATTCGGGGTCTTCTGTTTTAGTAATCCGTTAACACCACAGTCAACTACGTTCCTTGGACAACTTCAGCTCCTTGTCTCACGGGCAGACAAGCGGAAATTAGCACAATGTTGAAGGAATGAACTGTGCAAAGAACTGTACAACCGCAAACCCTTCGGCAATAATACAAAAGTAAAAAAATTCAGGACAGGCAAAAGGATCAAGGATTTCGAAACACAGCAAAACAAATGGAAACAACTTAAAACAGGAAAGAATACTCAAAAAAACACTAACAAATACTGTATGTAAATGCACTTTCTCGGGGCAAAGCGCCATTATGCAGAAACCAAGAACACTCGAGCATGTGTGTACATGAAAAATTACAGTGAAAACCGTACAAAATTTTTTCCAGTTGACGTCAACGGCCTTTGACGCCAAAAGATGTCATTAAGCTGTGGGAACCAAACTCAAGCGTGCAAAAACTTTATAGGGTTTCGTCTGAAAACTTGCAACAGTTTTACTTACGAAATATTTTGGAGTGGCACAGCCCTGAAAGTGCGCGCAGACTGGCTGCAAATATAAGGGCAGAAAAAAATTAAAAACAAAAGAATATGAATCAGCTGGAACTCGTTATAAGATAAAAATGAAATTCCAAGAGTATGAGTTTACACCAAGCGTGCGCAAGGCAGCGCGACAAAGCATATGGAAAAAGCATCCTGGAAAATCGTGGAAATGGAGAAGAACAAAGTCAGGGAGGAGCTGGAGCAGGAAAACGGATTCGTTGCAACAAACATCCATGACTAACTTTTGTAGTTACTTAACTATTCAAAAACTGTTTATATCCTAACATCAGATCACAGGCCATTAAATAACGGGGCATTCTCTCAAATATTCCCTCCAACTGTCGCCGGTTACAGAAAGAACCTCGTACGAACGCCTCCGTGTTCTACGCACACAAACAAACACCCGGAAGTAAACAATCTCTCCAAGTTACGAGTGGTTCAACTCCGTCTGTCCCCAATCTTCAGGCATCTGATCAAGGATGTGTGAAACATAACCAGCGACGTCGACAGGTGCGTTCTCAAAGCGACTAATGAACGGCTCCCTCTGGCAACATAACAGGTTTAACATAAACACTCAACATAAATGATGTTGTTTAACATAGCATAACAATTTTTAACACAAAACGATATTTTTCAATATAACAACATTTTTATCATAAAATAATATTTAGTAATAAGAATTAGCAGTAAGGGGGAGACAAATGAACTGGGTTGGTCACATACTATGTGGAAATTCTCTCATGAGGACAGTAACTGAAGAAAAAATTGAGGGAAAGAAAGTTCCAGAAAGACTAAGGAACATGCTGTTGGACTGGATGATGATAAAGAAAGAAGACGTTAAAAAGAAGTTAACGAAAGGGCACAGAACAGAGAAGAGTGGCATCATTGGATTTTTCAACCTGCCTAAGGGCAAACACTGAAGAAGACGATAATATTTTTTAACATAACATAACAATTATTAGTAGAACAAAATTTTTTCAACATTAAGGAATATTTATTTTTATTTCCGCATTTGTTAAGCTCCACTATCTAACGACTTAGCATCAGTCGATGGTGCTGAGCAGCTGTGAGTCAAGGACTTGCCCAAGGTCCGTACACAGCAATCACCTCAGGAAAGGAGGTTTTCAAACCTGTACTCTCCACGTTACAAGTTGAGTGCTCTCACCATTTGGCTACTGTGCCCATGTTTACTACACTCATATCACGTATGTGGCGCCCTCTCAGCAAGTCATTACCTGGATTATTACATCTTCAAATGATAATACTGATATCAGAAAATGAAGCGCAAAACCCAGAAGAGTCTCCACTGACAAGCTCTTGCACGTAAGAGAAACCTATCTGCACAAAAAACTTTGAATTCAGGACACATCTAAGAAAAAACAATCCTTAAAATTCACACATTTTACTGTATCCAATCAGAACATAATATAAAATACACCTAAATGAAGCGACCCTTGAATGAGACCTCTTACAACGTAATGGCACTAGAGAAGCTATCCAAACAGATAAAATACGACGCCTGCTAGTCTGTCATAAGAAAACAGTGGACTGAAGTTACTACAAGGTCAAACTTACTAGTAACTTGTTGTATTTCGGTCGCAAGTCATATTCCTTGATTAGACTGAAACAACAAAAGGTGACCAGTTTAAATATTCAATTAGTTTAAATATAGAGAAATTAACTATAAATTCATGTTTTTTTCAAACCAGTGGTTTGAGTCATGAATAACAGTTAATAGGCAGAGACTGATGAAGTTCACAGATAAAAACGATAATGATAATAATGGTTATACCACTGATGACAATGAAGATAATGATAATGATAATATGGCAACAATATTAATGATTACAAAAGTCAATAATGATAACGAAGATGGTGGTAATATAAAGGATGACGATACTGAAAAGACTGGAGATAACGACAATGACGATGATGGTGATAAAGATGATAACGATGATGGTAGTGATTTAAAGGATGACGATACTGAAAAGAATGAAGATAATGATGATGATAACGATGACGTTGATAATAGGATAGGTACAACTGAAATTGAAATGTTGAACTGGGAATAGAATGACGTTTGAACGACAGCCTACCACGTATTTACAAACGAAATGAATTCCGGTGAGAACCGATCGTCGTCCTCCCTCAATCGCGGTGGACTGCCCTGGACGACCTGTGTCAGCTGGTCAAACACGCTGTTCCACTTTGGATACGGAAACTGACCAGTGGCGATTTCCACCTGCAAGAAAATTCTTCGTCTAAGGCAACCGCAAGTACAAATGAACGAGTGCATAAAAGTACACCAGAAATTTCCTTGTCCATTTAATTTCCTTGATATTTACTCATCATAAAAAGATTTTGGCTAAATTTTTAAGCTACTGAACACTTCATAGCTACTCAATACAGTTTTAGATTAAAAAAGAAATAATTTAACAGTATCTACAAGTACATGTAAGTACCATGTTACCAGTATACAAGTACTTTTAACAGTCAGCACCTCAATGATTGTTATTCTACTTTGTTAATGCAACGTGTTTTACTTACAAGTGTGATACCTAAGCTCCAGACGTCAGATCTAACATCGTATCCTCGACTTGTGTTCTGAGGATCAATCCTCTCTGGCTGTTGCAAAAAGAGCAAATGTTCATTCACTTACTTCCTATACAGTGAGGATACTTAGCATCATTACATTTACTAATTATTACTATTACACTGTTCATTATTCAAGATATAATTCAGTTACTGTTAATTAGCAACAAATGCCAGTTCTTGCATAAGCTTGTAGTTTTTATCTGGATAATGCTGCATTGTTCCGCAAAAATTATTACTGCTGCATGCTGGATCTGTAATCTAACAATTGCAGGTTTGGGTCTGCAGAATGGACTCCATGTAAAAACCATGGACAAGTTGTTTGTGCACACTTCCCTCGTTCCCCAGACTGAGATTTACTGATCTTGCGTGCACAGAGATTAAATACATATAATATATATAATATATAAAATATACATAATATATATAAAGATATATTATATATATATATAAATACAAGTAAAACTGACTGCCATGTACGGTCTGCATCCTGCATCTCGTGTCTTAGCAATTGAATCCACTAGTTGGCCGCTGATGCCAAAGTCGCACAGCTTTATCGCACCGTTGCGATCGAGCAGAATATTTGACGGCTTTACGTCTAGAAAATAAATAAAATAAACTATTCAAAGTAAACAGACATAATTTAAATCCAGACTGAGAAAACTCTGGGTTTTTGTTGTCGGATAAAAAAAAACAATTGCAACAAAGGTCATGGTAAATGCATCAAAATAATGAATAAACTCAACATGTTTTAATAATATTATTTTTAGAGATAATACTATATTACCAATAGTAATAACATTACCATTTATTAGACTACTACTATTATTATTATTATAGGTCGTAGTAATAGTGACCAGTTCTTACAGGAGAAATGGGACAGAGGCAGATGGCATACGAATGTCCGTGGTGCAGCCAGTCCTCGGCTTGATGATGGTTGAAGACAAGAAGAGACAAAAGCAATAGTCAAAAAAATAATACAACTGAGGAGTATTTTAATGAAAAAAAAGGAGTAGACAAATCATCATCACCTCTGTGAATAATCTTTAGTTTGTCTTTTAGGTAGCTCAGCGCTTTCACAGTCTGCAAAAAATAACAGCAGTGTGTAACGTAATGTATTTCAGCATATGTAATGTAATGTAACAAGCACTTATATAGCGCTCTTCAAGTACCTCTCAAAAGCGCTGATGACACGGCTATCCTACAGATCTAAACAAGTGCATAAAACCTGCTTTATTTAGCACCCGTCAAGATTTAGTGTAGAAGGCATCACCTACTGCTGAAATTGCTTAGTATCCTCTCCAGATTCGTTCGTTCGTTCGTTCCTTCAGAACCCATAGTGCTCGTAGCCCAGCTCTGGCAAAATAGGGCAGTTTTTAAATGTTGGTGAAAAGCGTATCTAGCATCCCTCGTTTAAAGGACATGAGATTAAGAGGGAGGCCAATCCATGCAGAGGGCACAGCCATCAAGAAGGTGCAACACTGATGTTTTGTTGATGTTGCGATATTGATGTTTTACTTCGGGCGCTGCCTTCCGCCAGGCTTGACCCATGCGGCGGTAACTATCTTTATGGGTCAAGTGAATCTTCTGGTTCAATCACAATGGCTTTACATCCACATCAGCAAATGGTCTGCATATCATAAACAAAAGGTAGAACATTTCAAAGTCTGGAAGAGAAAGCAGCATTCAAGGGCCAGCAAGTAAGACGTTGAGCTTACAGCGACAGTGATCTTTCCAAGTATTGCTTCGGGAATCATCTGCTGTAAAGCCTTGTGCGCATACTTGTAGAACTTGTCGAGAGAGATGGACATCAGCTCCATGCAGATCCAACAGTCACCCTGGCAATAACAAACAAAATCAACGCAAATACGCATGCATTTCCTCCTACGAATTCTTGTCCTGTCAACTTCATTGTTCCTGTTTTTGCTTAGTCGCATATTTATCTATCCCTCTGGAATAGTCATCCCATGAATTTTACGCACTCTTTCATTTGACTCTGTTTGGCTTTTTGATTAACCGTCTATTCTTAACAATTTTAACATTATATAGTCTCGTACTGGTACCACTCTTATGAGGTATTTAAAAGGTGTCACCATATCAAGAGTCTAGATAGATATATTCATGCACACACATATATATGCATTTTTAAACAAAAATGTTGAAAACATTCTCTAATCTTGGGGAGACATCATTATGTGTTTGGGGAGACATCGCTACGTGTTGTCCTCCACATACCAAACTGGTTAAAATTACCAGGTATTGAATCGAATCTAATCTAATCTAAAGACTTCTACAGTGCCGTCATCACAAGGCCCAAGGCCAATTCAAGGCTTCAGTGGCCTCCAAAGCCAGACTAGAAGATCAGTTACCTCCTTGAACAGGGCACCGAAGAACTGAACAATGTACGGACAATCGCTGCTTCGCATGACTACATCCAGATCCATCAGCAGCTGCTTCTGCTCTCGTTCGTCTACGGTTGACCGAATTCTCTGTTCAAAGCAAACAGCACATGAATGTTAAATATGCTGCGATTCATCCACTGTAATATAATGCAATGTAATTTTTTTAAATACATAACGTGGTATTACAAAACTGTGATTCAATGTAAGCTTATGTCATGCAATTTCTACAAATTCTCTTAAAATGCACCATCTCTAAGAAATTAACGCCCCGTCAAAATAATTCTACGTTTAATGGTATTTCAAAATTCTTAACATTTCTGGACAGCATTCCAACATTAAATACAACATGATGCAACATGTTTTAATGTTATTCATAACCACTTTATATAAGAGTTCATGTTATACGGAAATATGCGTATAAGAAACTTCCTGTATCAGTCAAGAAATCACCAGTTATGAGAAATAAGCCTAACAACATAACAAGTTAAACAGCAATTGAACAAATGCCTTGTCAAAGACATGATCCCCTTAACAAAATCTACTAAATGTCATCAACAGACCTTGACAGCCATAACAGCACCGCTCTGGTTGTGCCGCACTTTGTTGACGGTGCCATAAGCACCGCGCCCTATCTCTCCTTGATCCGTCAAGTCCTCAGCAGAAAAGTCAAAAGTCTGAACAAACACAAACAGATCAATTCATTATTTAAAAAAACATAGTGTTACACTCACAACAACAACCGCCAGCTCCTACATCTGTAAAACCCGGTAAAACTAACAGTAATGTGCTTGTTTACATAAGCAGCGCCTTGTGAGATACTTAAATGCCATGTTAATGTCTTGAAACATACCTACATTCATACATATATATACACATAAACACATACATACATACATGCATATATATACATGCATGCATACATACAAACATACATACACACATACTTATCTACATGTATATACATACATACATACATACACACATACTTATCTACATGTACATACATACATACATACATACATATACTTATCTACATGTATATACATACATACATACATACATGCATGCATACATACATGTCGGGGACTAGTGGTTAACACGCTGGACTGTCAAATCCCCACCAATGAAGAAATTCATTTGCGCCCCTAACCAACTCACCCATAATGAGTGCATCGACTGCACACTGTCCGTGGGAGATGAAATGGAAAGGGAGAGGCCGGCCACTTGCCCTCATATGCTGAGGCTAAGAAAACTGAAGTCGCTAACACTTCATACCCATGGCTGCCTCAGGACAAGATTAAGGGGTCGGTCTTCTTCATCTGTATTTATTATATTAAATTGGAAACAGGTTTTTATTTACTCATAGGTATTTACTCATAGGTCGTTAAGTTGCAAGTAACCTAGTTGGCTACATCGGTAAATGCGTATGCCAGGGAGGCTCTACGCGTGTGGATCCCCGGTTTGCGTCCTGATCATGGCTTATTTCAGAGATTTGAATCTCGGGCTAGTACGGTCCGTGCACGGGGACCTTAAATGGCGTGGCGCCCATTCAAACGGGCAGCGGTGGTGAAGGATCTCACCCGAAACATTAATTGAAAAATAAGCAGGGTTGAGGCCACACGGTCGCTATATAAAACCTATATACAATTACATTTAAATAGACATCGGTGGTTCAATATCCGGGACTCCTAGACTGGTTTTCAGGTGACGCAAAATTATCTGGGTCATTCACGTCAAGGCCGTCAAACCTCTTCGGTAATTTCTTGCGCTTACTTCACTCATAGGCCAGTCAACCCCCACCCACCCATCACCCATCCATCCACCCATCCATCCATCGGGTCGTAGTAAACAAGTCCCTGACAAGTGGCGTCCACTGCAGACCGCAAGCAGCCACAAGGCCCTCCCCTCAATACATTATGAACCGTGAATCATCCCTAGCGGCTATTTTTAGCCGCGCGATGACACTGCGGCTAAGTACGGCCGCGCGATGACATCATGCGGCTAAATTCGGCCGCGCGATGACATCATGCGGCTAAATTCGGCCGCGCGATGACATCATGCGGCTAAATTTAGACACTCGATGACATACTCGTTAGTGTGCGTACAGAGTCCAGGAGTGACTGTACAGACCCGACTGACTCACAGAACCGGTCAGCAGTTCGGCGGTCGGCTGACTCAGCCCTTAAATCGTTTACCAGGGCTGCAAACCCACTGGAAAGCTTTTTACCAAGGGTCCAGGCAGCTGCCAACCAGGTAAGCAAGACTGATTGCTTTAGGCTTAGTGTGCCGGGACCATTGGTACCGAGGCCTACATATCTTAGGCTGACACGTCCTAGATTAGTGTGTGTATCTCTAGGCCATTTAGACCAATACTTATCACATCTAACTGCTACTAATTTCTTGCTACTCTTGACAGATGGATGCTAAGTGGTAATACTGCAATGTATAGAAATAACTCACAGTAGCACTATGAAAAATAGCACTGAATCATCTAGGTCTTCCTCATTAAACACAGGCAGCATTGCAACCAACACAGATTTGAACCCAGTGCAACAACACCCATTTGAACCCGGTGCAACACCAATTTTAACCCAGTGTAACACCCATTTGAACCCGGTGCAACACCAATTTTAACCCAGTGTAACACCCATTTGAACCCGGTGCAACACCAATTTTAACCCAGTGTAACACCCATTTTAATCCAGTGTAACATCCATATGAAACTAGTAAAACACTGCAAAGCACAGCAAAGAGAATTTTTAAACCAGTGCAACATCAGTTTTAACGATCCACAAGCCGTTTTAAACCAATGCAAAAACCAGCATTAAACCAGTGCAAAACAAGAACACCAATTTTAAGAGAACTCTACCCATTTAAAGACAAGTGCAACAAAATTTTTTAAACCATTGCAACATCAATTTCTAAACCAGTGAAACCAGCAAAACATCAATTGTTAACCAGCACAATTCCGGTTTTTAAACCGAGACAGTGCCAATTATTATTCCAGACCAAACCCAGTTTTTAAATCGAAACCAATTTCGTAACCGTAACTGTAATTGTACACTCAAGATTTCCACAGCCCCAAAGAAAGCTAAGTTGCAGAAGCCAGCTTATTAACAGATACTCAGTCAAAACAAATCGATAGGCAGGTAAGGTCAGATACAGTTCCAGGTCAACATCCAAGGGTCAGACAGTCAGATGGCTAACCTGGATAGTGTTTAAAACAGGAGAGGCAAGAGAGGTAAGGGGAAAGAGAAGCCGCACCAGTTCTGACAACATCATAATGCCAGAGCATTTACACCAGTCATTACATCACCGCACCCAGTGACACTATTTACGACATTACTTAGTAAGTAAGTAAGCAAGTAGGTAAGTAAGTATTGCATTTGTTAGCACGCCACATGTCCATCAGCCGAGCGAGGAATCGTAGGCGATTAATACTAATACTTGAGCAGTATTTAAAACAGTATTGATAACAGTATTTGCATTTGTGCATGTTTTACACCCAAAGGGCTTTGGAAAATTTAAACCATATGTATGGTATTCTTAAACCAGAATGAAATCCATATTAACCTGAGTGTAATCAAAACCAGTAAGATCTTTGGACAGGAGGAGTCAAATGATTGGGAAAAATGCATAACTGCCTAAGCCAATGAGGATAAAGCTGCACTGGCTCTGTGTCCAGGACCTTGGGATTTGTGTACTGTCAGCTCAGGGGCGGAAAAGCAGGAAATAAGCACCTCTTGTACATTCCACAAGGAACATGGGAGTTTTACTTTATACAGATGTACATTGCATAACCTCAATACATCATGGCAACGTCCATAAATTCTTAGAAGGCACTTTATAAATATCAAGGAAATATATACAAACATACATCATACATACATCATATATACATACATACACACAAAAACTTGATGCTGCTCTCAAAGAAGGCATTCTAAGGAGCACTAAGTGTAGCCGAAAGAAATAAACAAAATACGAACCAATTCGGGTGAGATCTTCAGTTTTCCAGAACTCTCCAGACTCTGTGAACGCAATCGTTCTCTGAAGAAACAGATAAAAGACCGAACTGAATTTCATTGGACAAGTTAAAAAGACACCTTAAAAGACTTAACTAAAAAGACACCTTAAGAGACTGAACTGAATTTCATTGGACAAGTTAAAAAGACACCATAAAAGACTGAATTAAAAAGACATCTTAAAAGACCAAATTAAAAAGATACCTTAAAAGACTTAATTAAAAAGACATCTTAAAAGACCAAATTAAAAAGATACCTTAAAACACTTAATTAAAAAGACACCTTAAAAGACCGAATTAAAAAGATACCTTAAAACACTTAATTAAAAAGACACCTTAAAGACCAAATTAAAAAATACCTTAAAACACTTAATTAAAAAGACACCTTAAGAGACTGAACTGAATTTCAATTGGACAAATTAAACAGACACCTTTCACCTTTTCTCAGTCATTTCAAAGAACTTCTTAGATCCACAAATACAATACAGAAGTGTTAGAGAAAAATCAAAATATTTTTCTACAGTGTACGATCAAAAAGATGGTTCAACAACGATCTGACTGTAATTACAATAATAATTTATATAGCATCATCAGTAGCGAGCTACTTCCAGGGTGCTTTACAACATCAATTGTCAGTTCAAGTGCTAGAAGAGGTTGTCATCACAAATGTATTACTGTATTCCGTTTTAGGTGGAGCTACAGTTCATGAAGAATGTCAACTTCATCCGCAGGTCAATGTTGCAAGAACAGCTTGAAGGATTTATCACATACACACAGAACTCAACGAACAGATTCTCCTCCAGCTTGGCAGTTGACGGTGAATATGAATTGACAGATTGACAGTTGACGGTGAATATGAAGTGACAGACTGACAACTGACAGTGAATATGAAGCGACAGATTGACAGTTGACGGCGAATATGAAGTGATAGATTGACAGTTGACGGTGAATATGAAGTGACAGACTGACAACTGACAGTGAATATGAAGTCATAGACTGACAGTTGATGGTGAACAGATTGACTGTTGTTGGTGAATATGAAGTGATAGGTTGACAGTTGACAGTGAATATGAAGTGATAGACTGACATTTGATGGTGAATATGAAGTGATAGGTTGACAGTTGATCGTGAATATGAAGTGACAGATTGACAATTGACAGTGAATATGAAGTGGTGTATTAACAGCTGGTGATGAATATGAAGTGACAGATTAACAACTGACAGTGAATATGAAGTGATAGACTGACAGTTGATGGTGAATATGAAGTGATGTATTAACAGTTGACAATGAATGTTAAGTGGTGTATTGACAACTGAATTCTAAGTGGAAGACTGACAGCTGACAGTGGACTGACAGTTGACAGTGAGTATAAAGCCGCCGTTTCAGTTCATTCATTCTGTAACTGTATGAAGCGTACTCACAAGTGTGTTGGATGACCCATTGAAGCAAGGGTGCTCGTTGGAGTTGCAGACGGTGGCTGAGGTGGCGACTCGGGCAATGGCTGGTTAGTGCTGCTGCTTGTGCTGCTGCTGCTGCTGCTAACCATGGCCTGCTTGAAGTTTAACAGAAGTCCTTGTCTTTTGGCAGCTGAAAGCAAACCACAACACAGCATCACACTTCAACCATTTCACTAAACAAAAGTGATATTCAAGGCCACTTCTCAGATCTACCTTGATGTATGGCACATTAATCTATTATTATTATTGCTATTACTGCTAGACTATAATTATTATTATTACTGGTGGTGAAGAAGGGTCTCACCCGATAAATTCATTCAAAAATGAGCAGGGTCGAGGCCAAACAGTCACTATAGAAAACCGTGTACATTTATACTTAAAGTAATGTAACATAACTTAACTGCATAAGGCATGGTCCTAAGCCTGAAGGATTTTATGTCAAATGGCAACACCATCTCAGCAACATACAATCATTCTTCACATTCTTCATAAGGCTACATAGCTACGCAACCAGTTCTCAATCTCACACATCTGTGCACGATTTAAAAACTTACATGCAGACAAGAAATAACTGGCAACTTGGCTATTAATAATTATGCATTTATTACGCGCCCAAGGTCAATAAGTCTTAATCTGAAGCATGAAGCAACTGTGAGAGAAGGACTTGCTCAACAACCCAACACAGTAAGTATTTAAGGAGAGGCTTGAACCCGTACTCTCCATGTTACAAGCTGAGTGCTCTATCCAGTTGGCTACCGTGCCTCGCTTTGCCACGTATTCATCCTTCAAAGCCCCTGGAAAACATTCCTTTTGCCATCTCCAAGTAGTGTATGTAAAGATATCAGCTCATTCCATAACTAAGCAATTAATTTTTGTACACATTCAAATTTTTCCGCATAACAGTGGCAAGTTGGGACTTCTCTCATAAAGGATGTTCTTTTATGGAGCAGTCTGTTCTGTTTTGGTTAATGTGATTAGTGTTACATTCTCTAGGGTTTTAAAGCCACTGCTCATCCCATCCCACTTATAGTCAAGCACACTGTAAAATTTATGCTTCTGAGATATTCTTCAAAGGTACTACATAAATGTTCTGTTGCAGTTACATTTACTAGTGGTCTCTGCTTGATGTTAAATCATAGGCAGTCGTGGGACCAGCTTATTTACAGGTGCTTGGCCGACACCTTTTTCCATATGAATGATTGCCACGTGGAGAGGTTCTTACGAGGCACTATGCAAATTTTCTGTTATAATTTACTGGTACAAATTAAGATTCTGTATAATACATTCAGACGTCTCCTAACTTGTCTGACGTAAAAATTGTCCAGCCCGCAGGAAATTATTAAGATTATGCAGCCAGGTCATAGGCATCAAAATCTGACAACAGAAACAGCAAAGCTCTACTGGGTTCATGTTTACCTTTGATTTCTTAGGTCAACACACTTAAGTGTGTCACTGAACAATTACCACAATGCGATTTCAATACACACGGATTTTGCATTCAACGCCTCAACAAAACACGAAAAACAGCTATACAAAGCTTGCGGTTAACATAATGCCAGCTCTCGCAATCGTCCCTAAAACGAAGATGCACCGTATTTCACCAAAACATGAATGGTATAACTGTTCAAATTGGTATTATGAAGACACTTCGTCCACAGCACAGAGGCGCAAATTTCGGCCAAAATACATCACTTAAACCCCTCCTACGACCCCGAGTGACGAACGGCAACGTCGATGGCGTCGACACGGCTCGCTGGGGACAGAATACGATCACCTGGGAGGGGCAAAAGCCGGGAAACGGGGCAACATCAAGTTACCTTGGTCGTTTGAGGAGAGCCCCTCAGCCGCCATCTTGAAAAAGGAAAACACGGCAGCTTTTCTCGACTGAACGCGGTCCACCGCTAGGCTGTTTCAGTCTGCCACGGGTTAAGATCGGCCTCAGAGGGTGCGGCCGAGTGGATCAATGGCTTCACGTTCGGGAGATTATTATAGACAACTAAATGCAGCGGCGAGATATAAGGGCAGCCAACAACGACGACGACGTCAGTCTCTCATCCGTGACAGGGAATTCCCCGATATTTCGTATTAATCGCAACAAGTAAGGTACGCTTTAGGGTTATACAAGGATTAGTTACAGGATAAGGTCTGATGCAGATGTTTGTTCTTGCAAAAGTTGGAATAAATACGACTCCGTATTTCTTTAATCGCAACAAGTAAGGTACGGTTTAGGGTTATACAAGGATTAGTTACAGGATAAGGTCTGATGTAGATGTTTGTTCTTGCAAAAGTTGGAATAAATACGACTCCGTATTTCTTTAGCGCCGCATCTCAAGTCAATGGAACCTGTACATTTTACTTATAACTACCGTATAGTTCTACCTCTGAAGTCAAGAAAAAGCTGAGCTCGTTTCTCGCAGAATCGCTGAGGTAACTAAGGCCACACTGGACTACCAAAATTTAAAATTCGCGGCAGTGAGTGTTAAATTGTCGTAATTATACAGCATGACATTAGCGGGAACCTAGAAGCCTACATCCAAGAGTTCTCCCTTCCGTGTGACATAGATTCAAGAACTGTAATATTTCAGAACCATACAGCTTGCGCAGAACTAATGCTGACTCCACCAGGTGCAATATTATTGTTTCCGCGGAGGTTGCACTGATTGCGTCATTTCTAGTGAGCTATATTCAGCAACAGAGCGGCTGCCACTTTCGCTGCGTAAGAGAATCGCAGGGCGGCGGTCGGAGTTAAATGTTTGCACTCATTCTGAGATCTGGAAGATAAATATTTACACTTTTTGAAATCGATAACAATGGGAAATTGAAAAGTCGAGTTAAAGTCAAAAAGTAACGGACTGACCTTTGAACTTCGTCGTGTATATGACTGCTGATGATACAGTCCTAACTGTTGAAAACTGGAGCACCACAGCAGCATAATTCCACCGGGAGGACCATTGTTTGCATGCTGATAGGCCTCATTTTCATAGGCAAAAACATCTGTACTGTACCTAACAGTTCCTGAACTAGTTTAGGTTTTAGGCTTCTTGTCTGAGCCACTATAATAAGTCATCGATTAAATAAGATACACAGACTACTTTCACTTTTAGAAGACTTTCACGTCCGAGCAGAAGCATTTACATCACGCAAGGTGGCAAGTCCAAACCTCCAATCAATGAGAGTCTTTATGTTTGCCGAAGACCAGAGTAGGCCTACGCGTTCCCGTCCTTTGAGTTCAGTTAGTGTGAAATCGGTGAATAAAAGCTACGGCTCTCCCTGTGAATAAGCTGGTTCCCGCGACTTAGCTTTCGTTGGGCGCTGTAGAAATCTCGAGATTACGATCCCGAACTCGTATTAACGTTCTATATGCAAATTAATGTATGAATATTCATGATAAATGGTGTGCTCTTGAGGCTCTACTAATAAATATTCAT
The DNA here is from genome assembly GCA_964023275.1 of Norana najaformis. Taxonomy (NCBI): domain Eukaryota; kingdom Metazoa; phylum Annelida; class Clitellata; order Crassiclitellata; family Hormogastridae; genus Norana; species Norana najaformis. The sequence continues at coordinate 19,704,930 of OZ029927.1, forward strand.
AAATAATGACGTCACTGCTATACTTCCCTTGCATATTTTTTGTTCGACTCAAACAGACACGAATATTTAATTGTCGGTTGTCTTATTAGTCGAAGTTGATTTAAGAGTTTGCGGTAACCACAGCACAAATTGGTGTTTAAAACTTTGCAGCTGAGGAGTTATACGCAGTCTGCTAAGAAATGACATTTAACTAGTTTCAGAATTCTGATTAACACGAAAACTGTTTTGCCTGAGGTTCCGAGAGTATCGTGCGACCTTTAAGGAGTACAAGACTCGATTTAATGGACTATTTCTTTGAGGAGGTTCAAGAACTGAGATTCAGTAGAGGACCCTGACTGAAACTCAGTTTCGCGAGGAGGACGGCTTTCGCAGAAATGAAGGATGAAATGAGAAGACTTCGAGAAGGCAAGAATAGGTCATTATGCGCACAGTGGAACTTCCCGCCTGATGTACGAACTCAATTGCACAAGTGCAAAGTTTGAAATAATCATACAAAACATAGGCCTGCATATGTATGTACGTATGTATGTATGTATATATATATATGTATGTATATATATGTATGTATGTATATATATATGTATATATATATATTATATATATATATATATATATATAGGCCTACATGTTCTTTCTCAGCGGACTAGAGGACTAACCTGGAAAATGACCTAATAACAATAATAATAATACATCTGTACGTTTACAGTATATAATATATTCTAATTCATACATCATACATACATACATAGCCGTCATCATCGCATATATACAGCTGCACCACCATAAACAGACAGACAGACAGACAGACAGACAGAGCTGGACCACGCACTCGCGTGTCTAAGGCTCTTGTGATGAAGGCCTATGAAGGCCTAATAACCTCAGTGCAAGTACATGGAGAAAGTTTCAGAATCATAGTCTCAGACAGTTGGAAACAACATTGGATTATAATTAACAGCATGGATTAAAATTAACATCATGGATTTATAACTAACAGTATGGATTAAATGAACAGTATGTATTAGAATTAACAGCGTAGATTAGAATTAACAGTAGGTAGGCCTATTAAAATCTGAACTTCTCTAAGTAGGCCTACAGCTGAGAGAGCATCCTTGCTCAATGCATCAGTCTGGATGTTGACCTAATTGCGGCTTACTCCTTGAAAGTGTACACAAACCAGTCAACATACGTATCTGTATACCTATTCACACTGCACCGGAGTGTCACGCTTCATTGCGCTTTGCTTACTTATTTACTACTTGTTTAATTCTTTGTTTAATACATTGCGCTTTGTTTAATACTTATTTAGTACTTGTTTAATACTTTGTTTAGTACATTGCGCTTTGTTTAATACTTATTTAGTACTTGTTTAATACTTTGTTTAATACATTGCGCTTTGTTTAATACTTATGTTGATTAGCTGAGTCACGCTCAAAGCGTCTGACAATATCTCGAACAATCATAAATAGGGAAAGTAACGAAATTCTATTCGCAAACACTTGGAACCTCTAGGCCAGTGGCGAAGCCATGATTGCTTGGGTGGGAACTTTGGCATTTCCAAAGGGTCGTCACATTCTGGCAGTCCACCGTGCATGGGTCAGATGTGAGGGTCGCTGGTGTATAACCAAGAGGGACACGGGGGAATAACCACTGGGCCTGTATGTGTGATAACATCTCGAACAATCGCAAAAACTCAGCCACTGCCGTGTTCTGGTGGTGCCAGTCCCAAGTCTGGATAAAGATGGAGGGCGACGTCAACGGCCTTTGATGCCATAAATGGAACTAACTAACTAATAACTAAACAGTGGAACTAACTAACTAATAATAGCAAATAATCAAAAATAACAGAATTCTACTTACAAACAATTGGAACCCGTACACCTACATGTGATTTTAGTTTGCCAAGTGGCGTCTCTTATAAACCGATCGATCTATCGATCAACTCTTTATTGATATCAAATGTAACATATCAGGTTTCACAGCTAAAGTACAATTTTTCAGGACAAATTGTCGAACATCGCCAGACTGGTTTCAAAGAAGATAATAGGTTCGAAAAGTAGGACCTCTAATAATCTTGTGTGGCCATATGAGGCATTTATTTATTTCCCCGGGGTTCTCATGCTGGAAGCGCTTCTAAGTAGGTTGTTCTGTTAGAAGCGCTATAGAAGTTATCAAATACAATACAATTGAAAATTCGAACACCTCTAAAGACTTACCAAACATTCCGAAACAAACAATAGTATTCTTCTACTGTCCTCAGATAAGGCACGATCATAGAAACTGGTCAGCACGGCGAATGCTCCCGACACATTGGAATCAGCACAAAATAATCATTTTTAGTCTGGACCAATTAGGCATCGATTATTATTATATCTGGCTCACCGACATTGTTTACGTTGTCTTATTGAATTTTGCCTAAAGTGGGACGCGGTGGTGTATTGGTGTGGTCGGTGTCTCGCAACCGGAGTTTCGCGGGTTCGAATCTGCCTCAAGCCCCTGTGAGGAAGGCAATGGGAAACCACCTCGCTCATCTCATCCCCGAGTGGCATAAAGCCTATGGACCTGCCTTCGGGCAGAGAACTCATCATCATCACCCTTAACGATAGCCTTCCGGGTTCGAGAGCCTGGAGGGTGTTCACATCCCATCGTGTTTTGAGAGAGAATTTTGAGACCCAGTGGCGCTATTTTATGGAATTTTTGGAATTTAGAAGGCCAAATTAACAGATGAAATCTGAGGTCCCATAAGTGGGTTACAGGCTTATCCTGGCCAAATGGCACTGTGGTAGGGTACACTTCTGATGGACCAGCCTCTGTGCATCGCTGACCCCTTGTTCCTCTTATATATCTCTCTCCGCTCCAATCCCAAAAACCACCACCACTACTGGTGGCAACTCTCTCTCCTTCCGACTCTTGAATCTTGACCTGGAACCGACCCTTTTTGCCTATCGATTTTTTTGACTGAGCACCTGCGAATAAGCTGGTCTCCGCGACGTGGCTTTCGTTGGTCGCTGTAGAAATCTCGGAATAACGATTACGTTTGTTACTATAAACTGTCGCCACCTAGCGATTGAAAATGAAGCATCCATTGATGGGTTTCCTTGCGTTTCTCTGAAACGCAGCTATTCTTCTCCTTCTCCTTCTCCTTCTCCTTCTCCTCCTTCTCCTCCTCCTTCTTCTTCTCTTTCTCCTTCTCCTCCTCCTTCTCCTTCTCCTCCTCCTTCTCCTCCTTCTCCTTTTCCTTTTCCTTCTCCTTCTCCTTCTTCGCGTAAACCGTGTTGATACCCAACAAACTGATAAAATAATCATCTGTTCGCAGGCTTTTCTACCTTTGCTTTTCTACCTCTCCATAAAGTTGGCGGAGTGAAACTTACCCTGAACCTTTTCTAATTATGCCGTGAATCTCAGTGTAAATTCGACATGCACACACAAACACAAACACACACACACACACACACACACACACATGTATGCATATGCTTCACACAAGTACGTACAAAAAAGCATACATACATAGCGAACATACATGCATATATAGCGAACATAACACATACATACATACATGCATACCGACATACATACATATATACATACATACCTAGATACATATATACATACCTACCTACATAAATACATACATAAATACATACATACATACATACATATATGCATAAATACATACATCATATATACATAAATACATACATCATACATACATACATTCATACATACATACATACATACATACACACATAGCGAACAAACACCCGCGCCTCAGATCCAGATGTACTGACATTTCACGCGTTACAAGTTCTTTAAATAAAACACACATACACACACACATACACACACACACATACACACACACACACATACATACACAGGGCCCATATACAGTGCATATTATATGGATGTTGCCAAGGCTGTGCTGGCGGACATTAAAGGCGATGCGCCTCTGCGTCTTCAGTTCCTTCGGCCAATGGCGTTCAAAGAAGCTGTGCCTACGCCGACTTGCAGCCGCAGCAGCCGAAGATGCTATTGCTGTTGCGGCTAAGAGATCAAGGTGTGTGACCCTGGATTAATAAGATGGAGTTGATGATCATAATTTATCCAGCTGCTAAGCTCTGTTGCCTTCGACCGGCTAAAGCAGTGTTAGCCCAACTGTATTTTCCACCGTAGCAGCTCCATGCTGTCTCTCTGGTTGACCCTCCACTGACCTGCCACCGTCACTGGCCAGACAACCTGGTTCTTGCCGACTGGATCTGAAGCTGGCTTGGTTTGCTGGGTGATCCATGAAACGGATTCGCGAGAGCCAGCGATGTTGTGTGATGGAGGCTGTGTATGTTCTGAGAGCAAGTACTTACGCTGAATAGGAAAATAGGCTCATACGATGAGAAAAGCGCTGATCAAACGATGCAGGAAAGAGTAAATATATGTTTGCTTTCTCTTGCCGACTTGATTTGATAAGTGAGTAAGTGATTAAACTGGTCTCTCTGACTCGGTTTTTGTGTGATGCTGAGAAACTTTGAATCTTTACATTTACGTTGTAACACACGGTTTCGAGTTTGAAAAGGACAATCGAACCGAGTGTAGTAAGGTTTACTTTTCGATACTTTTCTCCAGCACAGACATAATTTTCCGGGGCTATAGTATACGCGTTACTCTTACCCACTTTTTTGGACTGGGGTTACCGTATTCCACTGTTTCTCATGCCGTTAATAAACAATACCCATTAGGCTTAGTATGAGCTTTGCATCATCAAATGACTTTTCATGCTGTTAGTCAAACAAAATAATCGGTACCCCACTTTTCTGGACCAAAGTTACGCCCACGCTCTTCCGGTATCATTCCTTGTCTTATCTATCCTGCAGATCCAGTTCCAAACACCACCCACCGTAGCCGTCTGACTGACTGTCTGTCTGACTCGAACTCTTCCTGCCTATCGGTTTTGTTTTGACTGAGCGCCTGTGAATGAGCTGGTTCCCGCAACTAGATTTCGTTGGGCGATGTAGAAATCTCGAGTTTACAATTACGATTACGAGTCCTCTTAATCTTACGGCACCAGGTGCGACTCGCATCGACCCCACGGCCATACCTGCGTTACGTCAATCGCCTGCATGTTGCCCCGCGTTCGATCAATAACCCTACCGCCTTCCCCGGGTCTTCCTCTCATACTACCGTCCGTCTGTCCGCCGGTCGACTAGCCCTCCCTAACGCAGCGCACGCCGGCGTGCAGTCGGCGCATGCTAAACGTATCCGTGGCGTGTAGCCCTCGTAGGCAGGCAGGCAGGGCCCCGTCCTCCCTGGCCGCGCCCGCCGTCCGCCGTAGACAAAGCAAGGCAGTCGTGGCGTGTACAGCGCCTTGACGGACCGAGGCCGACGGTATCGTCTCGATTATATTTGCCAATGGCGTCCGAAATAAAGGTATCTACGCCATCGTTGTTTTGGCGACGTTGTTTCGTCCTGGTAATCGTCGACGATTAGTTGTTAGTTTTTAATCGAATATAATATTGCAGATTTTTGAGTAATATGTGCGAATTATTGTCTAGGGAAGCGAAGGCGGAGGGGCTATGGAACATACGCAGCGTCTTGGCGTCTTGTACGAAGCGCCGGCGCATCGCTTTGCAAGGCCGAACGCTGTCGACTGCCTCCGATGATACCCGAGCCGAGTGGTGAGGATCGGAGCCTGCTTGTGCAGTAGAAGGAAAGTATAAGTCTCGAGGAGAGAGCAAACTCTGCTAACGGAAGGATTAATTGCATAACGGAATCTAGGCCGCTGATACTACGAGCTGTTAGGGCCCGGCGCAGAACATAGCGTCATCTATCATACGGGATGATGTCATCTGGAGGCTCGTAGGCTGGCTTGGCTGGCTGGGTGATCCATGAAACGGCTTCGCGAGAACCATCGATGTTGTGTGATGTAGGCCGTGTATATTCTGAGAGCGAGTACGTACGTTGAGTAGGAAAATAGGCTCATACGATAAGGAAAGCGCGGATCAGATGATGCAGGAAAGAGTAAATTATGTGTTCGGTTTCTCTTGGATTACTTCGGATTAAGGAGTCGTCTTGTGCGATGAAGTTTACGGGAAAACAGTCTCGCTAAACCGCCACCAGGTGAATTTTTCTCGACGACTTAGTGGGATATCGTCGAAGGAATATCGCATTGAACGCAGTATAACATCTACTCTTCGCTGTTGTCCAGCGACGTTAGGTATGTGCTGGTCTTATCTACAGAAAATTAATGTTTGCACAGGATTAGCCTAAACAAACAGGGAAATCTTGCCTTCGAAGAGGTTCCTAGAAGCCGCAATATAAATGTCGATGACTTTGTTGATTACTGAAAATTTATATGGAAGTAAGTGTGAATAGAAGCTAGACGCTGTTTGCATGTGCCAAGGCTGGAAGTGCTTAATAGTATGGGTATCTCGAAGCAAGGAAGGATTCTCTGTATAAACGCCAGGGATTGTGTTGAATGAATGAATGAATGAATGAATGAATGAATGAAAGGATGAAAAGATGAATGAATGAAAGGATGAATGAATGAATTAAAGGATGAATTGAAGAGTGGATGGGTGGAAAAATGGTTGAATGGAAGGATGGTTAGATGGATGGGTAGATGGATGCATGGATGTATGGAGGAATGGATGTATGGATGCTTAGATGGAAGGATGGTTGGATGGATTGATGGATATGGGGATGGATGTATAGGCGTATGGATACTGTAGCAAGTTTCTGCTGTGTTTAACAGAATTTATCATTGTATTGTTTGGCCTGATACACTAGGCTATAAACTGGAACTGCTAGATATTCATGCAGCAGTGCCTTTGTGAGGTTCTTAAAATGTGCTCTATAGGTTTTTGGATACATACATACATACATACATACATACTTAACAGATACATACATACATACATAACATAGATACATATGTACATACATACCTACGTACTTACATACATACATATATAACATAGATACATATGTACATACATACATACGTACTTACATACATACATACATACATAACATAGATACATATGTACATACATACATACATACTTAACAGATACATACATACATACATACATACATAACATAGATACATATGTACATACATACCTACGTACTTACATACATACATATATAACATAGATACATATGTACATACATACATACGTACTTACATACATACATACATACATAACATAGATACATATGTACATACATACATACATACTTAACAGATACATACATACATACATACATAACATAGATACATATGTACATACATACATACGTACTTACATACATACATACATAACATAGATACATATGTACATACATACATACGTACTTACATACATACATACATACATAACATAGATACATATGTACATACATACATACATACTTACGTACATCATACATTTTATATATATATATATATTATATATGCATACATCATACATCATACATCATAAATACTTACATCATACATACATACATACATGCATACATACATAACATAGATACATACATGCTGCATACTTGACTGAGGTTAGTAGCTTTGGCCAAGTGGAACCCATGTTACTAAGTGCGTTTCAACCAATGGAATGACACATCAGCTGACAAGTCAACAAATTAGGAAAACTGTATCAGAACAGGCTAATTGATGAACTAATGAATTATTCATTAGAAAGAACTAGAACTCTTTATGTGTTGATTAATGTGTTGATTCATGTTTCACGTCATTCGCATCAGCGGTCTTATAATGGTAACTCGGTAAACAGTGGGAGGTAATTATAGCAAGGTATCTACATGAGCTAAATGTAAATTTTTTGTGACCAATCTCTTGGTATCATGTTTACATCATCAGACTGTATGAATGTATGTCTGAATGTATGTATGTATGTCTGAATGCATGTATGTCTAAATGTATGTATGTATGTATGTATGTATGTATGTATGTATGTCTGAATGTATGTATGTCTGAATGTATATATGTATGTATGTATGTATGTTTGTATGTATCCAAAAAACTTATATAGCTCTCCCTACATTTCAGTTGATATTTTTTCTGCATTTATTAGGCGCCACTATCTAATGACTAAGATCACCCAATATTGCTGAGCAACTGTGAGTGAAGGATTTGTTCAACATCCCCACAGAGTAACCGTCTCAGAGGAGGATCGAACCCATACTCTCCGCATTACAAGCCAAGCGCTCTAACCAATAGGCTACTATGCTCCATATTAATGCAGTGATGATAATATTGTATGAAACATTGTTGTGTTTATTTGTTTACTGATATGGTGTTAGGTTCTTTTGGGACATTCAGAGGAATGTAGGTTGGCAGTCGGCTGTACGTTTTCGCAAGCATACATCATGAAGAATTATATAAACACAGACATATATATATATATATATAAATATATATATATAATATATATATATGCATTTAATGTGGATGTGTGTATATGTATATATTATTTATTGTTAAGTATGTTAATGAACTGGAGAATGCGTGGTCCGCTTGATTGGAGTGGATATTGAATACGGGTTGCATTATTTCAGCTACTTCAGCCATTTCAACTATTTCAGTGATTGAGTCGGTTGAAACCGATACTCCATGAACTGGATGTCATGGTTTGGTGCCTTAAAGTAGCTTGTGTTGTGTTTGTTCGTTTACTGTTGTTGTCGTCGTTGTTGTTGATGTTGTTTTTCATCATCATCATCGTCGTCATCGTCATCGTCGTCGTCATCATTATCATCATCATCGTCGTCGTTATCATCATCATCATTCATCTTCATCATCATCATCATCATCTTCGTTGTCATCGTCATCATCATCATCGTCGTCGTCTTCGTCGTCGTCATCATCGTAATCATCAACATGATTGTTATAATTATTGTTTTCAGTAACTGATCATTGTTGTTGTTGACAGTTGATTGATGCCTTGATCATTATTATGCCAGTGGTTCTTTTCTCAGATTAGATTAGATTAGATTACATGAGATTAGATTATTGTCATTATCGCTACTCGTATAATCATCAGAAAATGGAAACTTTGACCGCAACACTCATCTGGAAATTGTGTGAATTAGTGATACAGTGTATCTAACAACGCATATTTCACTTCGCCAGAGGCAGACAGACGACCGAGGCTTTGTGGAGTCCAATTATCTGCCTTTGTGTTGTCCTGGGTGGGCTAGTTTGCAACCCACTGCCCCCAGGCCATTTCCGCCTCTTGCCATCCAGGGATGATACCCAGTACGGGCAGGGCGTGCGTGAGAAGTATAGGTTAGAAGTCGTGCTGTGCGTTGTATGTTACAGAGGAAGGCAAACGCTCTGTGTGTTGAATGCGTGTAATGGTTGTGGAAACTGCGTAGGAAACTAGGGTTTTAAATAAATTGTTGTGTGATATTGCGTCAGTTGTTACTGGCATTGAGCTTTATTTTTTACTGTTTTGTATGCATTGTTATTGAAGGGTGGCTTTTATCTTGCCCTAATAAAAATTGCTTACTTACTTGCTTGAATATCATCTGGAGAAATGTGGATCATGACCTTATTATAACATGATTTTTAAAGTGACCTCATTATAACATGACCTTTTTTAACATGACCTCATGACATAACCTCATTTAACATGACCTCATTTTAACATGACCTCATTATAATATGACCTTATCATTACATGACCTTATTGCAACATGACCTCATTATGATGACCTTATTATAAGATGACTTCATTATAACATGACTTCATTATAACATGACCTCATCGTAACATGACCTGATTATAATTACCTCATTTTAACATGACCTTATTATAACATGACCTCATTGAAAGGCAGTTCCTAGTGTGGTTCCCAAACGCAGTGAGTGTCCGGTGTACTTGTAAATATGAGTAACTGTAAATACTTGTAAATACTTGCAGCTGTGCACAGAAATCGTCCGCGATGAACAACGCACTTCTGGTTTTTGATGCCGCAATCTTCATGACGCTAATCACTTTCAACAGAGGATATTTGGACGACACTCCACCTGCGATAAGTCCACAAGGTAACTGTCGATTCGGCTTTGTCTGCTTTGTTATCTTGTTAATCTGATTTGGTCTGACGAAGCCGGATCTCTTCAGATTGATCTGGACCCAGTTTAAACAATGTCTGGACCCAGTTGGGTCAGCTCTGACCTTCTTTAGTCTGGCCGTCTTTGGTCTAATCTTGGGTCTTTAGTTTAGCTTGGGATGGTCTACTTCAGTCCAGTCGAGTCTAATTTCGTCTTATTCTGATCCACTGGTTTCTGCACAAGACAGCAGTCGATGGTCATGAAAGTGAAATCATAGCCAAAATCAGTGCTTTTTCCAGCTGGAACGCTCCTTAACGGTGTTCCAGCACCTTTTTTCGGCTAATAAAAACTAATTTAGTTTTTAATAAAAGAATTGTGTTACTAAGTTATTTTAATTATTTAGTATAATGTAACTTATTTTAATTCAATTTCAGTATTTACACTTTGCACTGTTTTCAGTGTTTATTGCTTGACAAAAACAATGAAATTTTAGCACAAAATTCCATAATTGTTCAGTTCTGGAACTTTTTTTCTAGTAAAAAGCACTGACCAAAATCATAATCTGTTGGAGAAAGCTCTGTTGAACTTCCAATAGGTAAGAGAACCAGGCCAGCCCAGTCAAGTCTAGTTCTGCCCGGTTTAATTCAGTCCAGTCATTTCCTGTTCTGACCCATTTTATGCTCCTATCCCCACCCCACGCAGCCCATCGGGCCATCCTTACCCAGTCCAACCCCCACCCAACCCGATCTGATCCAATGGCCTCCGTGGTAGCAGTATCTGCTGCATGAAGCACTCCAAAGACTGGTCAGAATTCACACACATTCCGTGTGGTCAGTCCCTTGAGGCGTCTACTTGATTTCGTAGAGAATTGTCATAAATGGTTGGAGCACAAAGATGTTCTGTTATTGCTTCCTTTGTTTGGAAATAAACCAGGGAATTTGCCCTCGCAGTCAACCTTTTCTTTCATTGATCGTGACCTTAGCCCTTGATAGACGCTGCTTGGATCTTGATGATGCTGCTGCTGCTGCTGTTGTTGTTGTTCGGTCTGTGGGGAATCCCCGAGTATGGGGCGCTCAGCAGGTTATAATTCAGTGAAGATTGAAAGAACAGCTGGGCTGAAGTTGTCTGTACTGGTAATCATCGTGTCAGGCTTCAGTGTGTGTGTGTGTGTGTCTGAGTATGGGTATGTCTATCTGAATGTTCTTATGTATTTGTGTGTATGTTTGTGTATTTGTGTGTATTTGTATGTGTCTGTTTGAATGTGTGTGTTTGTGTATGTATGTGTGTGTATGCATGTGTGTGTGTGTTTGTGTATGTGTGTGTATGCATGTGTATGTGTGTGTTTGTGTATGTATGTTTGTGTTTGTGCATGTATGTGTGTGTTTGCATGTGTATGTGTGTGTTTGTGTATGTATGTGTGTGTATGCATGTGTATGTATGTGTGTTTTTGTGTATGTATGTGTATGTATGTGTTTGTGTATGTATGTGTTTGTATGTGTGTGTTTGTGTATGCATGGATGTGTGTATGTGCTTGAGTGTGTTTTTCTGTTACTGCTCTTACAGTTAGTTAGCCAAGTCTTCCAAGTAAAGAGGCCACTCTTGCCCCATCAGCACTGAGCTCCCAAATGCTTGAAGCATTTTTAAGGCTGAGGGTCAAAGCCTCATCCATCCAGTGGAAAACACCTGGCTGCGGCCGCTGATGCTCTCTCAGCCTCGGCAGCTGCTGAAGCAGACACTGGTGCCATTCCATTCTGCTCAAGGTGCTATGGAGCTCTCTTGTTCCGCTTCAGATGGTTTCGGAGAAGAGGTCAAGGCTGCTCTATTCAGAATGTCACAACTTTCTCATCTTTTGTATTCCTCTCTTCTTCCTTCATTCCTCCCCGTGTCCCTACCTCCCTTCCTTCCTCCATCTATACCTCCCTGTTTCCATCTATTCCTTCTTCCGTCCATCCATCCATTCTTCCATCCCTTCATCCGTCTATCCCTCTATTCATATTTCAAACACAGACATACACATACACAAACACACACATACAAATACACACATACAAATACACACATACAAACACACATACAAATACACACATACAAATACACACATACAAATACACATACAAACACACATACACAAACACACACGTACACACACAAACACATCATGCAATTACACGTACACAAAAAACATACATACACAAACATACACACACATACTTAAGAACATTCACACAGACATACCCTCACTCGCACAAACACACACACACACACACACCCTGAAGCCTCTGTCCTCCTTCCATCTCTTCCTGCCTTCCTTTATCCCTCTATCCATCCTCCCTATGCCATTCACTTTATCCTTTATCCCTCCCTGCGTCTATCATTCCATCCCTCCCGGCTGTTTTTTCATTTATCTCTCCAGCCATTCCAACCTCCATTCCTTCCTTCGTTCCTTCTTCCATCTCTCCCAGTCGTATTATTCGCGAGATTAACCCGGCGTTATACGTCGCCTTTCTAAATGTACTAAATGGACCAGAGACCACACGTAAGCACCTGTGCCTTTTATTGTAATTATAGATGAGCAATTACCTTACCACGATTCGCTGTTTTCTAAATGTGCTAAATGGACCAGGGACCACACGTACGCGCCTAAGCCTTTTATTATACAGACGAGCAATTACGTTACCATGAATCGCTGTTTTCAGAACCGTCCCGCCCAGTCGTATTATTCGCGAGATTGCTCTGGCTTTATACGTCGCATTTTCTAAATGTACTAAATGGACTAGAGACCACACGTACGCGCCTAAGCCTTTTATTTTATAGATGAGCAATTTCGCTGTTTTCAGAACCCTATGAATACTGCAGCGGAGAGGAGTTTCGAGCGAGATGCAGTCGAGACGAGGTCGTCGTGGTTAACGAGGCCACTTATGGGCGTGCAGCAGCCGGGAGATGCTTCACGGAGGCAGACCAGCAGATGGGATGCATTGCCAACTTCACGGAACATCTAGATTCCGCCTGTTCGGGGCGAAGGTCATGTACCCTTCGAGTGCCTAACCCCGCAATGGATCGGGTCAACACGTGTTCGCAGGGGATGAAGGCATCGCTGTATGCATCATACAGGTGTGTCAAAGGTAAGAAGGGGCTTTTAGTGGTGGCACGTGACCTCTTATCGTGTACTTAGGCCTCTCTCGTGGGTATTTTATCTTACCTGACCTTAACTGAACTACCTTAGTGACCTTAACTGACATACTTTACTAAGAGGCTTTTTCGTATGTTTCTGGAAGTTACAGTTATGACTCATTTTCAGTTTCATAGAGAACACAATGGTGATCCACTTTCTTGGTTTCTTTTTAGTTAAGTTTTAGTTAAGACTCTTTTTAGTTCAGTTCTACCTAATCTCTGTTAAACATTATTGTCGCCACATGCATTGTTTTGCAATATGCGGCGCTGATTTAGCGGGACTTAGGTCACTTTTGGGTCTACCGTTTGTATCCCAACAATCTATGCAATGGTCAATATAGTTGTTCTTTTGTTCTTTTGGATTCAATAAAGTTTTCATTTATTCATGGCTGTTGTTGATGAAGGCTTCAAATAAATAGGCAATTACCTATCTTACCTTCCTTAAGTTAACTGACCTAACCTTACTTACCTAAATTTCCTTACCTAACTTCCCTTACCTAACCTTACTTTTCATTGCCTACCTTCCCTTACCTGCATTCCTCACCTTTCCTTACCTCACCTTACCTTCCTTCCCTTATCTTAGCTTAGCTTACCTTCATTACCTCATCTTCCTTACCTTCCTGTACGAAAGTGTCTGAATTGAAGTCACCGAGCGTGTGCTCAAGCACCAGACTTGACGTGTCTCTCAAGGTTCAAACTGGGAGTTCAGTGGTTGGCTATTTGTGAAAATTTGCATTCAATTATGTAGGTCAATTATATAGGTCAGGTTGGACCACGTGTTATGCATTTCGTATCTTAAATGCATACTGTAGCGTCTCAATGAGAAATTATAAGCGAAATTATTTGTGACATTTGCCAGAGGAACATAATTATCTGTTGGTTTAAAGCCTAAATTGATTTACAGCTTCTTAAGTCTGTGAGGTAAATTGAGCCTTTGGGGAAATATTCGGTGTCTGATATCAGCAATCCATGCATCGTCTTATCAGAACTAGCAGCAGTAGTTTGATAAGAGCGTCGGAATGATAAATAAGATCAAGGGTAGTGATGCCTAAAAGTTGTGTAGTAACAGCAGATACTTGTGTCTAGAACAGCAGGTACTTGTTTGTCTAGAACATCAGGTACTTGTGTGTCTAGAACAGCAGGTACTTGTGTGTCTAGAACAGCAGGTACTTATGTGTCTAGAACAGCAGGTACTTGTGTGTCTAGGACAGCAGGTACTTGTGTGTCTAGAAAAAAGTTACCTGTAGAAAGGTACTGAGAGTAAAGTAAGTGAAGTATCCCATATTCCACAAGTGAGATGTAGGGGAGTTGCTCATTTCCTTTTCTGTAGGCCCTTGATGAATGGATGCATGCCAAGGTCCTTGACATGGAGCCAGTGCATTGCAGGACTTGCAAATTATACTGCTTGGAGACAGAGGCACAGTGTGCGCAAACAACTTTCCCAGGATCGTTACACGGAGTTGAACCCGCAACTGCAGGATCATTGACCAAACGTGTTACCGATAGACCGCTTTGCTGCATAAGAAAGGCACTAGCCAGTGCATTGATACATACATAGGTACATACATTCTCACTTATAGGCATACATACGTATGTTCTTACATGCATACATACATACGTATATGCACACATACTTTCTAGGTTATTTAGTGTCTGATGTATAAAGAAGTACTCTTCAGAGTGTCTGAATATTTAAAACAGTTGCAGGTGGTTCGTGTGTCGCGTGTCACACGAACGGTCACGCAAAAGTCTCCGGCGACCGTGGATACCTAGCGAGCGTTGTTACCACGGAAACCCAGGACGAGGAGGGATGCGGTTCGTCACGATGTCCTTGGCTGATCCAAGTTCCGCCCGGACAAGGCATCAACCTGACTCTTATCGACTTCACGCTGGGTCAGGAGCAGCAGCCGACTTCTCCTCAGCAGCGACCAGGAGTGCCTTCATCCGACCGATGTTCGCGACTTCTCGTAGTCAAAGAGCGAGCGAATCCCAAGGATAGTCCGGTCTGTGGAGGACGCGTCAAGCGGAAACAGATCCACCTGTCTGTCAGTCACATCCTCGAAGTTCATGTCGTCGGTCAAGACGTGTTCAGTGGCAAGGGACAGTTCCTCGTCTACTATGAAGGTCTCTTCTATAATTTGTTGTTATTGTGTATTGTTGTTTATTGCAGTTAGGAGTTTGGTAGTAGTTGTAGTTGTTGTATGAGACCTAAAGCTTCTCAGACTGAAGAAAGAAGATACTGGAGATAGAAACAAATGGAAAAGAAGGATTCATGTGGCTGACCCCTACCCTTGGAGGGATTAATTCCAGCCAGAAGGAAGAAGAAGAAGAAGAATTAGTTGTAGTATGAGCTGGGAAGTAAATGATAAGTGCTGTGATGCACTGGCCCCATGTCCAGAACATTGGGATTCGCCCATTGCCGGCTCAAGGGCCAAGGAAAGGAGATGAGTGCCTCCTGTACGTCTCACTTGTGGGATATGGGATACTTTACTTACTTACTGACTTACTTACTGACTTACGTACTAGCCTAGTACTAGTTGTGACACGGTGGTCTATATTATAACTGGTAGCGAGCCAGGTCCGTGATCTGAGAGCTGCAGGTTCAAGCCTGCTGGGTGAACTTTGTCTGACAACTCTGGGGAAGTTGTTTACGAACAGGCCTACGCTGAAAAGTAAACGGTACCATTATTCACGTTGTCGGTGAGACAAACCAGCAGTAGATTTAAAAACACCCCTCAAGGTACGAGTGGAATCAGCCAAATCAGTAAGTGGGTCGTCTAATTTTAGAGAGTGAAACCATTCAAACTTCTTGAGCTGCTGTGGCGTGCTAGAAATACTTGAGAAACTCATCAGAGACACTCCTGTGTACCTACATACTTAATATAGTACCTTTAAGTACCTCACAGTGAAGCTGCCTACGCTGGACTGAGAGGTGTTAAAGTTTATTAGGAGCAGAAAGTTCACCTTTTAAGCAAACAATGCTCAAATAACTAGAAAAGTTGCCATTGGAGGGGACATAGTTCTTGATGTCTGGTTAGAATGCAGAAGAGGTCGAAGTTCTTGATGTCTGGTTAGAATACAGAAGAGGTTGTAATTCTTGATGTCTGGTTAGAATACAGAAGAGGTCGAAGTTCTTGATGTCTGGTTAGAATACAGAAGAGGTTGTAATTCTTGATGCAAAAGGGGTCGAAGTGCTCAGTGTCTGGTTAGAATACAGAAGAGCTCATAGTCCCAATCTGTAAGTGGTTCCACCGAGACGCTAAATCATTGTACAGCTGCAAAACCCCGTCTTGGTCCACAGAGACTCGTAGAAAACCCACAGAGCATACACTGGAATGAGAAAATTTGCAGAAAACTTTCAGAGCAAATGTATTTAAGTCTGCTGGCCTGGCTAACATTTCGAATTCTGCATCTTTTGCTTTGAGGTAAAATGAACATGCCTGTTTACCCACCTGTATAGAAACTTCTCAGAAGTGAGTTTCTGGAGTTTGGAAGATCTTACAGTGTAAACGTAAATATGACCACAGCAGTCTAACAGCAGAACACTAGCATCATGAATATTCATGAGTTTTGGCTTTTTCAATGAATGAATGCATCTGATCTCTGGCAGTGCTAGTTGTTTCCAGAGTTTAAAAGACCTCTTATGGATGCCAGAGTCGTTGACCCTGATGGGCCATCTGATGAAGTGTGTGTGTGGGTAGTTGTTGTTTAATGTGTAGTTGTTGTTGAATGTGTAGTTGTTGTTGAATGTGTAGTTGTTGTTGAATGTGTAGTTGTTGTTGAATGTGTAGTTGTTGTTGAATGTGTAGTTGTTGTTGAATGTGTAGTTGTTGTTGAATGTGTAGTTGTTTAATGTGTAGTTGTTGCTTAATGTGTAGTTGTTGTTGAATGTGTAGTTGTTGTTTAATGTGTAGTTGTTGTTTTATGTGTAGTTCCTGTGTCATAACGAAGATGGTTAGCATCACCTTCCTCCTTTATCCAGGACTGGCACCACCTGAATTCGGCAGTGGCGGACTTATTGGCGATTGAGCGCGATAGATACATGTGGTACCCTTAACGATGTTAAATATCATTAAGAACAGGACATTCTTGCATTAGCAAACATTGCTCAGACTAGGGTCCCTTTGCTCAGATAACTAGAAGTCACCAGTGACAAGCTCACGCACACCCACACACACCCACACGCAGACCCCACAGGCTCCTATAGGGTGGAGCCCCACCAAAAGATTCCTAACTAGAGTTTAAAGATGACAGCTAGAGTTTAAAGATGTATTGCTTGTAATCGTTTTGAAGACCTGTGTCATTTTGGAGCTTTGTGTTTCAAGAAGTAAAATTCATTGTTTAACGGGTTCTTGTGGCTGCCGTTGACGTCGACCTTACCATGCGTATTTCCTTTAGATTGCCAACATGAGCCACTAAAATGTAAATGTACACGTTTTTCAATAGCGACCGTGTGGCATCGACCCTGCTCATTTTACAGTGAATTTATCAGGTGAAGTCCTTACCAATGCTGGACTCTGCCACTGCATTTAGTCGGGTAGTGCCAGTCCCAAGCCTGGATAAGGGAGGAGGGCGACGTCAACGGCCTTTGATGCCATAAGATGTCGTTAAACTATGGAACTACTACTTACCAAAGCTGCCCCTTTGAATGGGTGCCACGCCATTTAAGGTCCGCGTGCACAGACTGTGCTAGCCCGAGATTGAAATCTCCTAAATAAGCCATGATGGTTATGCGAACCGGCATCCTCACGTACGGAGGTGCCATGACTGACGTACGCTTTAACCAATGCAGCTGACTGGGCCAGTAATCGTAATCGTAATCGTCAGTGTTTATTTGAATTTATTTTTTTATCATAATCGTAATCTAGAGATTTCTATAGCGCCCAATGAAAGCTAAGTCACGGAAACCAGCTTATTCACAGGCGCTCAGTCAAAACAAAATCGATAGGCAAAAGGGTTTGTTTCCAGGTCAGGATCCAGGAGTCAGGCAGTCAGACAGTTGGACGGCTACGGTGGATGATATTTGAAATTGAAGCGAGAAGAGAGATAAGGGGAAGAGGAAGAATCAGGATAAGATTTTTGGAAAAGAAATGTTTACAGTCTTGAGTGAAAGACCAGCGCAGAAACTGAAAGAGGTGAGATGTTGATACGTCTAGCTGTTTCTTTTTCAAACAGCCGTTGGGTGTCCGGACGTAATTCCGCCTAAGAACAGTCGGATGAAACGCATGCACGATCGCTGTGAGATCGACTGCCCTGGCACTTCGGTCAAGTGGGTCCTGACCTGCGTCGACAACAAGTGGGTCGGGGACCTGGGCAGCTGTCCGGCTTCGCCCCTGGAAGCTGCGAGTCGACCGGATCCACCCAAGTCTTCGGGAATCTGGACCTTACTGTCATCGCTTCCGCTTAGTAAGTGAAGAATAAGACTGTGTTTTGGGTACATGAATAAACATAAATTTGCATAAATTATTACAGTAGATAAACAGATATATAATGGAAAGAATGCTATGTGAATAAGCTGTTTTATATGCTAAAGCAGATATGAAGAGTATGTATGTATATATTTATGTATGTATGCATGTGTATATGTATATATGTATGTATGTTTGTACGTATGTATGTATGTATGCATATATAAATAAGTAGACAGTAAGTAAGTAAGACATTTGTTGACATGCCATGTGTCCATCGGCTGAGCGAGGAATCGTAGGCTTAAATACTCTATATGTATGTGTGTATGTATTTATGTATGTATGTATGTATGTGTATATGTATATATGTATGTATGTTTGTATGTATGTATGTATGTATGTACGTACGTATGCATGCATGTACATTAACACTGTATTCTTTCTATTATTTTCTGATGAGCCAGTAACAAAAAAGACTTGAAATGGCTGGAATGTGTCTGTCAATAAACCGATAAAGCTACTAGCTCTTCCCGTCAGAATATAAAAACAAACATGGCCGCCTTTCGTGAATTCCACACTGCACCCTAAGAGCAGCATTCAAGAAATGCGATGTAGAAATTGCAAATGGCCGCCTGCCAACGATCTTCCTACATAAGAGTGACAAATGTGTGGGTATTACGAAGTGTATATGTAAATGTTTATCTATAGCGACCGTATGGCCTCCACCCTGCTCATTTTTCAATGAATTAAGGTTGCGTTTGATGTAAATGTCGGCATGTGAGTGACTAGCCATTTCTAACGACCGATAGGCTACGATTTCAGTCAGAGGCGTTTATTTGTTAAATACCAGTGGAGCAAAGAGTGATTGAATGTCTAGCCAGACTGTTGATTTATTTACGTGAAACGTTGAGGCATTTGGGAAACTGCTTATAGATGCCAGATCAGGTGATTGTTGATCTTATCTGGCATTGCTATCATTATTATTATTATTATTATTATTATTATTATTATTATTGTTATTGTTGTTGTTATTATTATTATTATTGTTTTGTTGTTATTACTTTTGTTGTTATTACTATTGTTATTATTATTATTATTATCTTTATTAATACTTGTGCATTATTATTGTGTTATTATCATAGATCTGCTGACTTGCCATGTTCTTAGCACTTTTGAGGAGTTTATAAAATGTGCATTATAAAAGTTCGGTTACTTACATCATCACCATCATCATCATCATCATTATCATCACCATTATCATCACCATCATCATTTTCGTCATCATCAACATCATCACCAACATCAGCGTCATCACCACCATCAAGGTTTTTATTGTCATCATCTTCGTCATCATCATCATCGTCTTTGTTGTCGTTCACCACGACTACCACCACCCCACCACCGCCACGACGACGACTATCACCACCACCACCGTCATTACCATCTTTGTTTTCATTATTCCTGTAATTATCTATCTTTCTTGTGTTACAAAAAGAGAGAGCGTAGCCAAAGAGAGTGAACGTAGCCAGAACAAGGAGGTTTAAGTCCATTGGAAAAAAAACTGTATAGTAGAAAGTGCACACTCAGTGTTAGGCAGAAAAAGGTGGCCTGTAGATGTGCCTACTTCAGAAGGGTGAATTCACCCACCATGCAGCGACTGTTCTTTGTTAAAATGGGTTGATTTTATGGCCTATTTAAGACACGGACTTTGTGTGGTAGTAACAGGTCAGCCAGTTTTCACAGATGAAGTACTCTGCTGCATAGAAAGGAATTTTTCGAGTGGATGTGAATATTTTTAGGCATGGCATTCACTCTGAAAACCAGTGTCTGGTGAAAGTTTACATTGATGTGGCTACAAGGCTTTTATGTGTGCTAAATGGTATTCATGCTTTGTGGAAGGGTCAGATACATACAAGGCCACATTTTCATCTGATACTAAACAAAGTCTGATCCTTTACAATACCACATTTTTGTCTGCATGATACAGAACAAGGCCACTTTTTAAAGTTTTGAATACTAATACTAATGTGACTAATTATTACAAAATGTTGCTTACAACAGTAGTGGGGCACGGTAGCCGATTGGATAGAGCGCTTGGCTTGTAACGTGGAGAGTACGGGTTCGAGTTCGGATTTGAAACAAGCCATGGCCGGGATGCGAACCGGCATCCTCATGCTCAGAGTCGCCTGGACGTACGCGTTAACCAACGTAGCAAACCAGGCCATCTAACGTGGAAAAGGAGAGGATTTCGATCGTATTTTGTTGATAAAGGTGAATTCCTGGACTTAGAAGAATCTAAGTGGGTAAACAAGCTTAGACCTTTGCCAAAGAACTTGAAAGAAGAGCTGTAGAGTTTTTCCAGCCTTGATGGCAGCCGAAGCTGAAAGTTAAACAAGGAAATTATAGCGGCACTCGAGTTAAGTGCACGTATTTTATGATACACCAATTACCCAACCCAGATTGATATCAATGCAAACATGCACGCTTTTTTCAGTATATATCAAGTCCACTTGTACACGCTTTTCTACAGAGACCGTATGGCCTCGACCCTGCTCATTTTCAATGAATTTATCGGGTGAGATCCTTCGCCACCGCTGCCCGTTTGAATGGGCGCCGCGCATTTTGTATTAGTATTCAATGTCTAACGACATCTTGTGGCTGCTAGGGCCGTTAACGTCGACGTCTTCATTAATTTTCTAAAACCACATCGAACGAACGAAATTGACGAATATATAGCTTCGGACATAAACAATTTAAAGGTGTCTAAGCACAACTTTATATTTGTAAAATGTAAATGTTAATGTACAGGGTTTTCTATAGCGACGGTATCGTCTCGACCCTGCTCATATTTTCAATGAATTTATCGGGCGAGATCCTTCACCACCGCTGCCCGTTTGAATGGGCGCCACGCATTTTGCATTAGTATTCAATGTCTAACGACATCTTGTGGCTGCTAGGGCCGTTAACGTCGACGTCTTCATTAATTTTCTAAAACCACATCGAACGAACGAAATTGACGAATATATAGCTTCGGACATAAACAATTTAAAGGTGTCTAAGCACAACTTAATATTTGTAAAATGTAAATGTTAATGTACACGATTTTCTATAGCGACCGTATGGTCTCGACCCTGCTCATATTTTCAATGAATTTATCGGGTGAGATCCTTTACCACCGCTTTCGGTTTGAATGGGCGCCACATCGTTTCAGGTCCCAGTGTGGTCCACAGAAACGTCGGTGTTTATTTGAATTTATGTTCTGATAGTAATCGTTATCTCGAGATTTCTACAGCGCAAGACGAACGCTAAGTCGCGGGAACCAGCGTATTCACAGGCGCTTAGTCAAAACAAAATCGAGAGGCAGGAAAGGTTCAGTTCCAGGTCAAGGTCCTGGCAGACAGTCGGACGGCTATGGTGGATGGTGTTTGGAATTGAACCGGAAAGTGAGTTAAGGGGAATAGGATAAGATTTTTGGAAATGTTTTCAGTTTTGAGCGAAAGACCTGCGCAGAAATTGCAAGAGATGAAGTGTTCTGCTGTGAATCTATTGAGGCCGCTGAGTTTCTTTGATTTGATGCTGAAGTTGTGAAGTTAAGACAGATGGAGCCAGTTTAGTCGGCAATAGTAGAGTTAGTTCACGTGCGTGCGACGATCTGTTAAGCCCTTCATAGCGGAAAGTTTAAAACTTATTGCTTGGCTGATTTGCTTGAACTCTTGATTGAGTAGTTATTTATTTAGTTATTTACTGCACTTATTACGTGCGTAAGGTCAGTAAATCTGAATTTGTAGGCACAAAACAAGTGTGTGTCTGAAGAACTTGTCCAGGGTCATTACACGGAGTCTGCTCAGCAGGCGTGAACCAACAATCGTTGGATTACTGACCCAGCGCGCTACCGAATGGACTACCGTATCACATTTACATACTTGTATGTGTGACCTGTATAGGCTGCCTCTCTGTCTTAGTGGACTGATCTTCTGGATATTGACCTGAATGCGGCTTAAAATTGATGCGCCATCTAGTGATGCCTTGTGCGTTTGACACCAGCGCTCTAGAACTTTCTAATTAATAATAATAATAATAATTTTTATGTTGTAGACGTCCTAATTACATTAGTGGTGGCTGTGACTATCATAATTGGAGTCATTATTATTACGACTGGAATCGTGTGCTTAAAGAAGTAAGTAGATTGAAATGATGCACACTAGGATCTTTTCATGGCATGCATCGTTATAAGATGAATCTAATCTATAGACTTCTATAGCGCTGTTATCATAATGCCAGTTGATGGTCGCTTTGAGCGAAATTGTAATCACAGTCCATTGGAGAAGCCAGGTCGAATTCTTACCATGTAATTCAGGGTTTCATCATAGTCTAGTGGCAAACTTGGTGAACTGTCAACTCAAAGGTCACGGGTTCAAAGCCTCACCAGGATAGAAAGATACATGCAATTCCACTTGCACCCCATTTCAAACTCAGCTATAAATATACATACATATGCATACATATATGCATACATATACATGCATACAAATATATGCATACGTACATAAATATATACACACATACATACAAATATATGCATACATACATAAATATATACATATATACAGTTATATGCTTGCTTACATACATAAATATATGCATACATACATACATATATACACATGCATACATAAACATACATACATATATATGCATACATGCATAAATGCGTTCATACTTACATACTGGTACATACATATACATACACACTTGTATGTATACATACATACCCAACCCTAGCACAACTGTTTTAAATGACCAGGAATCGCTACAAGAGTCGCCACAGACCGGACTCCGCCATCTACACGGGCGCCTGTTCCGAGTTCGAGTTTCGCCAGGACCTGGTCGGTGCCAACACGGCCCTCGTGCCGAAGCCGCCTGCGCCTGGGACGACGGTCCTGGTCCCGTCCTCGAAGCCACGCCGCCCTTCCGCCGACCTACTCATGCCAGTCCGAGATAACACCTACGCCGTCGATCGGTGCATGGAGTCGCGGCCTCTGCCGGCAATTCCAGACGCCACTCCGCACAGCTCCATCCAGAAGGATCACCTCAACCGCGTCATAGTCCAGGTCCATCCGAGCATGGAAACCGTCAACTCCAACCAGGCGCGTCCAACGATCGTCTGCCGGGGCGGCGGGGTACCGGGCCCGGGCCACGCGAGGGAGGAATGCAGGGCGCCGCCGCCGACGGCAAGCCCCGCCCATCGGGGCCCTGCGATCGCATTGGCCGCCGGACCGGCATCTGGGGGCGCGTCGCAAGGCGACAACCATCATTACTTTATCCTGGATCCTGATGTTCTCGTCGAGGAACCGGCGACGCCGTGTACTGGACAGTCGTTAAATTACCGGTCTACCGAATGTCAGACACAGCCTGTTGCGTTGCTCCATCGTAAGACCCCAGCTGGACAGGAAACCGGTCAAGGAAGAGCCCCTGTAGGGCAGGGCAACATCGCAGTCAACGGAATTCCTCTGCGGCCGGTCAGAGAGGGATCGAACCCCCAAAAGAATGTAAGTTCCCACAGTAGTGGTAGCAGTGGCATCGGCAGCTGGCCGTAAAACCTAGGAATACAGACGAGCAAAAATTGTTTGGAATTTCCAACGAAGAGTGGCGGGGATACACTAGGACGAGTCGCTAGCAGCTCGTGTTCATTGCGTAAATAAAACCGAGTAACGCAGAAAACAAGCAATCATTTTTTCCGGAAGTGACGCAAATAAATTACCTGAGAGTTGACTGTTGTACGGAACAACTAGGAGCACGCTGTTGCCAGCTTAGTGATATGATTTCCGCATAGTTGACCGGAGTGTTGCTTGCGTTTATTTTGGCATTACTGCGGGCTCGCTTTGCATTCGTGTTAACTTTGCTGAAACTGCGAAATCTGTGTTAGAAACTGGCTGCACCTTGCTTCTATAAAAAAACGGTTGTATCTTTTGTTATCAAATGTGGCGGAATGTATTTTAAGTTGACGGGAAGTTAGTCCTCCCAATCCTGCACCTCATTCATTTGTTTGACAGTAAAAGGCGATGTAATTTACGTATTTATGAGGAGAGCTATTCTGAGGTGATCACTTTCGTTGTAATATCGTAGTGAAACAGAAATGACCAGTGATAATGAAAAGTCCAAGAGTGGTGCAATGTCTTAGAGAAGCAGAGAAGAGAAGCGAACAGAGTTGATCTTTTGCTGGATTGCTGAAGTGATGTGAATAATCATTAAATCGCAAGATATTCTTTTGAGGCGTAGAGGCATGTAGAAAAGTGTCGCCTGGACCTTATAGAAAATACACAAGGACTGCAGTTGAAAAGATAACATCTAATTCTGTCGAGATTGATCGATGATCAATACTGATGATCAAGATCGATGGGTGACTGATGAAAAGTGGAGTCGTGGGAACAGTGAGACTTGTTTTCGAGAGAGCGTTTGGATATTTTGCCATTTGTTGAGGTGCTCATGTTTTAGGTGAATGCGTGTACGTATGTGTATCTGAGAATTTCTGTAGCATCTTTTAACGACCTAACCAATCAGAAATGATTGGTCTAACGTGCACTGAATGATCGAACTGTCCATTTGATTTGTGATCGAATATGATCGTCCATAACTGGAAAACAATATTGAAATGTATTCCTTTTTTCAGTAAAAACAGCTGCCTGGCTTAAGCAGCTTTTGTCTTACATTTTCTTATATGCTTAGCATTATCTTGCTGATGAGAGAGCAGGAAGGCTTTGTTTAAAGCTTTCTTCCTTCGTCTGTTTCGTTCTGCTTATTCTTTTATGCCATTTCGGTCTTGACTTAAGACTTAACTTTTTTGGCTGGCTTACCTACCATGGTCTGTTTGTCTCAGTGGGCTGACCTATTGGGGTATTGACCCGATTATGACTTGGCTTTGGTGCGCCATCAATTGGTGCTTTGTGCATTAGACACCGGCGCTATAGAAGTTGCTAATTAACAATAATTTACGATTTTTGGGGCCTTTAAATGCTGAAATTTTGGGGCCCCATTGATGCTATCTGGTTCACTTTGTCCCAGGTTGGAATCGAGCAGTAACATTCACCCGTGCCTCTAATTCAGGTTGCGAAATTTGCATGCATAATAAGTATTTCAACAAAATAGAGGTAAATTTGTTTTCATTTGCATATGGTAAATTTATTAACAAGTCTACATTGTGTACATGACATGTTCTCATAGTTTTCCAGAAAGTCAGAGCATAATTTCCTAATTTATGACTGAAAATTGCATTAAACGAAATCACGGACAAAGAGAATGGTATTAAGGAAACTGATTTGTATATTTTGCTATCAGCTTATGATTAAAATGAACGCAGCTGACCCGGTTTGTTTCATGAATATTTTAGTTGTGCTTTCACACTTTTGTTTGTATTTAGAACATTCTAACTGACTGGAATTTAGAACATTCTAATTGACTGGAATTTAGAACATTCTAATTGACTGGAATTTAGAACATTCTAATTGACTGGAATTTAGAACATTCTAACAGGCTGGATTAAATGGACAGTTTCGGATTTTACATAATATGATGCAAATGTTCTGTAATGAAAATCTCATGTGATGAGGGTTTCAATGATCATGATCTCAAGATTTCTACAACGCCCAACGAAAGCCACATCACGAGGACCTGCTTATTCGCAGTGTAATGTAAAACTTAGTGTAATTCCAGTGTAATAATGGTAATGAGAAGGTAAGGGGTCATCCACTAAGGACACCCGCAGAGGGATGAAGGGAAAAGTCACCAAACTGCGGACAAATGAACAAGGGCAGAGGGAGGTTATGGCCAATGCAGAGGTCCGCATCTAAATCTGTACAGCCTGTGCCTCGAACATCAACTTTGGTCATACAGTAGACACTCTGTAAGTAATAGGATTTCTTTTGCTGGATGTAGGGCTGCCAACTTTTGATTCTGCCAATCCGGGACGCCCACGCAGTCACTCGATATGCCAGTACCAATTTACCCTGTCAACATCACTGTATGTAACGAATGCTGAGTCAGCCTGATGTATGATCTACTGCAAATAGTCATTAAAAATTACAGTCAAATGATTTGACTCAATTCCTCAAGAGACAAGTGGCCTATATATAAAATTTGAATCAAATTCAAGAGCAAAACGTTTGTTAAATTCCAATAACCTACCAGGCCTCAGGGCCTAGTACGAGCGAAGTTCATACACATGCATGAAGCATGCAATTTGCAGATGTCATTTATTGGGTCTACTAACCTAACTACGCTCTATTCTATGGTCACTCTGTAAAACTGTTAGAGTTTAGTGCGCGAAAAGAACAACATTTGGTGAAGTGGATGTTTACACTAAGTTCCGGGACAGTTTGGGATCAATCTGGGACACGGGACGCACAAGGCCGATTCCGAGACTGTGCAGGCGAATCCGGGACAGTTTGGAAGCCCTAGCTGGATGTGGCGATATCCAAGTACCTCCTTGTAGAACAGTTAGCCCTGCAAGACCAACAGGATAGCTAATCTTGCTCTACTCAGCTGTTTATCTGTCCATGCAAAGAAATGCAGCGTTAGCTACTGCAGAAACAAATACATACGAAACATTAAGTTCTTTCTCATTTATGTATGAACATGCATAATTCTTACACTCAATAAATACGAAACAAACACACACCTGTTCTAAAACTTCACCCAGTGAGGACACACTCAACACCAAATATCACCATAACAATTTATTATATCTCCACTTTCAAAATTGACCACGTCTCCTTTAAGAACTTAAATTATTAATAATTAATTCATCAAAGAATATATTAAGATCAAAATACGTACCAACGGCTGAAACATTTATTAATCATGCAGTCACTAGATCTAATTTGCAGGTGAAAGGTTCGGATAATCAGAACACTGTCTGATTTGTAGGCAGGGAAAGGTGGAACTATTCCTTCTCCGGTTCAGAACATCTCCCCTACTGGTTTGACTGCTGCCCAATGAAGATACATTTTCCCACACATCTCATTCCTGCCCATAGATCTTCTAAACACCACTGCTTTCCCATTTCTCTCAGCTTGAACACAACCCACCCTAACAGCTCCTCTTCCCCTCCGCTCTGGTCTTCTGGCAGCCGGACTTGGTTCTTGACATGGCATCTTTGGACAACCCCACTGACTTGATGCCACGCTCGTGAATAAGCTGGTGCCATGCACTTAGGTTTAAGTAGCGCTTTAGAAATTTTGAGTTCATGATTATGGTTCCGACTATTACCGAATGAAGATACCTTTCCCCCACATTTCTCCCCACTGTTGCCAACCAAGAATTGAACACTCAACCAGAATGATGTCAAGCAGAATTCTTTCCGTCTGTGCATAGATAACCGAGGCTTAAAGACGACTGTAATCAAATCAAGACCAAGAACAGCGACAAAAATCCAATACCTCATTTACAAGCACAGTAGGTAGCCAGAGCTGGTGTGTGACATCCATTCCCTTACATCATTTAGATATCCATGTATGCTGCACTTTGAGATTTCTTAGCCGGCGCTACATAATGATTTGATACATAACAGTATACACACTAAATTCATACCAGTCGATAGCAAAGATCAAAGAAGACTAACATAGAAATCAAAGGCTTTTGTTTCAGGACACAAATTCAATAACCACGTTTTTGTCCAAATGAAGCAAAGTAGTCAGTTAAGATGTCGCTACTGAGAGATCCTGCTTAACAGGCGCTCTATTAATGTTTTGAAAGATGACTTTTCTTACAAACCTGTAATAACTGACTCGTGATATGACATCTAAAGATGCAAATGCTGAAAGTGACTCTTGCCAAATGCAAATGTAACAACCGACTTCTGCCAAGACATCTAAAGATGCAAACATAATATGGTAATACATGACTCTTGCCATGACATCTAATGATGGAAATGCATTAAATAACTCTTACCATGACACCCAAAGAAGCAAAAATAACAATAACAGACTTTTGTCAAAAACATCTAAAGACATACGTGTCACAATAAGTGACTTCTGACTCCTACCGCGACAAATGCAAATGTCGTAAAAAGTGACCCTTGCCATGACATCTAAAGATGCCACTGTAATAATGCATGACTCCTGCCATAAGCGCTAAAGATACAAGTCTAATAACTGATTTGTCATGACGCAAATTTTCTACGAAATACTCCAAATATCTGCTACCTGCAACTACCAATAATCTAACAGTTATGCATATCCACAAAAGATTTCTACAGGAAATTATGATAGTAAAGCACTGCACAAAAGATTACTCATTTTCCATTACCAGATGCACATTAAAACACATTTAGAACAAAAAAGAATAAAGCAAGTTTACACACAAGTCTTTTTGAGATCACACTTGGACACTTCACGCAAAAAAGATCAATTACAATAAAATGCTTGCGACCTATGGTTCAACCAATCAGTTTGTTACATGTCTGAATAATAATAACGATGACAGTATGAATCAGCAAAGCAGAAGTTTCAGAATGCAGGAAAGGTGGTTTTCTACTAAAAATTTCTTCAATGGAAAGACAAAAAGAAGCAACTGGGCAAGTGAATCAGCAGAGATTTCTACACAAAACAGTTTGTCAAATAAGTCAAGCCCTAAAATCAATCGAATCTGCTACCATCCCTTTTCTCTCAGCTTAAACACAACCCACCCTAACAGCTCCTCTCCCCCTTCTCTCTCTGGTCTTCTGTCAACCGGACTTGGTTCTTGACATGGCATCTTTGGACAACCCCAATGACTTGAGCAGTGCTCATGATAAGCTGGTGCCCTGTGTTTAGCTTTTAAGTAGCACTTTAAAAATTCCAAGTTCACGATTACGATTACAAGCAATTTAACACTATGATGCTCAGCTTGAACTCTCAAGTAAACAAGAAGTCAACAGCTCTGAATGGATGAAATCACAAAGCATCTGAAAAAGTTAAAAACAGTAAAAAATCTCGACCAGAAATCATAAATACAGAAAAATTCTACGAGTTCTATCTGTCGAAATTGCTCTAGAAAGAAAGCTAAGTAGAAGACATGAGCTACAAAACAACACAAAGGTCACAAGTGCAGCAGAGTTCTAACAACTCAACTTAAAAACGAACATTACACGTATAAGCAACACACCCATAACTAAAAGGACTTTGTCAACAAACTAATGACAAGTTCTGATGGACAGCAGCTACTGAGATATGACTAGACAGTGTAGCCAGCGCCATTCCTGTGTCCAAAAAGTTTATCTGCAGACACATGGTAGATTATTTAGAAGCAGCTTCATTATTTAGAAGCAGCTTCACTTTCCACAACCACAATGTGCGTTCCCAACGATATCCAACTAAAACGTCCTGCAGCTGAATTTACATCGCTCATCTCTCATGATATTGTGGGGCACAATAGCCGATTGGTTAGAGCGCTTTTCTTGTAAGTAGGTCACGGTAGCCAATTGGATAGAGCGCTCTGCTTGAATGTAGGTCACGGTAGCCGATTGGTTAGAGCACTTTTCTTGTAAGTAGGTCACGGTAGCCAATTGGATAGAGCGCTCAGCTTGAATGTAGGTCACAGTAGCCAATTGGATAGAGCGCTCGGCTTGAATGTAGGTCACGGTAGCCGATTGGTTAGAGCGCTCGGCCTGTAACGCAGAGTACCGGTTCGCGCCTCTTCCCATGAGATGGTTAATGCATAGGGACCACGAGCAAGTCCTTCACTCACAGTTGCTCAGCACCATCGATTGATGCTTAGTCATTAGAGACTGGCGTTTAATAAATGCAGAAACAATGATAAAAATAATCATAAAACATGCTCTGTAAATGAATTTGATATTCCAATATTGCACCAACATCACCGGTCACTCATGACATCACATCATTAGTTTCTAGTGATATCCAAACAACATGCCCTGTAGTTGAATTCCAAAATTTTAATGTCGTAACCAAACTCGGTCACCTCTTGCAACATCCAAACAACACGCTCTACAACTGAATCCAATTTTGGGAGCATCGCCCGGTCAAACATTTATCCCAAAAGCTGTAATAACTGGCCTAACCTCTGACCTAACACATCGCTAACAACGACCACAAACAAGCAACAACACTAAAGCCTTGCAACCAGAAGCCAACAACAAATGACTCGACTTAAACTTTCGCCCGAACGTTTTCCGTCAGCGCGACTGCTTGTCCGACTTGTCAGTATTTCGTCGGAAGGACGATTTTTTCGAAGTGACTCGTTTCGAAACAATGGGCATCACAGATCTTTGCTCATCGAGGCGGCTCGACTGAAATCGAAGAATTAGATTGATAAAGTCCTCGTCTGGAACAGTTGGTGCTGAACGATTGATAGGCATCTCGCTTCTTTGGTCCTCGATCCTCGAACTCTACAAATAAAACCATTCAAACAAACTAGTCCAACTAACGGTAAAGTAAGAAGAAGAACAAGAAAAAGAAGAAGCAGATGAAGAGGAAGAAGAGCAACAGAGTGAGGAAGAATAGGAAGAGCACCAGGATGAGGCTTACAGCACTAACATACGAAAAACATATAACAAAAAACAAACATACAAAATAAAAATACAGCATACAAAATAAACATACAGCATAAAAAATAAACCTACAACATACAAAATAAACATACAACATATAAAATAAACATACAACATATAAAATAAACATACAACATATAAAATAAACATACAACATATAAAATAAACATACAACATAAAAAATAAACATACAACATATAAAATAAACATGCAACATAAAAAATAAACATACAGCATACAAAATAAACATACAACATACAAAATAAAGAAAAACAAGAGCACCAGGATGAGGCTCTTACAGCACTATAGAAATCATCAGATTAGATTAGATTTAGATAAGAAAGGACAATTTCAGTTTTAGATGGCTTCAGTCAGAGGAGATTAGATGTCATTCAGAAAGCCATTTGGAAATGACAGGATTACCTGGCATCGAATCAGCGTCTCAAAGAACTGATCATCAAGCAGGCTGTCGTCACGATGACGGGAAGTAAACTGCGCAAGGAACCGATGGTTGTGAAGACCGGGAAAGACGTCGGCTCGCTGATCGTCCATGCGTGACCCCTGAATGCCAGCAACCATGTCGAAGAATTCGTCTGCATTTGGTGAGTTAGCTACAACACACAAAATCATAATCCATTATTATTATTATGACAATGCCAATTATGACAATGCCAATTATGACAATGCCAATTATGACAATGCCAATTATGACAATGCCAATTATGACAATGCCAATTATGACACTGTGGCGCAGTAATCAAAATATCGGGCAATTCATTACAAGCAAGTTTAATTCAACAAATTAAACATAAATCTACAAAGTAAACCATAACAGAAAAAATAAGCTCTCAAAACACAAAATAAACATAAACCATAAAAAAACATAACATAAAAAACAAACACACAAAATAAAAATCCAGTGTACAAAAGAAATATACAACATACAAAATGAACAACATAAATTTAACAAAACAAGCAACAATAATTCAAGTACTTCTTCCTTTTCGCTGGAATTAATCCCTCCTAGGAGGGGTCAGCCACATGAATCCTTTTCTATTTGTTTCTATCTTCAGTATCTTCAAGTATGCTGAATTGCAATTTCAACACTCATTAAAACACAAATGCTTATTATTAAAATTACTCAATAATATATTACTAATTATCACATAACTAAGTAATGCCAACTAAAAACCAGAAACCAGTCATTTTGTATTAATATTAAACCAGAAATTGTTTTCTAAACGACATGCTAACCTTGGAAGCCATCGTTTTCCTTGTCTCCTTCACTTTCCGTTTCCAGGGTTGAGCTACGACTTCCCAACTCCAGAACACTTGAGCAACATCTCTGATCGTCAATGCGACGACTCTGGAATTTACTCAGAAGTTCAAAGAAATTGTCATCCAGTTCGAAAGAAGATGAGCTCTGTGCCACAAACAAATACGACAACATGAAAGTAAAAGCCTTACTGTCTGTTATATATCAAAACAACAGTGCTGCAGTAAAAAGTAAAAAGTAAAGTGTCCTAAATCTCACAAGTGAGACGTAGGGGATGTGCTCATTTCCTTTACTTTAGGCCCTTGGGCCGGCAATGGGCAAACCCCAAGGTCCTGTGCATCACAGGATTTGCTGTTTACTTCCTAGGTTATGTCAGTACCAAATTACACTGGTGGCAGAGGCACGGTGTGCGCAAACATCTTGCCCAGGGTCGTTACACGGATTCAAACCCACAACCACACGATCACTGACCAAACGCGTTACCAACATGCCACGTTT
Source organism: Norana najaformis (assembly GCA_964023275.1). NCBI lineage: Eukaryota > Metazoa > Annelida > Clitellata > Crassiclitellata > Hormogastridae > Norana > Norana najaformis. Next base: position 19,737,890 of record OZ029927.1, read on the forward strand.
TTATTACAGACTGTTACAATTATTAACATGCCTAGTCTTAAATGATTAAGCATGAAACCCAAGACAATGTAAAACTATATAAGCCTTACAGACTGTTGGATATCATAATACTTGGGCCAAATTAATTAAGTAGGCAGTGTGAAACAACCCTTATGGATTGTTACATATCAAAATATCTGTAAAACTGATTAAGCATACAGTTCAAAACACCATGACAGTATAACCCATTGGGACTGTTGCTTATCATAATACTTGGGCTAAAATTATTAGGCGTGAAGCCCAAAGCATAATTAAATTTGTAGACTCAACAACGGTGACAAACTGTTTATAAGATCAGTTATGGTTGAATAAGCAAGAATAATACTTTTGAAGCCGACTGGCCAGCCGACTTCGACGACTTCTGTTTCAAGTCATTGGAACGAAGACTGCCTGTCTTTGAGATTTTTGGTGCCTTTAAACGTGTGCTTGACGAGTGAAGACTTTGATCAGATGACTGCAAATAAAACAGCAAAGAAAACAAGATCTTAAAGAACTATCCTATTCCATGTACAGTATTTGTATGCTAATTCCCACCTGAGGAAAGTCCTGCTAACAGAGTCACTGAATTTCTTATAACAGACTGCAACATAACTTATGGTAGCTCTCTGCTTACCTTACTCAAGCTGGAGTCAACCAGTTCCAGGTTCTCCATGCTCGAACTACGGCTTTTGTTGAGTAAACTCGAGTCGTGATCACCTCGTGCTTCTGACTTTTCTCTGCAGCTTCAACAGATCACAAGTTTAAAACATTCCTTACAGTTTACTAAGTAATACACACTGGCCAGCCAAATCACCTTTCATCTTTGCTAACCCCTCAAATTCAAAAATACTGCACTCATTCATTGGGTGTTCTGGCTCTTGATGTGCCCAAGCCAGGACAATACTGAATTCCCTTTTTCTCAACAGCCAACCCCAGATAAGATTGGCATTATTAAAAAATATTTGCATCAGTCTGAGGCATCGTCTAGTCAGATGTCAATTGGCAGTGATTAGATTAGATGTAGGTTAAATGTGGTTAGATACAGACTAGAATGAGATTATAGATAGAACAGAATGAGATTAGATAGATTTAGATTATGAGATTAGATAAAGAACAGAGAGATTTGACTTAGATAATGAGATTAGATATAGAACAGAATGAGATTAGATTAGACTACCTGCTAACTCTTTTAACTGGAGCCTCGTCTCCTGGTCTAAGCATAGCCCGAAGTTCAGCAAGCATCGATTGCCCGGTCACTTGCCCGTCATCATCTCCAACCTGAAACAGCCGTTACGAACATTACAACCTACCAAAAAAGACATGCGATTTTCAGCCTTACCACCTGCTGGTCCATATCTAAGGAATTCGCTACCACCAGCTTCAAGGAACCCTTCTTTCTCTTATTTCATTTCGCAAACAATTAAAGAATTGTCTTTTCCAAGCTACCCACACTTTTGAGGTGAATTCAAAAACTAGCATGATGCAGATACCTTATTAATAGATGTCTCTGGTGCATCTAATCTAATCTAATGACTTCTATAGCGCCGTTATCATAATCCCCAAGGCAACAGTCGACAGTCACTTCAAGTCAAAATCACAATCCAAAATCATAATCCGTTGGCAAAGCTGGGTCTAATTCCAGTAGGTGAGAGAAAGCGTAGTAAAGCTTGCACTGCACACCTCTTTCTTAATCCATACCTCCTTCGATATTTCCATGTGGAGTCCTGCATATAAGAGGGCCTTCTGGAGTTGTCCCATGGACTTGAAGGCATTGCCAAGGCTCCAGCAGGCTCGGCCTTCTCCTAGACGGTCCTTCAGCTCCTGTGCAATTCGCAGGTGCACGATGTGGTATTCGATTGCCTTGTCAAAGTCTCTCAGCAGAGTGTGCGTATTCCCCAGGCTGTAGCAAGACTGTGCTTCTAAGCCACGGTCTCTGACCTGTCTTGCGATCTGCAGGGCTTTGCTACGAAGGAAAACAAAACACGGTTTAGTTAGAGAAGTATGGCTAAGAGAAATCTAATTAAAGACTTCTCTAGCATAATTATAATATCATAATAATATTATTATAAAACAATAATAAAATCATTACAATAATAATTATAATAATAAATAACAATAATGATAATAATAATAGTAGTAGTAACAGTAGTAGTAGTAGTAACAATAAAACAAGTGAACAATTCGTTATCATAATGCTCAAGGCATCAGTCAATGGTCGCTTCAAGTCAAAATCATAAGAAATCCAAAATCACAATCTGCTGGAGAAGCCGAGTCGAATTCTGATAGGTCAGAAAAACCTGAAGCCAAGCTACTGCGGGTAAGCAAGTTGAAAGAGATGCGTCTTTAGTTTAGACCCGAATGACATCAAAGAACTGACAAAAATCAAAGAACTGACAAAACAAATTGAAACGTGCAGTGAACTCAAAAGCTGCTTTAGACCAACTACTGAGAAGGCCCGAGAGCCCAACGCTGTTCGGCTACACAACGTTGAGTCAGAGAAGTGTGGTCAACAGTAGCAGAAAAGAAGTTCAGTTACAAAAAGGACAGTTAAGATTAGAATTGGAGTAGCACAGTTGAGTAAGAGAAGCACGGTTACCTGAAAAGTAAGTACATCAACTACTGGTCATTTGGTCATTTAGCACTGGCCATAAGATCCTCTGAGATGTCATTTAAGTAAAAAACGCATACTTGAAGTAGTCTGCGGCAACAAGGAACTCTCCGAGAAACATGTACGCGTTGCCGAGGTTGGTGTAGGCACGTCTTTCCGACAGCACGTCGCCAAACTCCTTTGCTATCAGAAGACGCTGCCAAATGAAATTGTAAAGATGCTTTTAGTATTAATATTGTTATTATTATTATTATTATTATTAAATGATCCCTCAGGAACCAAGAAATTAAGTTAAGAGTATACAATGAATGGCCTCTGAGAAATCATGCCTCGTCCCAGTAGTTTTCACAGCCGTCCGAAAATGTGCTTCTGAATGCAATGGCACAGTGGCACTGGACACAGACAGAGATTATTATTATTATTATTATTATTATTAGTAGTAGTAGTAGTAGTAGAAGTAGTAGTAGTATATAGGCAAATTAGTTTCACAGCCCTTACAGCCTACACAGTAATTTCCTTTTCTTATACTCCTGAGCCAAGAATAGATGAATCCCAAGATCAGTGCATATTAGGACTTGCTAGCATCAACATCAAATTATACTGCTTAGGTACTACGGATGTGAGCAAAAACAACGTGCCCAAGGCCATTACAAAGAGTTCCCTCAGCAGGCTCAAAGCCGCAATCATTAAGTCGCAGACCAAGCATCCTAGATGAATAGATCAGCTATACCTGACACCTAAATAAATGTCCTTTAACACTAAGACTTTACATTTACAATGATCAGAAGCAACCTACCTCTTCATGACACTGAATTGCCTTGGTGAAATTTCCAAGTACATAGTAAGTGTTGCCAAGATTGCCATAAGTGCGACCCAGGCCATGACGATCTCTCAGTTCTTTCAGTATTTCCACATTTTCTCTAAACCGAAAGAATTCAACAGTTACAAAATTAGACTACATTCAGTTTAACTCTGCACATACAAAGCTCAATAACACTGGACAACATTGCAGACAGTGGCATACATTGCAATCTCCATTTGGGACCAGAAATTGCAAACATAAAGGTAACCATTGTTTACAAGTCTCTGTAAAAGGAAGTTAGTAGTAGTAGTAGTAGTAGTAGTAGTAGTAGTAGTAGTAGTAGTAGTAGTAGTCCAGAGTAGAAATAATCATTGCAGTCGACCCATCTTTCTGGAATAAGTTATTATTATTGCAATTATTACATGCCCAAGGTCAGTAAATCTGAATCTGAGGCGCAAACCAATTGTGAGTGAAGGACTTGCTCAAGGTCCCTATACAGGACACACACAAGCGCACATGCACACACACGCGCGCACACACTCCTACATACATCCATGTGGTAACATAAGAGCTACAATTTCAATTCAACAAAGCACGGTCTTGAAGTTACGATTAACACAGATTGGCAGAATTTTAGCAAGTCCTTGTTACCTTTTCAAGAAAATTCGTATAAAAACTTATCATGCTCAACAGATCGTTATCCACTCACTCGAAATAATTTGCTCCTTCTTCAAATGACTTGTTGCAATCAGCGGGGTATTCACCCGGGTCGTAGAGCGCAGGCAGACCCAAAGTTTTACCTCGTGCATAACAAACGTTACCTAAATTGTAGAAAGCCTTTGCTTCAGTTGCCTAGAAACAGTTAAACACAAATAAATTCATTAAACACAAAATTTAAAAAAAATTGTTTTATTTGATATTATTTGTTAAATTTTTATATAAATCTTGAATGTTTTGTGCATAAATTTTAAATGTTAAACTTCATAGAGCAGCCAATTTTTCACAAAGGTTAATTTTTCAATAGCAGAAAATTATTTTCATTAATGTTATTATTTCTGCATTTATTAAGCGCCAATATCTAATGACTAAGCATCAGTCAGTGGTACTGAGCATTTGTGAGTCAAATCCTTGCTCAAGGTCCTTACATAATAGCTGCCTCAGGGGAGGCTTGAACCCATACTCTGTGTTACAAGCCAAGCATTCTAACCAATTGGCAACCATACGCCGCAAATGTCCAGCGTGCAGACAAGTATTCAGAATTTTAATTAAACTAAGTTCCAAATTTTTATTCATCTTAACATATTAGATCCTATACATTAACAATATCAGTCTCATTATTCAAACTGCCTGCATCCAAAAAAATTCAATACATGTAATGGGTGCCTATCTTTATTGTTACTCTTTCTGAGTGGCAGAGTGGTGTATAGGTAACTTGTATGGTCAATGATCATGCGGTTGCAGGTATGTGTAACGTCTCTGTGTAATGACCCTGGGCAAGCTGTTTCGCAAACCATGCCTCTGTCACCAAGCAGTACAATTTGGTACCGGTGTAAGCAGGGAAGTAAACGGCAAGTCCTGCAATGCATTGGCTCTGCGTCCAAGACCTTGGAATTCGTTCAATGCTGGCTCAAAGGCCTAAAGAACAGGAAATGGGTGCCTCCCTTACATCTCACTTTTGGGATATGGCACGCTTCACTTTACTTTACTTACCCTTTCCCCAAGTTCCCTTGCAATGTCTTGGTGTCTGCGACAGAATGCCATGGCTTCATCGAATTTCCCCAGAGCTTTCAGGGTATTTCCAATGTTACCAGAGGCCTTGGCTTCACCAAGTCTGTCTCCACTTGCCCTGCGAACAAAGACAACATGAGACTCATTACAACATGCATCACAATTTATTAATTATTGCTGTTATCACACACTCAAGCTCAGTAATTCTGAATCGGAGGCATCAGATGAATATGCGCGTACAGCTTGCCATGGCCAGTATATGGAGGTTTGAAATTTCAATCACCAGATCACAGAACCAACAGACAATCGTACTAGTTGTCGTTGTCATCATCATCATCATCACTGCATTTATTGAATACCACTATCTAATGACTACGCATCAATCGATGGCGCTGAGCAACTGTGAGTGAAGGACTTGCTTAAGGTCCCTACACAGTAACGGTTTGTGCCACACAAGGCATGTTAAGCAAAGCTGGCCCTTCACAGCACTCATTTCAAGAAACTCTGAAGGGCAATATATGTGGCAATCTGAGAGACCTAATAAAATGCAACTTCAGCAAGCTAATAAATGTTTCTTGAACACAGCTAGAAGTTTGCATTTTCATTGAAAGATTGACCCAGAAGCATGTTCAGCTGCAGAATAGTGCATTTGAGGGGTATCTAAAAGGTGCTATATAAATATTCAAATACATACGTATACATATATAGATACATGCACACAAACAAACATACATACAAACACACATGCAATGGTTGACCACATATCAAAGTTGATAAATCACAATGAATATAACCAGAAAATATCCTAAATGAAATGAACACCAGGTAAAAATTTTCAGAAAAGAAATAAAGACTTACCTCATCAAATTCAAATCAAGTCGGTGATATTCGAGTGATTTTCCAAAATCCTCAAGAATATAATAAGCATTTCCCAGCTGGCTGTACAGCGCTCCTAACGTAGGTATATCGTCTGTGCCCATATGAACAGCCGCCTCAAAATACTGAACAGCTCGGAAAAAATCACCAGTCTTGCACAGTCTCTCGCCTTCAAGGGCCAGTTCAACACATGTACTTTCTGTATCCTAGACGATAATACATCACCGCAAAACACAGTTAGCAGCAACTGATGTTTTTAAGTAGAGCGATCGCAAGCGGTCGAATCTACATGTTTACCAAAGAGATTAACCACACAAACCCAGTTACCGTACTGTCTGACAGTTAAAGACAAATGCTAAAATTATATTTTACAGCTCTCGAAAATAATCTTTTACCTTGCCGAGCTATTCAATGCCTGGCATCCATAATAAACAACTGCATTTATCATAACCCAAACAATCAAATATAATTGTCAAAGTACAACGAAGCCTAAAAGTTTTATTTATAAGAAAAATAACCAATCTTTCCTAAATAAGTCGTAAGCTTAAGATTACCATGCTATATAGCAGGTGATTGTGATGGTCCGAATCATCCACATCCAGCCATATCAGAAACCCAGGGTCTAGATTTCTCACGTGGCGTCAACGAAACCTTTAGTTTCTGCAGTAAAACACACAGCGCTAAATCGAAGGCTAACTTACCATTTCTGATTGATTGTAGCGCCTCACTTTACACTAAGCGTACATTAACTACGAAGGATTTTTATTAAAGCTTCGTTATTATTATTATTATGATCGTCCATAATTATTCTCTGACGTCATTGAGAATATTATGGTTCCCTGGCCATGTGCGAGCAGCTTATTTGGCGCTACGATTTCTACGAAATAATTATGTATCAGCGATAATGCGATAGCTTAATGGTGGCTGGCATGTTAGACTGTCAACCCAAAGATTTGGGTTCTAAATTAATTCTTGCTACAGCTCAAGGACTGTTTCACTTGCGCTAACTAGCGAACGCATCTGTCGTAATCGTAATTCCGAGATTTCTAAGCGCCCAACGAAAGCCACGCCGCGGGGACCAGCTTATTCAGAGGCGCTCAGTGAAACAAAATTGATAGGCAAAAGGCTTCGGTTCCAGGTCAATATCCAAAAGCCAAAAATGAGTACACTGACTGTACACTATCGGTGGGAAGACCAGTAGACGAGGTTAGATATTCGCCCTCATTTGCCAGGTCATATACTGTTCCATTATATAATATAAATTATTTTCAGAGTGCTTTTAAGCATTTTATCGCCGTTTCAATGCCTCTTTCGAGCTTTTAAAGAAAAAGTGTTGGATGCTCAAATTTGTCTGCACACCCCACCAACTCCCACACGCATGCACAGCATTAAAACAACATCAAAAAACGCTAAAACATGCACAACACAGCAGAAACATTACAACAAGCCAGACAACCACCGTGCAGTTTCCTGGATGATAGGCCAGGCTTAAACACGTAGGTTTAGGCCTATAGATATCCATTATAAATGTTCATGCATTATGTGTATTGCGCTGTAGGCCTACACATACATAGTCCTAAGGGCCTAATTACGACTGTGCATGAATAAATCATCACAAAATCGGCAAAAAAACGGAGTTTGATATAGCACTGGATTGGGTTGGAATTGCTGATTAGTTGGGTGAAAACCGCATGTTTCTACCGCAAATAGTAAAAATAAATAAAATTTTTAAAGATGTAGGTCTGTGAGGCTACTTTTGATAAATCATGAGTTGAAGCTTTACCATAACTATGACCCGATCTAAGTCCACTCAGACCATTCATATTTCCTGCATAACGATTCAATTCTTATTACGATATCAGACATCATATGCCAGAAAATCGGCGGCGTCGGCCCGGGCTATGACCCGAAACGCGTTGCTAAGATGCCCGCACACTCCCTATGCCTAGAAATTCCTGCTCTTTATGTCCTTGACCCGCCCTGGGGAGCCTTGCTCTTAAACCCCCAGTTTTCATTTTCCTCCATCGTCCCGTCGCATTAGAATATTCGAGATACGGGTACTTCTTTAGAATGCATTACATCATAACACTGAGTCGGATTATTATGAATATGATTAAGAGACGGAATACCAGGAGGATGGCAGCCAGTTGATTAGAGCGCCCGGCTTGTAATGCGGAGAGCACGGGTTCGAGCTTGCTTTGAGATGATTCCTTGAGCAAGTCCGTAACTCACAATTGCTCAGCGCCATCGTTTGATGCTTTGTCAGTATGTAGTGACGTTGTATAAATGCAGAAAAAGTCTTATCACAGATAATAACATGAGTTATACGATCGCCCTGTATGCTGCATGCAGTCGAAACGAAAACGTCATAGAATCATATACTACTGCGAAACTTTTGTCTCACGTTATCAGAATTAAATGCGTTGTACGATGTTCTTGACAATCAAATTCTCGCAGAAGCATCCATATTGATTCTAGATTACTAAAACAAATTGAATGTTTACAAGGACTATGCATGTATATATAATAATGCACGACACTGAAATAGCGTATTACACATACTGCATGAACATATATAATAGATATTTATAGGCTTAAACCTATGTGTTTAAGTCTGGACTAAACATTCAGTCTGATCACGTCTAGTCGTTTACTCAATTGTAGTTCGCTCATAAGGCGGAAAGAAAAATCTTTGAGTCAAAATTTTTCGTACTGCTGTTTTATCGAGGTTTGTGTATATTTTAATATTTGTATATTCCCTGTTAAGATCATTTCTAAACGTCGACAATAAACGACCTTCATTTCCATTGGAAGACATTCTTTTTCTTTAACAAAATTCTCGTTTTGTTCTGCGTCTTCTGGAGTTCTAGTGCGCCAACGGAAACTTTTCAGCTTCTGAATGAAATGTCATCTTTTCAACGTAGATATAAGGGAACGTTTGCTTTCACCTTTTCTTTGGAATTCAGGAAGAATTTTTGCAAAATTGTTGCAAAATCGACATCATTTCAAATGCGGCGAATAAATGAGCAAAATTTCTTTTCTGATATACATTAATCTCAAGTTAAAGTAAGTAAAGACATCCGATTCCTTTCCTGTTCAAGAAACATTTTTTGCTCGTCTCAAGACGTTCATATTTAGAGACCGTTAGGTAGCCGTGCTGCAGCGCCTTTGTGAGTTACTTAAAAGGCGCTGTACAAATTCAGTGATACATGCATACACACACACACACATACATACATATTTCACAAGTGAGACGCAGGGCAGGCGCTCATTTCATTTTCTTTAGGCGCTTTGGCCGACAATGGACGAATCCCGAGGTCATGGCCACGGGACCAGCGCATCGCAGGGCTCGCCGCTCACTTCCCAGCTTACGCCGTTACCAGATTATACTGGTTGCTGACAGAGGCACGGTGTGCGCAAACAACTTGCCCAGGGTCACTACACGGAGTCGAACCCGCAAACGCATGATCATTGCCCAAACGCGGTACCAAAAGACCACAGTCGTATTTAAGCCTTAACAAGAAAAATCTCAAAGACATTTAAAGTGTGATAAGTCTTCTGAGAAGATTATGAAGAAGTGAGTACACACAGACGAAACATATTCAACAGATAGTTGAACTCTTTTAAATAGACTTTCATAACTTCAGTGGCCTAAACCTCAGATTATTTCTTTAAATTCCATGTAATAGTTTTCTGCTGCTGTTGGTGAACAGGTAGACATGTCATCAATAACTAAGATCAGCCGAAAACTGTCGTTTCTGCTAATTCTCTCGTCCGTGTTCATCATTCTCGTCTTCAATGGTAAAAAGGACTTCGATGCATTAATAAATCATAAATAATTGTCCGAAAACTTCTATAGTGTTGCTGTGATAAAACGCTCAACTTGAGCAGCTCAAGGCATCAGTCGATGGTTGTTGCTAAGCAAAATCTGTGTGCTTGCGTGATCTGCGACATGAGCTTCTTGCCCTTCGGCTGCCTCTTTCTCCAGCGATCGAAGACCATAATATTCGATAGTGGTCATGTGTTATCAGGTCGAGAGCACTTCTGAGTTGTTTTCTTCAGAAGGCGCAAAATAAATCTGCAGTTACGATTACGATTACGACTGCATGCCAAATTTTTCAGGGTGAGTCTGTTCGAAGGCCAAAAGTGAATCAGAGAAGAAACCATCGCTGCCCGTTTGAATGAGCGTTACACCATTTAAGGTCCACGTGTATATATCTGAATAATAATAATAATAATAATAATAATAATAATAATAATAATAATAATAATAATAATAATAATAATAACAATAATAATAATAAGACAATTTATATAGCGCCGTAACACGGTCGAGGCCGAAGAAAAGGGCGCTGTACATAAGTTCAGGCGACAATAGAAAATTAACCACAGTCATACGATAATTTAAATAGAAACGTTTCAAGCCCTTTCTTAAAGTTATCCAAGGATGGAGCATTCTTCACGTGGTCCGGAAGGCTATTCCATGCAGTGGGTCCGGCAATCGAGAAAGAGCTTAACTTAATGTAGCGCCTTTAAGTACCTATCAACAGCGTTGGGGTCATTAGATGAAGCTGAGCAATTGTACGACGCCATCATTAGAACTCAACGGATCAGAAGAGATCAGTTGGATCATTCATACCCTTAACGACCTAATTAGACAAATATTCGCATAAAATCGCGATTCCAGCTGCGTCGTTTCAACCGAACTACAACTAAACAAACGTCAGGACAACGAACTCTGTTCCCGAAACCAGCCAATCACTACGCCCGCCTTTCTCCAAACACGTAATCTGCGTGTTCGCACGTACACACACACATACATACGTATATATACGTATGTATGTATGCATGTATGTATGTCTGTCTGTATGTCCATAAGTATGCATGCATGTCTATTTACTTGTATTTATATATGCATGCATGTATGTGTGTATGTATGTATTTCTGTGTATGCATGTATATATGTGTGCATGTGTGTATGTATTTTGTGCTCATTAGATATAGATTTACAAGGAGTGGGTGGCTCTCTACGACTTTTAATGGGTCTAATTCGCGCGAACTTATGAGCGATGGTTAACAGCCGTAGATAGCCATACACTACACGACACATCTGCAGTTCTATCAGGGCGTCCTATGCACGTCTTAAACGGCGCTAAACACGAATCGTGAATAGACAGATACGGGCGATTGTAGGATAAACCATATCTGAATGGCTGATCATAAATCACTCGCCAGAGGGCGGAAGAGCTGTTGTTTAAATAAAGGAAGCGTTTTATTGCTGCCCCTCTGCCTACTAATTAAGGAAGTAAGCATGCAAGTAAATAGATAACTTGGTAATTAAGTAAGTGAACAGACAAACAATTTAAAGTTTGTAATATCTTAAGTATCTTAAGGCAAGTTACTTAAAGTAACTTAAAGTATGTAATTGGGCAATTAAAGAGTCAAATAATTCATAAATAAGTAACGAATAAAGAATAAAAAATAAGCAAGTAAATAAGACCCGAATTGATCAGCTCAGCTGATTTGGAAAAGTCTGCCTCTTAATTAAATAATTCTATTATGGTTCAGTATGGCATGATCTAGTATGCTCATTCATTCGTTCATTTTTTCATTCATTCATTTAATTCTTTATTGGTTCTTTCATTCGTTCATTCGTTCGTCGTTCATTCTATCCATCTTTGAACAGATCTTCCGAGCGTAGGTCGAATGATGGTGGACGCAGAGCAGGATACGAATCCGCATTCTCTGTCTTATAGAAGGCATGATTTGTAGTACACAGTGCTTATGAACACAGAGTTGCCACTAGTCTTAATCAGACAATAATCGTGGACAGAACAATGAGACGATAGCATAAATAACAACATGCGCGGTTAATAATAGCAGTTGTAGTAATCTTTGATGAGCTTTTCGCTGCCTGCGGCTGTTTTTGACGCCTCCGTCATAATTAAGAGACCATGTCATGAGCAGAGATGGAACATGACGTCTCCAACACACGTGGGCGAGAAACGTCACCTCGCCTCCACTGGACAGCCTTATCTCCTCCGGGAAGCAATGGACACTCGTCTTTCCCATATGTTGCTTCACGACGAGACAGAACTGCATTGAAAATCGAAACCCGATAACCTGACGAAAACAAAGTCTCCGGAAATATTGGCGAGTGTTGCTTGGCGCCTTCGTCCAAGATTTGGACAAGTTGATGGGTTCGCGTCTAGGCTTTCATCAAGATATTATCCACACAAATGACTAGAATTTTAGGTATAAATAGGACAAGAATGACGGAAAGTGTGTCTAAGCGACTTTGCTATTGTCTGTGTTTGAAGTAGGGAAAACCGCAGGTGTTTCAAACGACTTTAAACGACACATTCAACCTTTTAGGCTTACACGTGATTGACTCTACACGTTCGACTTTATAAATTAACACAATTGGTAAGTTCATATAATAGGCAAGTTAACATAACTGATATCAACTCAACGACATTTAAATTGAGGTTGGCTTGACGGCCTTGACCTCTCTGAAATTCGACGATGGTATTGAAACTGAACAGCAGTTGGGCCCATTTTATTCCCCAGTGCCTGTGGGTTGTCCGGCCGGGAACGTCTCTCATGGTTTTGTCTGGAAATGGCGCTTTATGAATTCTTGATTACGATTACAATTAAGACAACCTGCATTGCTCTTTTCGGACTTGATTTGATGATTGTAGCGCTGGGGGAAAAGTAGGTTCCTCTAAGGCAACTTTTGCGTGACACTGAGAAATTTGCGCGGTTTAACCCATATTACATTAAAAAGATAAACTTTGAAACATTACGTTGCTCGACCTGGAAAGTTTACCTGATGACGTATACTGAGCTGATACAGCGTTTTTGTAGGCATTTAAAAGGCGCTACATTAAGTGTCTAGATACATACTCCTATACTAACCTCCTGTCCACTCCTCTTGGCAAAGATGACACATTTTAAGCAGATAATTGTACGTTTTAAAATAGGCTTTCATAACTTCAGTGGCCTAAACTTCAGATTATTATTTTTTGATTGCATGTTATAGTTTTCTGCTGCTGTTGGTGAACAGGTAGACATGTCATCAATAACTAAGATCAGCCGAAAACTGTCGTTTCTGCTAATTCTCTCGTCCGTGTTCATCATTCTCGTCTTCAATGGTAAAAAGGACTTCGATGCATTAATAAATCATAAGTAATTGTCCGAAAACTTCTATTGTGATGCTGTGATAAAACGCTCAACGTGAGCAGCTCAAGGCATCAGTCGATGATTGTTGCTAAGCAAAATCTGTGTGCTTGCGTGATCTGCGACATGAGCTCCTTGCCCTTCGGCTGCCTCTTTCTCCAGCGATCGAAGACCATAATATTCGATAGTAGTCACGTGTTATCAGGTCGAGAGCACTTCTGAGTTGTTTTCTTCAGGAGGCGCTAAATAAATCTACAATTACGATTACGACTGCTGGCCGAATACTTCAGTGTGAGACTGGTCGAGAGCCAACAGTGAATCAGAGGAGACACGGAAAGAACCTACGGAGGAAAAGAGTCTAAGAAAACATGAGTTTTATTCGAGATCTGCAGACTAACACAGACTTTGCAAATCTAACGTTTACCGGGGACAGAGTTTAAGACGACGACGGAAAACGCACTCCTGCCAAAAGCTGTCCTTGCGGAACTCTTAGTCAAAGTAAGACGGTTAAGGACCTGGCCAGGTATAAAGACATGTTTGGGGGTCGGCATACAGTTTAGAAAGTCAGATTGACTGAAACGTAAAGCCTTGTAAACTACTTGCCCGATATGCACCGTACGTAGGCCCATAGCACAAACCCATTTGATGGATCGTATTGCTATTGTGAATGTACGCAGAAATTTATTGTCTATCCTTAGACATAAGCTCGGGATAGCATATGGAGGCGTTTTCAAATTACTTTAGGTTGTATCGCACTGTTTTCAGTGGCGTTTCATGTGTTGTGTATTGCGTAGCGCATTACAGTTTTGTATTGTATTTGTACTGTATTATAGTTAGTAGTTAATGGGTTTTTCTTTGCAAAACTAAACTTTACTACTTATTTCTGACGCACGTCACGTGTGATCAATGTCACGCATGACGCTGCGCTTTCCGCTGGCCAGTCATCAGCTGTGATGCGCCGACAGAAGTTTCATCAGCAATTCTTTGTAACTGGCATTGGCGCTGCACCGATCGGAATCTTCTGCCTGCATATATGAATGTATGTGTGTATATGTATATATGTACGTATGCATTTAAGTATGAGAGTATAGTCATGTATGTATGTATGCATGTAAGTATTTATGTATGTATTTATGTAAGTATTTATGTCTATTTGTGTACGTATGTATTCAAGCTTGGGAATATGTATGTATTAAAGTATGAATGTATGTATTAATGTAAAGAAACGTGTATTTCTGTATACATGCATGTACATGCATACGTATATGTATGTTGTATCTGCAGACACTCAATGTAGCGCCTTTATTACCTATCAACAGCGCTGAGGTCATTCGATGGAGCTGAGCATATGCATGACGCCATCATTAGAACTCAATGGATGAGAAGAGATCAGTTGGATCATTCATACCCTTAACGACCTAATTAGACAAATATTCGCATAAAATCGCGATTCCAGCTGCGTCGTCTCAACCGAACGACAACTAATCAAACGTCAGGACAACGAACTCTGTTCCCGAAACCAGCCAATCACTCATCATCATCATCATGAACCGTGGGCTCAGCGCCCGTAGGTGTCCGATGCCATTTTACTTGGCATCAGATTTCAATCGTCTTTGTTTTTTACTGTCAGCGCATCGACACTCATCTGACAAACCCTCCTCCTTTATCCGGGCTTGGGACCGGCACGAAGAGTTGCTGGTTTGTAACCCCCGAGGTGGAGCCAATCACTACGCCCGCATTTCTCCAAACACTTGTAATCTGCGCGTTCGCACGTACACACACACATACATACATACATGCATACATACATACATAGATACATACGTACAGTACTATGAACATATCTATATATGTGTCAGTCTGTCTGTCCATAATTATATAAGCATGTTCGTGTACATATATGTACTATATGTATGTAGGTATATGTATGTATATGAATGCATATCTGTATCTATGTATGTACATGTATGTGTAGGAATGGATGTGTGCATGGATGTATGCATGGATAGGATGTACACATGGATGTGTGTATGTATATTTGTATGTATATATGCATGCATGCATGTATGTGTGTATGTATGTAAGGTGTATGTATTTTGTTCCCATTAGCCATAGATTTCTAAGCAGTGGGTGGCTTCCCATGACTTTTAATGAGCCTAATTCTCACGAACTTATGAGCGATGGTTAACAGCCGCAGATAGCCATAGACTACACGACACATCTGCAGTTCTATCAGGGCGTCCTATGCACGTCTTAAACGGCGCTAAACACGACTCGTGAATAGACAGATACGGGCGGTTGTAGAATAAACCATATCTGAATGGCTGATCATAAATCACTCGCCAGAGGGCGGAAGAGCTGTTGTTTAAATAAAGGAAGCGTTTTATTGCCGCCACTCTGCCTACTAATTAAGGAAGTAAGCATGCAAGTAAATATATAACTAGGTAAGTAAGTAAGCATATAGTTACAAGGAAAGTAAACAATTTAAAGTTAGTGATATCTTATGTATCTTAAAGCAAGTTACTTAAAATAGCTCTAAGTATGTAGCTGGTTCAATTAAAGAGTCAAGTATTATGTAATTTAAAAAACAAATAAAAATAAAAAATGAAGCAGGCAGATAAGACCCGAATTGATCAGCTCAGCTGATTTGGAAAAGTCTGCCTCTGAATTAAATAATTCTATTATGGTTCAGTATGGCGTGATATAGTATGCTCATTCATTCATTCATTTTTTCATTCATTCATTCATTCATTCATTTTTTATTCGTTCTTTCATCGTTCATTCGTTCATTCGTTCATGCATTCATTCATTCATTCATTTCTTCATTCGTTCTTTCTTTCATTCATTCATTCATTCATTCATTTCATTATTCGCTCGTTCGTTCGTTTATAAGTTCGTTCAATCATTCGTTCATTCGTTCGTCGTTCATTCTATCCATTTTTGAACAGATCTTCCGAGCGTCGGTCGAATGATGGTAGACGCAGCGAAGAAGACGAGCCCGCGTTCTCTGTCTTCTCCCTACCTCTGCCTCTTCTGCACTCGCAACTCCGAGCTCTGCGACCCAGTTGCCGCCTGCTTCCCGGCCAGTGATGCCGGGTTCAGCAGCTGAAACCAGCCTCTCGAGCATCCTCTTCATCTCAAACCTAAGAAAGCAGTTGGCGACGATAAGAGCTTTCTTTCGAAACATTCTTTGACATCTTCGGCGCAATATATCTCCTGATAACACTAACATTCACGTATTAGTTAGTAAAACTGAATGCACAAAATACTGCTGAATTTACGAATTAAAGTTTGTTATTTATCGAAATGTCTTGTTTTCGACGTCACTGTGCAATAGATTAGTCAGTGGCGGCTCTAGGATTGCTTACGAGGGGGGAAGATGATTTCAAGAGGGGTGCCACATTCTAGCAGTCCACTTTGCACGGGTCTGGTCTTATTGGCGCCGGCATATAAACAAGAAAGGCGCGGGATAAGGGTAGTGTGCTGGATTATCAACTCTGACGTCAGAGGTTCAAATCCCCGCAAGGGTAGAAAGATATTACAAGAGTTATGTTCCACTAGCGCCCTCTATCGATATAAGCTAAAAACGAGTACATTGACCGTACACTATCGGTGGGAAGATCTTATTTGCATACATGCATATTAACATACTTACACACATCCATGCGGTGGGGCACGGTGGCCGATTGGTTAGAGCGCTCGGTTTGTATGTAGGTCACGGTAGCCGATTGGTTAGAGTGCTCGGTTTGTATGTAGGTCACGGTAGACGATTGGTTAGAGTGCTCGGTTTGTATGTAGGTCACGGTAGCCGATTGGTTAGAGTGCTCGATTTGTATGTAGGTCACGGTAGACGATTGGTTAGAGTGCTCGGTTTGTATGTAGGTCACGGTAGCCGATTGGTTGGAGCGCTCGTTTTGTAACTCGGAGAGTACTAGTTCGAGTCTTCCAGAGGCAGTTACTTTGTAGGGACATTGAGCAAGTTCTTAGCTCACAATTGCTCAGCGCCATCGGCTGATGCTTAGTCATTAGATAGTGACGCTTAATAAATGTAGAAATAAAAGGAATCCATGCATGCACACCTAGGGCGGTATACGCAAACGTTGAGATGGCGGATGTTCCGAGGTGTTAAATAAAACCGCGTCGTTAGTTGCTGCTCCTCTTGCTCAAAATGGGAATCTACAGTATATGGCATCTGGGGAGAGATTCTGTGATCGCTTGGCTACTGATGTTGACATAGACCAGCGCTCTGTAAACCACAGAGGCGCTTGCGTCATGACCCAATGACCTTTGCTGGCTGACTGATCTGTACCTAGTTTGCGTACATGTGAGTTTTATGAAAGCCAGCGCGATCCATTCACTATTTGTTTTACCATGGAATCCGGGAATCTAGGCCTATATCGTACTGAAACATCACAGTCGTATAAACTTGTAATTCAGCCGAATAGGCCACATAGTTATATCTCCGAATTATCGGATTTATGTTGCTCAATTGTTTCATTTATATCAGTGCACGCAGCGCCCCTTTTTCTTCGGTCTCTGTCATCCTGTAGGTTACTTGGTCCCTTGTTCTATGTGAGTTCAATATACATTGACGTCTGAAAACCAATAATCACCGATGACACGCATCTATGTGTGTACATGTATGTTTGCATGTATGTCTGTCTGTCTGTCTTTCTGTATGTATGTATATACATGTATATATGTATGTATGTGAATATGTATGAATATATATGCATATATGTATATACTCATGCATGTATGTATATATTCATTGTGCCAAACTACTTTTAACGGTTATGATGATAAGGGACAAGAATGAAATGATACATGCTGGTGATGATAACGACGACGACGAGGACGAAGATGATAATGATGGTGATGTTGGTGATGATGATGACGACGACGACGATGATGATGAAACTGCTATCGATGCTGATCTGATAATATTGATCATAATGATGATGACGAGAAGCAGCTTACAAGCGCTAGGCCTAGCGCCTGCTCGGCTGCGCTGAAGCAAGCAATCAAAGAACATGAATCACACTGGATGACGCGATGGGCTATGAGGTCAGCGTGGTCAAGAACGAATTAGGCTAAGCGTGACCCGCATTAGACAGCCTGGATAGTAACACCTGCTGTGCAATTCCCGGCCGTATCTCTAAGAGCGGCAATTTGAAGTGCCTTGCAACCGGTCAAAAGTCAGAGATAATCGCATTTCGGATGATGTCATCGCTCTGTAAGAAAGTTGGCCAGTGGGCCAACGCGGTCATTTATTTGTTCTTTCCTCTCTTTTTCTTGATTTCTTCCTTTTTTCTTTTTATTATTTTTCGGTTTAATTCATTAATGCAAATTCGAAACCGCACGGAAACTAAGCCCGTACACGGGGATCTTAAATGGCGTGGCGCCCATTCAAACGGGCAGCGGTGGTGTAGGATCTCACCCGATAAATTCATTGAACAAATGAGCAGGGTCGAGGTAACAGGGTCGCTGTAGAAAAAAGTGTACATTTAAGCTTTTAGAGTTGAACGAGAGTAACAGGTACACTATTTGTCAATGAAAAAGGCTTGCGACTTTTTTAAACTTTCGTGAAGCATAAAATCTGGGACCTGGCTCAATTGTACTGTAACTCAATTGTAAAAAGAAATTTCTATAATGCAGCTTTAAAAGAAACTAATCCAGGTGCAAAGAGAAGGAGGAGGAGGAGGAGGAGGAAGAAGAAGAAGCAGGAGATGATGATGAAGCAACAGCAGCAGCAGAAAAGGAGGGAAGAAGAGGCAGAGGATGAAGAATCAGAGGAAGAGAAAGAAGAAATAAAAGCTAATCCTTTGAGCCAACAGTAAGAAGCAGCCAAAAGTATAAAATAATAGCGACTCTACTTTCTTTGCCTCTGCATATGGCAGCGGGTGGCCAGTCCTCTCCCTCGCCGTCTGATCTTCCCACCAAAAGTGTACGGTCGATGTACTCATTCAACAGCTGCGTTCACTTCGCTTAACACGCCAGCAAAAGCTAGTCTTTCAAAATCAAAGCGACACCTTAATTTAACCCAAGTGCATCCTAAAAAAGTAATCGACAGACGTGAACAGTTACACATGGACTGCAAATTAACTACAATAGATAGAACGACAAGAAGCAACTGTTCTTCTATCTTAAAACGAAACACATTGTATCCCAAGGCACGAACAAACAAACTCCTCTATAGATGCGTAAGCCGCAGCTT
Source organism: Norana najaformis (assembly GCA_964023275.1). NCBI lineage: Eukaryota > Metazoa > Annelida > Clitellata > Crassiclitellata > Hormogastridae > Norana > Norana najaformis. The sequence continues at coordinate 19,757,318 of OZ029927.1, forward strand.
GCAACACGTGGCATTCGTCACCGACTTCGTCAACCGATACGCAATCTTTAATCTTCAAACTTAAAAACCCGTGGTCCTGCAGCTGCGCGCGTTTACCAACCTGGCAATCTTAACATCTTTTATCAAAGCGAATTATCCACAGAGAAAATACATAAAATTGAAGGAACTGAAGAGAGCTGAACAAGGGGCGCGTGTCGCAACCTGTGACCTGCATCACACACCCAGTAAAAATTGTTTTAAGCCGCATCTAATCTACAGATTATGTGAGGTCGCAGAGATCAGGCCGATCTAATAAGAGGAATTTATTGTGTCAATTTAAAATGTCTTCTGAGGCCTTCTCTAGACGCTCTTATATCGTTTGCAAATCGTCGATGTCGTCAGTTGTTTCAATTAGAGTCCCCGTGTAAATTGCGAGGAATCGAATGCGGTAATCACTCAGTCACCATGCGACGCTGACTCACGGTCGATCTATGTGTATAGGGCTTGTTTATGTGTACGCGCTTGTGTAAATGTCGTTCACTGTGTGTCTGTCTGTGTGTCTGTCTGTGTGTCTGTCTGTGTGTCTGTCTGTGTGTCTGTCTGTGTGTCTGTCTGTGTGTCTGTCTGTGTGTCTGTCTGTGTGTCTGTCTGTGTGTCTGTCTGTGTGTCTGTCTATCTGTCTGTCTATCTGTCTGTCTGACTCTCTCTCTTTCTATCTCTCACTCTGTTCATGTGTATGTGCGCGTATGTGCACACATGCACTTGTTTCTAGGAGTGTTTCTATCTCTTTCTCAGTTTGTCTGTCTGTCTCGTTTGTATGACTGTCGCTGTCCCTGTGTTCACGTGTTCACTGTCCACGTGTTCCTGTGAGTGTTATTGTCTGCCTGTCTGTCTGTCTCTCTGCATATGCGCACATGTGTTTATGTATGTATACTGCAGTTCTACGAATATGTTTCAGTGTGTATGTGTGCGTGTATGTGTGCGTCTGCATCTGCGCAATCTGTATGTTTGCTTGGCAACCTATGTATGATGCAGCGATCGGTAAGCATATGAAAGACGGCATGCACCCGGTTAGATGCCTATGGGCTAACTTTATTAATTATCGCTCACATGGAATCTGGCGTTGGGTCCCTCCTTTTGCTCCTCAACCTCTTCCTTTTGTTTCTTATTCTCCTATGCTCCTCCTGTTTCGTGTGACGAACCGCAAGCTGCGCAGCCGACTGCATTCCAGGCTCTTGTCATCGAAGTATCAACCTAGGTCATCCATCGGAGTGACCATGATATCCTCTGTTGTTGCGGCAGCCTGCGACTGAAGCCAAATGCGCTAGGTGCAGTTTGGGTAATTCTTACGCAATTACTGCTAACCAGATGTAAAGATATACATTTCTAAGGTTACACGAAGGAAAAGGAAGTAGTAGTAGTTCCTCAGTTTAACGACGTCTTATGGCATCAAAGGCCGTTGACGTCGCCCTCCTCCTTTATCCAGGCTTGGGACTGGCACTACCTCCCAAGCAAGGCAGTGGCGGAGTTCAGGTAACGGAAGTTGGCTAACTATAGCTATATATATATATATATATATATATATATATATATATATATATATATATATATATATATACATAAAATTACACACATATATTACATAGCCCAGGAAGTGTTTTAAAGTTGTGTGAACTAACCACACCCCAGTACAGACCTAAAGTGGATAAAATTATACATTACAAAATTATAATTTTATATAATTTTGAAATTATAATATATAAAATTATATATTATATCGGATCTATGCATTATATCCGATATAATATATTCGAATAGGTAGATGTCTCCGTTACCAAAAAATGGGGTGTGAGCATCATGCACCTGCCTCGGCTTCACAGAGCCAAAACTTGTGAACATCATGGCTCCCGGGTCCCATGGCTCCCGGAGCCCATGGCTCCCGGGCCCCATGGCTCTCGGACCCCATGGCTCCCGGGCCCCATGGCTCTCCTACCCCATGGCTCCCGGGCCCCATGGCTCCGGACCCCATGGCTCCCGGACCCCATGGCTCCCGAGCCCCATGGCTCCCGGACCCCATGGCTCCCGGACCCCATGGCTCCCGGGCCCCATGGCTCCCGGGCCCCATGGCTCCCGGACCCCATGGCTCCCGGGCCCCATGGCTCTCGGACCCCTGCATATAGCATCTTCCAGGTATCTCCTGAAGGCTGTCGATCGGCGAAGCCTTGAAAAACGATCGTCGCAGACCTTCACAAAGTAGGTACTAAAATGTTAAATTTTAAAAATGGAGAATAATATGATAATGGGTTTCACCGGTTACTAATGGCTATGGCTAAATATTCTGGTCGACTTAGGCTAAACCGGAAACAGCTTCAACTCTGGACGACGGAGTGGCTTCAAGCCTTGTATGATTTAGATAAGGTCATCCAAGCATCAACTTCAACTTCTTCTTCTTCATCATCATCATCATCATCATCAACAACAACTTCAACTTCATCATCATCGTCGTCGTCGTCGTCGTCACCACCAGCATCTACATCTTCATCTTTCACCTTTCTTCTTTCATCTTTCTCTTCATTCTCCTAATCATCATTATGGTAAGCCTTCTCCTCCTTATGTCTTCTTCCTCCATCTCCTCCACTTATTCCTCCTCCTACTCCTTCTCATCCTCAACATCATAATCTTCCTTTCCCCTCATCCTTAAGTCTTCTTCCTGTGATTGTAATTGTAATCTTGCTCCTCCTCTTTCTCTTTCTCCTCCTGCTCCTTCTCCTTCTCCTCCTTATGTCTTTTATCTCTTGCTCCTCCTCCTTCTCATCACCATCATCATCATCATCATCATCATCATCATCATCATCACCACCACCATCATCATTATCATCATCACCATCATCATCAGCTGCAGCAGCTCCATCTCTGTACAGACTCAGGCGACATGGCTAATCGCTATCTATCGAAGCACACGCCCATCTACCCGGAAATGTTCCGGGCCTCGGATTTCGAATGTACGTTAGCAAATGCACGTGTAACTTCACAGACGACAATCGCAGACGTATTTTCATCAAATGACAAGAAATTGGTCGTTCCGTCTACGACGCAGTTGTTTAATAATCGGCCGAAACTGTTGCAACTAGTCTAAAATCCAGTTCCTCGTAATCTTCCACTTCCGAGCTGCGCACGTGTAGGCTACAACATACACAACTGTAACCACTATATACATAGTTATATAAGCTTTCATATGTATATATATTTGTTTTTCCACATACTGTATGTATATTCTGTGAAAGCGCATAGATTTCGCGACCTTCACGGTGCATATAACATATAGGCCTATAAGTTATATATAGGCAATATCAAATCAACATCGGTTACTAAATTATATACAATTGTAATATATCTAAGTCTTATATGTATAGTGCCTATATACTATGTATAAATGATATATATTAAGATTATTTACATAGAGAAATTATGCATACGTTATATATAAATTCCGCATACATGTTAAAAAATAATGTACATTGATAACAATTATGTATATAAATATGAGGTATATTGACATATATAAAATTATACATTCATATATAAATATATAAACTATAGATACGTATATAAACATGTGTCGGCAACTGGGTCATGACGAATAAGTGGTATGTCTTTTTTGGACTGTTTACGCGTTTACGTCCGATGCGTGTTGCATGTAAGTTGCTATCGGATGGAGTTTGGATTCGGTTGCGTTTTTGTTGGAAAAAACTCCGATAAAGACCCAACTCCACCCCACGCATCTTGTTACCTCTCCTTCTGTCAGTCGGTCCTCCCCTGGGCGTCTCATCATTCCCAGGGCATTGGCTGAATGCTCCTCTGATAAGGGCCGTCGGATCTTGGGGCAAACGCCGTGGCTGCTTAAAGATAACTATATGTGTGATTTATAAGAGAAACTGAAGTGGCAGAAAATTGCAACACTCTTAGAAGTAATGTACAGTAATAATAATAATAATAATAATAATAATAATAATAATAATAATAATAATAATAATAATAATAATAATAATAATAATAATAATAGTAGTAGTAGTAGTAGTAGTAGTAGTAGTAGTAATGATGATGATGATGATGTCTCTCTCTGCCTGACTCTTGGATCTTGACCCGAACCAAACCCTTTTGTCTATCGATTTTGTTTTGACTGAGCGCCTGTGAATAAGCTGGTCCCCGCGGCGCGGCTTTCGTTGGGCGCTGTAGAAATCTTGGGATTACGATTACGATTACGATTACGATGATGATGATGATGATAATAATAATAATAATAATAATAATAATAATAATAATAATAATATTAATAATAGCCGGATGAGGCGTAGCCGTTCCAGATGCTCATTAAATGTCTCTGGACAAATTTTTTCACCACCTGAGGGATTATACCTACCTCGGGTAAAAAATAATAAGGCAATTTATTAAACGCCGTAGCACAGCCGAGGCCGAAGAAAAGGGCGTTGTAGATGAGTTCAAAAATCAACTACAGTCATAAGATATCTTTTAAAAAATGTGTTTTGAGTCGTGACTTGAATATATCCAGAGATGGGGCATTCGTCACATGGTCGGTAAGACTGTTCCACGCAGTGGTACGGCGACAGTGAAGGAACGTTAGTCGAACAGTAACAGCGGATTATCGCATTACTTTCCTTCAAAAAGACCTACAAACTTTATTGAAGAAAGTTATGTCTGCTTATAAGATACTCAGCTGGCAGAAAGCTCTTAACTGCTCAGTCCAATGTGTCTTCTGTCAGTTCTTTCATGTCATTCATTTAAGTCTCTCTGTTTCAGCATGCTTACTTACACGTGGCCTGGATAGCTACATTGGTTAAAGCATAATATGTCGAATCGTCTCTGAACGTGACGATGCCGGTTCGCATACCAGATTGTGACATATTTCAGAGATTTGAATCTCGATGCTAGCACAGTCCGTACACGGTGACTTTAAATGGCGTGGCGCACAGCGGTGGTGAAGGATCTCACCCGATAAATTCATTGAAAAGATGAGCAGGGTCGAGGCCATACTGTCGCTATAGAAAATCGTGTACATATACATTTGCATTTTCATTTACATTTACATCTACATTTACACTTACATTTACATTTACATTTAAGGCATGATGCCGAGCGTCACGTCGGCCGATCGCAAGCCTTCCCTGTCCGAGGGAAGGTGTTAATCGCATCCTTAATCGCATAAGCAATGATTAACGGTCGCTATTCGTCTTCCGGTTCAGTTGTCGTCAACCGGCTGACAAGAGCAACAGGCGATTAAAGAGAAGACGAATAAATAACGAACTTGAATAAATGTACACAGCACCCGTTGAACGAACGTAGGAATGAATGAATGAACAAATGAATGAATGTACGAATTAATTAATGGAAAATGAATGAATGTACGAATTAATGAATGAACAAATGAATGAATGAACAAACGAATGAATGAACAAATAAATGAATTAACAACTGAATGAATGAACAAATAAATGAATTAACAAATGAATGAATGAACAAATGAATGAATGAACAAATGAATGAATGAACAAAAGAATTAATGAACAAAAGAAAGAATGTACAAATGAATGAATGAATAAATGAATGAATGAACAAATGAATGAATGAACAAATGAATGAATGAACAAATGAATGAATGAACAAGTGAATGATTGAACAGATAGATGAATGTGCGAATTAATGAATGAACAAATGAATGAATGAATGAATGAATGAACAAATGAATGAATGAGTCCACGATCTGATTCATGCATCCATTTTCCCGTTTCTTCGTTGGCCGTTTACTCTTTATGACTGATTGTTATTCTCTTTCCTTTCGTCTTGCTCAATGGATTTTATCTAAGTCATCTTTCTTTTCTGTCGCACTTTGTTTTTTCTTATCTTTGTCTTTAATTCTTAATTGTCATCGCAAGTGGAATAAAATACAATGCAGTAAGATTTAATGCAATGCAATACGATAGCATAATGCAATTAAAAAACATGCATTTTCGCGCCACTTAGATCTATAGTAGCCAACAGCTTTGCATGGACCGGGAAGGGAACCTTAAATGGCGCGGCGCTCATTCAAACGGGCAGTGGTGGTGAAGGATCTCAACCGATCAATTCATTGAAAAACGAGCACGGTCGAGGCCATACGGTCGCTATGTAAAACCTATACATTTTACATTTTGTAGAAAAACATGTACTTTAAAAAACACGCATTTTAAGAATTAGCTCTGTACTATATTCAATATTGAATTCTGACACTTATTCTGACTCTCCCTTTGCAAAATCGGCTTTTTTTAGCTATAGATTTGTAATGAATTATACAGTGCCTATAGAGAAATCTCGAGCTGGCACGGTTCGTACACGGGGACCTTAAATGGCGTGGCACCCATTCAAAGAGGCAGCGGTGATGAAGGATGAAGGATCTCACCCGAATAACTGAATAAAAAAATGAGCAGGGTCGAGGCCATATATGGTCGCTATAGAAACACGTGCACATTTACATTTACATTTACCATACAGTTATGTTCCACAGAAGTCAGTTAGTAACTTATATTAATTAGTGACTAACCCGCAGAGTTACTTAATGTAAATAATGAAAAATGACTACTTGGAGTGAATAGTTGCCATATGCTTATATCGCCGATACAGATGAATAGATGAATACTCGGCTTCTACGTGCGCAGTTGAACAATCTCCTTATCTTAACAACCGACCTGTCGAGTTCCGATGAGATGCAGAGTTTGTGATTGAGAGGCCGGTTAAATACTTGCCCCCTGAAGTTCTTATCTGGAGTGGAATCTCCTTTAAAACGCAGGCACTTGGGGAGTCACTAGATATGAAGTCGACAAGAATAAGGGAGCGCAATGCGTGTTATCGCGACCATGGCAACAGCTCGTACGAAGACTTTCAAACTTAATGTTTGGGATGCACGTTTTGAACGTATGTATGCAAATATGTATGTATGCAAATATGTATGCATGCAAATATGTATGTATGTATGTATGTATGTATGCAAATATGTATGTATGCAAATATGTATGCATGCAAATATGTATGTATGTATGTATGTATGTATGCAAATATGTATGTATGCAAATATGTATGCATGCAAATATGTATGTATGTATGTATGTATGTATGCAAATATGTATTTTGGCATGTATGTACATTATGTATGTATGTATGTATGTATGCAAATATGTATGTATGCAAATATGTATTTTTGCATGTATGTACATTATGTATATATGTATGTATGTATGTATGCAAATATGTATGTATGCATATATGTATGTATGCATGATCGTGTGTATGTATGCTTGTATGTATGTATATATGCTTTCATGCATGCATTTATTGCATTTCTGCATGTATGCATGTACTTATTTATGTATGTATTTAAGTATAAATGTGTGTATGAATACATGTATGTATTTACATACATGTGTTTGTTAATATATACAGAATGTTTATATCTTTACATCTGTGCATATATACATACATACACATACATGCATACGTACGTACATACATACATACATACATATACACATACATAGTGACATACATATATGCTTCTTCTTCTTCTTCTCCTCCTCCTCCTCCTCCTCTTCTTGATTCAAAAATCAATGTGGTATATAAGGCTTTAATCTAATGGGGAAAATCTGACACACTTATAGCCCCACTCTCGGCAGTAGGTGTGTCTCTTAGAGTAAGAGCTTTCAAATCGCCACTCAGTTTTCTGCTTCCCAGATGCAGCAGCGGGTCACAGAGAATGAGGACAACCTTCCTCCTCAGGCATGTAAAGACGCAGGTCGACTTGAACATGAATCAGCCTCTTCTCTCCATTCGTCATCACCTCTCAATTAATGGCCACCCTGTTCGCTTCATTAGTCCGTCTGTCAGTCCATGGGGCTGCAGCAAGTCGGTCGGTCGGGCAGTCGTACTGAGCCCCTTCTAAATACCCCTCACTCCTCCTCCTCCTTCTCCTGCTCCCTCCTTCTCTTTCTCCCTCCTTCTCTTTCTCCCTCCTTCTCTTTCTCCCTCCTTCTCTTTCTCCCTCCTTCTCTTTCTCCCTCCTTCTCTTTCTCCCTCTTTCTCCTCCTCTGATTGTGCTAATTTTCGGACATCAAGCGCCAACGCAACCAAGTGTAACCAAACCTCTATAATATATGAATATATATGCAATGTTATATATTATAGGTATTTTAAAGTACCCTATTAACGCTGTTTCAGGACAGCGACTATCGACTTAAACCTTGAGCATTATTATCATTAAAATCTATTCCTGATATACATATATATATGTATATGTATATAAGCGAGTGATATTTATGCGCAATATAATATATCTCATGTGTAAATTTAGGCCTTCATATATATATAATATATATTATATATATGGCTTATGTGTTAAGTCTAGCTTTACGTGTCGACCGGAACCGGAAGTATACTGGACTAAATAGCGGACAAGCCAAAATCTAACACATGAATCACTAACGTGTATATATATATGTATGTATGTATGTATGCATTTATGTATGTATGTGTGTGTATGTTTGTCTATATGTATGTATGTATGTATGTATGAATGTATGCATGTATGTTTGTCTGTATGTATGTATGTATGTTTGTCTGTATGTATGTATATATGTATGTATGTATGTTTGTCTGTATGTATGTATGTATATATATGTATATATATGTATGTATGCATGTATATAATTGTATATATATACAGTATGAGCGTGATAATCGTATACTCTGCGTGGGACGCGCTGGCCAAAACCAGGGCGTGTATATAGAATGTCTTGTCGGCATACATGAAACGTCGGCTGTCTTTGTCGGTGCGCTTCTGTTGGCGAGCAAAGACAGAGCCATCGCGGCGTCATATGTCCATCTGTTAAAACATTGAATCACCCATCGTCAGTTGCCGCAGTAGCAGCCAGCATCTTCTTTGGTCCTAATCTTTCTCTCTCTTTCTTAATTCCAGTCATTAGTGTGCTTTCCGCCAACGGATGAAAGTTTCTTCGAATTCGTAGGGGGCGCCACAGTTGTCGTTTGCGTCTGGGACGAATAAATGTATAGTGTCTGATTAGTGTGGATACTAGTAGTGTCTGATTAGTCTGGATACTTGTGTGTCTGTTGCGGTTGTTGATGGTTCGGTGACTGTACAGAACGTTCTGTACAGTCAAGTTAATCGAAGCCCATATAATTATATACTATGATATAATTAAATAATATATATATGACTATGCATAGTATAAGATATAATGTGTGCATGCATATATATCTATGTAAAGACATACATTTATATCTATATGATTATATATATGTTTATACATTATGTATTTATTCCCTCATACTCTATTATATTTACATATATATGAGGTATTAACATATTAGTATTATTTCTGCGTTTACTAAGCGCAAGTGTCTAATGACTATGCATCAATCGATGGCGCGGAACAGTTGAGAATAAAGGATTTGCCAAAGATCCCTACACAATAACCGTCTTAGAGTTAGGAGAAGTTCGAACCCGAACACCACGTTACAGAGCTAGTACTCTAACCAATCGCCTACCATGCCCCACATATTGGTTCCATCACACTACTATATCTATATGGAAATACCTGATAGAGTTGTCTCTTCTTCCTTCTTTCCCTTCTTCCTCTTATCCCTCTTTCTGCTCCTATCCCAAAAATCACCCACCGTAGCTGCCACGCTGTCTCTCTGCCTGACTTTTGGATCTTGACCTGGAACCGAACCATTTTGCCTATCGATTTTGTTTTGACTGAGCGCCTGTGAATAAACTGGTTCCCGTGACGTGGCTTTCGTTGGGAGCTGTAGATATCTCCGGATTACGATTACGATTACGATAATAACTATAAACTATAACTATAATATAATAACTAATAAATAATAATAAATAATAATAAATAATAATAAATAATAATAAATAATAATAAATAATAATAAATAATAATATAATATAATGATACAATATAATATAATATAATAACTATAATATAATAACTATAACTATAAAGGCCACAATAATATCTCGCTATGGGCCACAAAACGAATGGGCTTTATCACCATACAGTTAAGCCTGCAAGCGAGAGCGTTGTGGCCATGGACCAAGCACAAGTGTCTGCTGTATCGAGGCATTACTCCGAAGAGCGAGACACCATCCGTCGGTGTCTGGGATGCGAGAGTCTTCGAAGGTGGCCCGAAGTACATCAACGGCGAAGCAACGAGTGACGGGCGCCGTCGACATCAACTCCGCGTCTTCCCGGAGTAGCTGAAACAACAAACAAATAGAAAGGAAAATGATGAACACGTGTTCGCGACGGCGGATGAATAAGAACAACCGGTCCGGACTATTTTTAGACGATTATTCAGAAAAACCGTCACCTTGGCTGTAGCTGCGTGGAAGGCCGCAGACGGCGGGTGTATACACACGCGGATCTGTGGCGACGAAAACAAAAACACTCACTGGCCCGGATTACAGCAAGACATATTCATGTTGCATAACTCTGGCAAAGAATATGAATATTCATTGCGGATCTGTAGCGACGAAAACAAAAACACTCATTAGGCCGAATTACAGCAAGATGTTGTATAACGATTGCAAAGGATATTCATGAATATTCATTGCATTAATATGGCTACTGGTATGCATATCTAAAATGAATATTAATTAGATTTTGGTAGCCACTCCTATAGGCTATTTGACATTATTGGCTTTATTTACCATCTCCTATGTTTTAACTGAATACTCATTGGTTTTATATTGCAAACCATTTACTTAAACCAGTTAACTTTTATCTCTGTATATTTTTCACAGGTGTCCGTTAAGTTTTTTCCAACTGTGCATGACCCAGGCGTGCAAGGTATATATAAATCGACTTTATTATAACTTAGGTTCTAGCGAAATGAAAAAAAATACATATTTGAAGTTACCGTTAACTTCATAGCTTACATCGGTATCAAATTCTACTTGACGACAAAGACAAGCATCGCAAGCAACTTGCCCAGTGAAGTGGAGTCTGCTCAGTAGGCTCGGACCAGCAACCGTTGGATTACGACCCAAGCGTTTTACCGAGAGCGTTCTACCACCGTGAAGTACAATTTGCCACGAGACTACTAGTAATTTTTAACCAGTTAGAAATAAAGACATCAAGTTCTTTGAACTGCTTCGTGTAAATGACTTCAAATGACGGCATGAGGTCGTAACATTTAGAACTTAACCAATGCAATGGAATCAGACTTACTCCTTCTTGAGCCTGGCGTATGTATAATGCTTATCGTTAGTTTGGCTCTAAAACTCTTATCTTAATACTGATATTTTTACTCAGTCGACTCACAAGTCACAGTGTCTATGCAAAGGTATGTTTTTCCCGAAGTAGATCCGTTGGTTTGTAGGTTCAACTCTGCCCAGTAGCAGGCATCGATGAACAGGTGGTTTTGCTGCATCTGCTGTTGAGATTTTATTGTTGGGTGCAGAAGGTAACAAGTACAACACACTTGGGGTTCTGAGGTTGAAGGGTCATTCGACTGAGGCGCGCATACGACTATAATAATCTAACGGAAAGTTGGGCAACTTTTCAACCTCTCAAAATGCGTAGGTACTCATTGACCGAGCAATAAGACTGGAGGGCTGAGTGAGCACCAGATAACTTGGCATTCCAAGGACGGTATACACCCATCCATGTACTAACCCCGCCCAATCTGGCTTAATATCACTTGCTTTGAATCTACAATACCAAACAGCCACCCACCCAAGCAGATGCACCTTCACCCAACTTGTAGAGCGAGGCAATAGATTCGGAATATCGTTGCTTCAATACATGAGTACGACTCTTGGGTTATCGACAAAGGTTCTCCGAGACGTGTTTCCGAGGTTGGAGCCCTGATGCTGAAGTAACTGGTTACATAAAACATATAGAAGTATTGAAGAGTTTTATCTGCAACGCAAGGAAGAAAAATTACACATGCGTCAGTTGCATTAAACGTGGACTTAACGAACCTCAAGATTTCAGCTTGGAATTGATAAAGACACGACAGAGAAGCGAGCGAGTACAAAGAATAGTCCAGTCAATTGAAGTGTATACATTAACTGTTTACTTAAATATCACGACTTCAAAGAAACTTATCCGTAGCGACCTGATGATACTAGACAGAGGGGCAAATCTGTTTGTAAACGCCGTGAAATCTGGATGAAATTTTTGAATGTTTTGTGTTGCGTTACAGAACCGGACAAGCAATGACCAGATTATCAAGCATCTCCATTTCGCAGTCTATAAACACAATTAGCGAATGCTCTTTGATACGCACTGGGTTAAATAATTGTCGCCGATATCTGTCATCTTATCGGCGCTTCTCTTCGTTTTACGTAGTAATCTTTGTGCGCACCGCTATCGTCTTTGCTGAGATGAGTAATCGATGATTTTCCGCTACGCGATTGCATGTGATGTTCTTATATATCTACGCATAAGCAGAACTGCTTATCTTTATGTTTGTAGAGTTATTGAAAGACGTATGATTCATTAGTTCATTTATGCAACTAAATTAAGTATTCATATTTTATATTTTTGACAAACTGATTTATAACTGGATTAATTAAAAATGATCAGGAAATTAGATGTTCGTGCAAAGTAATGTTGCGTAATTCCCTTTTTATTTCGTGCTTTTCTTTTCTTTATCTCCTTTTTCTTCTTTTTTTCGTCTCATGTTGTTCATTTTGCTCTTTCCTTTCATCTCTTTTCTTTCTTTCTTCCTTTTTTCTTTTTATATTTTCGGTTTCATTCTTTTTCTTTAATTTTCAACCCTTCTTCTCTATTTTCCTCTCATTCATTCTTGCTTGCTGTCTTCATTCATCGGTGTTTCTGCGTCATTCCTGCTCTTTCCCTTCAAAGCGGATGACTTGATTGTGTCTACCATGGCTTAGCGCCACCTATGGATTGCCTTTGCAAAACATTGCCGCTATATAAATAGAAGAACAAAGGTATAGTGTTCTGGGAATGGATAAATCACGACTAAACTGCCAACCTACGAAAAGGAAAATAAACAAATACGATGAGGTTCTTTGGTGCATCTGTCGCTAAATATAGGCCTCAGTCGCATATAACGTAACATCCAGCTATAATTGCGCAATGCTATACGGTTGCTGCTGTCACACGCGCATATACACACGCATGCGCACACACACACTCACACGCACGCACACACACATACTAGATATGACGTAATCTTTACCCTTACGTAGAAGAATTTAGATGAATATAATATACACACACATGTATATATATAATTATATTCTGTGGTCGTTGATTTCGTATATATATATATATATATATTCCATCAACGGAACCTACGTAATACATATATATATTGCGTAAGTTCCGGTGACGGAATATATATATATATATATATGGCATCGACGACCACAGAATATATCTGTGTGTCTGTGTCTGTCTGTGTCTGTGGGTCTGTCTGTCTGTATATATATATAGAATATATATTATATATATATTCTGTCTGTGTGTGTATATATATATATACACATATATATATATATTCTGTGGGCGTCGATGTCGTATTTAGGCTATATACCATCACTGGAACCTACGTAATATATATATACATATATATATTTATATATTGCGTAAGTTCCGGTGACGGAATATATATATATATATATGGCATCGACGACCACAGAATATATCTGTGTGTCTGTGTCTGTCTGTGTCTGTGGGTCTGTGTCTGTCTGTATATATATATAGAATATATATTATATATATATTCTGTCTGTGTGTGTGTGTATATATATACATATATATATATATATTCTGTGGGCGTCGATGTCGTATTTAGGCTATATACCATCACTGGAACCTACGTAATATATATATACATATATATATTTGTATATTGCGTAAGTTCCTGTGACGGAGGTGTGTGAACATGCGTGTACCATAGCAACACAGACGTCGCCGCAGCCGCAGACATCTCGATTGTCCTCAGCAACTACACCTGGCGATCAGCCTTCCGCACTTCCGGTTGAGTCCAGTCGTCAGCCAATCAGATCTCGTCCGAGCGACGATGACCTTGACCCCTAAACTGTGATGACCAATCATTTCCGGTCTCTGTCTCTCGGTCTCCGTGTCGCTCTGTCTCTGTTTGGCTGGCTGTCTTTCTGTGTCTTTCTCTGTGTCTCTCTGTCTGTCTCTCTGTGTCTGTGTCTCTCTCACCCGATGAGTGATACTCATTAGCACTCGTAACATGACAGAGAAATATCAGTTCCGACTTAGTGTAAACTGACTATGCGGGAGACCGACGCCAATCCCTGTGGCATCCTTAATCCCCTTCTCCCTTGGGAGTGTCCTGCTCTGTCTGTGTGTGTCTGTCTGTGTGTGTCTGTCTGTGTGTCTGTCTGTCTGTGTATCTGTGTATCTGTCTGTGTCTGTCTGTGTGTCTGTCTGTGTGTCTGTCTGTGTGTCTGTCTGTGTGTCTGTCTGTGTGTCTGTCTGTGTGTCTGTCTGTGTGTCTGCCTGTGTCTTTGTCTGTGTCTGTGTGTGTCGGTCTGTCTGTCTGTCTGTCTGTTTTTATAATTTTTATGAATATAAGGCTTAACTGCAACAAATTTTCAGTTTGCTTGCAACATCTATAAATTGCTTCCAATAGTCCTACCCCGAGTCCCTCCCAGATCATCCTTCCGTCGGTTCCAGTGTATGCTCCCCCTCCGCCCACCCATCCCTCCTCGTGGGAGAGAGGAGTGCCGTGGGGGAGCGGTGGGCCAAGGGAGAGGCGCGACTATCAATTACCCAGTAATATTTCCCGCCACTAAGCGTCGCGATGACGAATCAGTCAATGGTGATTTATTCAGATGTACGGAAGATTCAATCCCAGAACTCCGCGTCGATTTCGATTGCGGGGTGTGAAGACAATTAGGTTCCCCCGAGCGAAAACGGTTCCGCAAAATATGGTTATTGGTTCATGTGATGAGGACGCGGAAATTTGCTTCTAAAAATAGAACTGTGATGGTAATAGCCTTTTTTGAATATTCGCTTGTCAGATTCATCGTAATCGTTATCGTAATCTCCAAATTTCTGAAGTGCTGCTTAAAAGCTAAGAGCAGAGCATCAGCTTTTTGTGCTTATAGGGCTTATACAGCTTAAAATGAATGTACAGCGCCCTTTATTCGTGTTACGGCGCTATATAATTGCAATATTATTATTATTATTATTATTATTATTATTATTATTATTATTATTATTGTTGTTGTTGTTGTTGTTATTGTTATTATTTTTATTATTGTTGTTGTTATTATTATTGTTGTTGTTATTATTATTATTATTAATAATAATAATAATAATAATAATAATATTATTATTATTATTATTATTATTATTATTATTATTCACGAACGTGCGTCAGGTCAGTGGGTTTGTCCAAAGATGCCGTGTCAAGAACCAAGTCCGGTTGCTAGAAGACCAGAGAGAGAAGGGGGTGAGGAGCTGTTAGGGTGGTTGTGTTTAATCGTGTTTACCCTATAATGACGACTGCATAATTACATATAGCTTGGCGACTACCTAGGCACTTCTGTTTCTCAACTAACTAAAATATTGTTTCCTATCAAAATCTGCTATGAATGCAACAGGATATGTTAAAATTCGTCCCACTATGCTATGCCAAAGGCCACGTTCAGATATGGCACCACACCTACGCTGCTGCAACGCTACTAGCGTCTGCATCAGTTGTAGCGGCATCAGCAGCCAAAGGCTGAGGCTACAGCTGCTGGCATCGTAGCTGCGGCCAGTGTTAATGGCATGACCGATAAGGATGTAATGACTGACGTTAGTCTTACGCTCTATATACGCGAAGCCAAATCGGATATAATGTTTATTCAAAGCCTATGACGAACGCGATATCCCTCTTGTCATGTTCATACATATGTTAGCACATGTATATATACGTCCCTGCCTGTTATATATATATATATATATATATATATATATATATTCCAATACATATATATACATATATTATGGAGAAGGTGCTAGTCTTACTTAGACAATAATGGTAGAGTTGTATACATGACTTTGATTCATGCACGTGTGTAATAATTATACTTTGAGAATATTATATATGTGTGTATATAAACTATACATACGTATAGATTATATATAGATACACATATAGATATACTTATAGATATACATAAAGAGAATATTATATATATGCACATAAACTATACATACATATAAAGGCAAATGAGGTCATACAGATACGAATGTATATACAAATACATCTACGCTTAATTGGAACAAGGAGAGGGAGGAAGCTGCTGGAAAACCAGCAAGAAACGGTGCCATGTTGTCGTGGTGATTCAAAGCTTCCCGTAGCCCCGTAGGCCTATCAGCTTCAAGACACACACACACGCACACACACATACACACACGCATACAGACACGCACACACACTGGCAGCATCCAATTCTGAGCTCAGGACGGAATCTTCGTCGTCGTCTTCTTTGTCTGCCCAATCAGAGAGTCGTTGACGCTTCTAGGAAAGACACATCTCAGCCAATCATCGAACGCTTCCATCCACCCACCCCATTCATTCAAGGCCCACTTACGAGCCCCCCACCCAACGCTGCGGCACCGCGGACGCCTCGTTGGCATCCCTGCTCACCCATCACGGGGCTATAAAAGGCGAAAATGACACCTTACCCGACAAACACGGCGAGTTCAGACGACGACGAGAGAAAGAAGAATTCGTTCGCACACCGGAAGAAGACCGAAGCCAGAAGCGGAAGTTGAAAGACTTCGAATTGACCGATCGACAGACAGGATTCCAGTCATCGAAGAAGGAAGAACGAAAGAAGGAAGGAAAGAAAAAAGAAAAAAAGAAAAAAAATTTCCCAGTTACCGGTCGCTGATAGTGAAAACAGATAGGATGCAACCCACACGACTTCTGAGAGCGACAGGCTTCACCGGTAAGAGTTAATTCCACGGGTTATCTGTTAACGGTTGATAAGTTGTTTTTGACTTCATTTGTTATCAATAAGCCTAACCTTATAGAATAACCGCTGATAGTTTTTAAAACGTTCAACATCACCAAAAATGTTGATTAATATCGTAGCTGAACTACAGCCAGCAAATTACTAACTACTTTCTTTAGACTACGTTCTATTGAGTAAGTTCTGAAGACTACGTTTTGTAGACTGCGTTTTCCTGGCTGTGTTCCGCTGACTACTATTTCCAGACTGTGTATTTCTGAGAACGTTTTTTGCCTATGTAAGCCGTTCTACAATTCTGCGTATTACTTCTAACGCAAAACTGTTGACTAACGTTGAACAGACGATCGCTTTCCAAAGCATTCGCTAGGTTACCTTTAAGTTCCACAACTAGCACACTCGCTGTGATAGTACGCCGCCAGGTTCCAACACAAAGCCGCTAGTTTTGCCGTCTTTCAACGACCAATAGGCCTATCGATAGTTTTTCCTCTGCAGGCAGATGGAGCGCTTGGAGCCTATGTATTAAATTTCTTTCGCTTTCTTTTCTCAGTTGCTTCATCGGAATGATAAGCTGCCTTCCCATATTTCTCAGCTTAAAAACAACCCACCCTAACAACTCCTCACACCTTTTCTCTCTGGTCTTCTGGCAACCGGACTTGGTTCTTTTGGCATGGCATCTTTTGACAACCCCACTGACTTGAGCAATGCTCATGAATAAGCTGGTGTCCCGCGCTTAGCTTTTAGGTAGCGCTGTAGAAATTTCGAGTTTACGATTACGATTACGAGTCTTCAAGAATCGAGAATTCAAGCTGCTCCAATTTCAAGGCAGCTTAAATTTAAATTGACAGGACCGTTAGAAAACTAGACCGGCGATTTCCAAAGTGTGGTTCTGGGACCCCGGAGGGTCATCAAGGTCATTTCAGAGGGCCCGTAAGGTCTCAACAATTTTCATAATAATACCAAGAAAATACTTGGAAAATACTTGTCATAAAAATATTTCATTTATACGAACATGTAATGGGTTTATTATTGTTGCTTTGTATTAATATATTAATTTCTCAGCTTTAATTTCTAATACGGTAAATATTGATAGATATAACACACATAAATGAAAGCTCTTTGAGGTCCCAATTAACTTTTTAAAAGTATAAAGGGGTCCTCAGACTAAAAAGTTTGAGAACCTTAGTTCCTCAGTTTAACGCCATCTTATGGCATCAAAGGCCGTTGACGACGCCCTCCTCCTTTATCCAGGCTTGGCACTGGCACTACCCCCAAACAAGGCAGTGGCGGAGTTCTTTGAGTACCGGTGAACTAGACATCTATTCATAACTGGGTCGTTCGTGTGCGAGCAAGAAGTCCAGAAGGATGGACTCGTTGCGCCGTATTGCTCGTGCCAATTATTGCAAGAGAACCCCGTTATGGAATTCCAATTATCGGCCAATGTTTACCGTGTCATCGACCGACCGACCGGGTGGCGAACTCTCCTCCTACGCGGCGGATTGCTTGCACTAACGATAAACAGCGAATTTGCCTATTGAGCAGGTGCGTTTTCGAATGCACTTCTGCTTCCGATGCTGATCTTCTGACTTCTTGGAAATTCATATTCAAGAGTGACACAGCTTTATTTGCAAATCCTTCTGTTGCATTTTAGCTGTGTTCTCCTATGGAGAAGCACATCTTCTTATATTTCCTTTCGTGCATATGGCGTATTTCACGCTCATGGTCATATGAGAATCTTAGCGCAAGCGAAGAAGACAAAGACTATGGTAGAGTTGACTAAGTAAGGTCAGACGCGGCAAGATAAGGTAAGGTAAGTTAATTAAATGAAAGGTAAGGTTAGATAAGGTAGCTTAAGGCAAGATAAGATAGAGTTATGTCAAATATTGTAAGGTGAGGTAAGGAAAATTTTTGAGCAGGGCAAGGTAAAATAAGATAAGGCAAGATAAAGTAAGGTAAGGTATCTAATCCGATCTAATGACTTCTACAGCGGCCGAAACAATCGATGTGTCAATCAAAATCATAATCCTCTAGAGAAGACATGTTGAATTCTGACAGTTAAAATATCGCTCATACAATGCGCCCCTCTTTCAGCAGTATTCCACGCAGGCCTAGAGTTATGGGGCCGGACGAACTTTTGGCTGAAGCGCTAGCACGACAACCACCAACACAACAACAACAATCACCTAACAATCGGTTAATCATTCCCTATGAGCGTGACAATCTAATCCAAATCTAATCTAATATAAATATAAATTTGAATCTAAATCTAGTCTAGTCTAAGCTTGTCCAACCAAACCTAACCTAACCGAGTCTAATCTAATCTAATCTAAATCTGAATCTAAATCTAATCTCAGCTAAAATATTCTAATCTACTCTAATCTTGACTAGCCTAAGCTAGTCTAAGCTAGTCTAACCTAACCTAATCTAATCTAAGCTAAGCTAAGCTAATGACTTCTATAGCGCCGTTTTAAAAGTACACAGGGCATAAATCGATGGTCGCTTCCAGTGAAGCCGCAGTAAGAAATCGTAGACCCTTGGAGAATCCAGGTCGAAATTCATTAGGTCAAGGAAGCTAGAGTGGTTAAGCAGATTGAAATGGATGAGTCTTTCTGACGCATCGCTTTTCACGTGACGCGAACCCTGGGCGCGCGGTTATAGAAGGCAAGCGCATTACCAGACAGCCAGTCAGTCACTGCTGAGGCATGGTCAGCATCTTCGGGATAGGATGCAAGAAAGTGCATCCAGGGATTTGACTCCTGTCTAGGGAGGGGCGGAGAAAGCATCTCCCAGAAAAGCTGGTGCAGTGGCGGAGATAAGCCTAACGGAATTTTAATCTCTTCTTTATTGCGCAGACGCGGATAAGGTCATTATCAGGGGCGGATCCTGGATTTGAAGTTAGGACGGGAGGGGCGAAGCGATGGTGGAGCCTATTGGTGTGATACCCATCGTCTTTGCACGTGGTGAGCTTACGAATCCGGTGACCCAGTTTCAGGGTGAACCTCAGAGCTGTTGCAAGACACAATATCAAATTTCGTTTGTATTTTATTTTATTGCATTGCATTGTATTGTATTGTTCTGCATTGTATTGTTTTGTATTGTATTTCACGGCATTGTATTGTATTGTATTGGATTGTATTGTATTGCATTGCATTGTATTGTATTGTATTGCATTGATTGTATATTGGAAGAGACAAACGTCAACCTCAGGTGGAGCGTACGTCTAAAGCTCAGGCAGCAGACAGCAACACAATCAGACAATTATGAAGCATACGGTCATTGTAGAACATTTCATGTATTAGTGTCTGCTTCTGGCAGACATCAGTTTCAAGAGTGGACTAACCACCGACAAGTGTCTTGCGATCAACCACTAATGTCCCACTCCAATTCTGGCTCATTTTTACTCATCAGCCTCTATCTACAAGTGTAAACTACGTTACACGTTCAACCTGTGTATCGTCCGTTGAAACCAGAACAGACACAGGACTCAGGGAAACCGCTACGGACTTCCCCCTTCGTCTGTCTTGCTCTCCCTCTTTCTCTTCCCAGTTCTAGGGCTTCCGGACTCTGCTCCTTCCTTCCCTTATCCACCACGCATGCTTCGTAATCCCCTATCCGTATCCCTAGATCCAGTTAATCGCACTTCCTTCTTCTCTCCCGCCCCTTCGTCTCCCTCCCTCCCTCCCTCCCTCCCTTTAGAAGTTTAATCTGTACTGCGCAGTAAAGAAATGGAACTAGGTCAAAAGCATATAACTGCCTCTGTCTGTCTCTGTCTCTGTCTCTCTGTCTGTCTGTCTGCCTGTCTTTTCTATATCTCTCTCGCTTTCTCTCTGTGTCTCTGCCTCTGTCTCTGTCTCTCTGCCCCTCTGCCTCTGTCTCTCTCTCTCTGTGTCTCTGTCTCTGTCTCTGTCTGTCTCTCTCTCTCTCTCTCTATGTGTGTATGTTTGTATAAATAAAATGTAAATGTACATGCTTTTCTATAGCAGCCGTGTGGCCCCGACCCTGCTCATTTTTCAATGAATGTATAGGGTGAAATCCTTCACCACCGCTGCCCGTTTGGTCCCGTGTACGAAAAGGTGATAGCCCGAGATTCAACCTCTGAAAGAAGCCACGATCGGTATGCGATCCGGCATCCTCCCTCACAGAGGCGCCTTGACGTAGGCCTGCGATTTGACCAATATAGCTAACCAGGCCAGCTAATGTTATTTTTGCATTTATAAAGCGCCACTATCTAATGACAAAGCATCAATCGATGGCGCTGAGCAACTGCGAGTGAAGGTCTTTCTCAAGGCCACTAAGTAACAGTCTCAGGGAGGAGGCTCGAACTGGCACACTCCTCGTTACAAGCCGAGCGCTTCATCCAATAGGCTATCGTGCAAGTGTATCGTGTACGTTATATTTTTAATTCTATATATGCTCAAGTGGGAAGTGGTGGCGTAATGGTATGTTCGATGCCTCGTAACCGGAGGGTCGCGGGTTCGAATCTACCTCACGCCACTGCGTAGCGACCTTGGACAAGTTGCTCACCCACAGTTGTCTGTGAGGAAGGCAAAGGGAAACCACCTCACTCATCTCATCCCCGGGAGGCATAAAGCCAATGGACCTGCCTTCGGGCAGAAAACTCATCATCATCATCATCATCATCATCATCATCATCATATGCTCAATATATATACACATACAACTAGGCTCCATAATATACATATACATATACATGTACATATACACATACATAAACACATACATATACATATACATATGTATATACATATACATATACATATGCATGTACATATACACATGCATATTCATATGCATATACATATACATACACATACACATATACATACACATACACATATACATATACATACATACACATACTAGATTAAGGAGTGTAGAACCAAGGTAAGATAAGGTAACCAGGGAACAACATTGTTCGGACTTTCTAAACTTTCTCGTTGCCCTGGCGATAAAAGCTGACGAGAGGTGTCGTCGAGTGCAGAGAACACGCTCCTCACTGGCCGTCTGCAGCCGACTGAGCATGCGTCATGACCTACTCCCAGATTCCTAACTGCGACTTCAGTAAACACGGCTTAAACCATACTGGTTGATAAACACGCCGCAGCTTGCTTTGTTTTCGTTACTTGTGGCTTTTGAGACGTTCCCCAATTAGTTCTTTGTATTGTGGCTTTTGAGACGTTACCCGTAAAAGTCGATGATGTCTGTACGTCGGGCTTTTCCTTAAGACGCATTGTCAATCATATCAGTTTTTAGAAGCACTCAAACTACTGGTAATAGACGCGTCCTTCCTTCCTTCCTTCTTTCATTTCTTGCTTCCTTCCTTCCATACGTCCGTCCGTACTTCCTTTCTTCCTTCCTTCCGTCTTTCCTTCCTTCCGTCTTTCCTTCCTTCCTTCCTTCCTTCCTTCCTTCCTTCCTTCCTTCCTTCCTTCCTTCCTTCCTTCCTTCCCTCCTTCCTTCCTTCCTTCCTTCCTTCCTTCCTTCCTTCCTTCCTTCCTTTCTTCCTTCCTTCCTTCCTTTCTTCCTTCCTTCCTTCCTTTCTTCCTTCCTTCCTTCCGTCCATCCGTCTGTCCTTCCTTCCTTTCTTCCTTTCTTCCTTTTTTCTTCCTTCCTTCCTTCCTTCCGTCCATCCATCTGTCCTTCCTCCCTTCATTCCGTCCGTCCTCCTTCCTTTCTTCCGTCTGTCCGTCCTCCCTCCTTCCTTACCTCCGGCATCCTTTCTTTCATCCATCCTTCCTTTCGTCCTTGGTCCGGTCTGTCCATCCATCCATCCGTCCATCCATCGTTTCTTCTGTCTGGGCCTCGTGCCTCCGTCGCAAGTGGTGCCGTCGTCTGCAGCTGAAACCGGGTCAACGGATTCACTTTCTCGGAAGAGAGTCTGCACTCTATGCCGCCTTTCTTCTTTCTTCGGCGTCGTTTCTTGAACTCCCATTTGCAGTCATGAAAGTAACGTGGCCGGGACACTTACAGACATAAGCTGTCTGGTTATTAATGAACAGACAGTGTGGCCAGCAACCATTCAGACACATCAGTCTGATCGTAGTAAGGCGCAGCACTGTCTGCCAGTAAGCCACAGTCAATGTCCTTCACTTTGAGACCGGTATGTATGTATTATGATTATATGTATGATTGTATGATTGTACGTATGATTGTATGTATGTATGTAAGTATGTACGATTGTATGTATGTATGTATGCATGTATGTGTGATTGTATGTATGTATGTATGTATGTACGATTGTATGTATGTATGTATGCATGTATGTGTGATTGTATGTATGTATGTATCTATGTATGCATGTATAAATGTACCAGTATGTGTTTGCTTTTATGTATGTATGTACGTATGTACGTATGTATGTATGTATGCATGCAAGTGAACAATTATATAGCGCCTTTTACAACCTAACCAAGGCAATAATGTCTGAACTAGTGCACAGCGATGTCTGTGTCCTTCAGCCGTTACTTCTTCTCGGCTTACACGCACACGTGTCCTCCATAGTTTACTAAGAACTCCGCAATGCGGCGGCGGCGGCGGCGACTGCGCGTCGTGACGGCTCGCGGCTTCGGCGCGGACGGGAGCCCCCACCGTTCTTCTGTTGCTGTCAAACGCCTCACGAAGATCCATGTCTGTCGGGCCGTACATCAACGTTTAGACCGGCATCCGAATCGGCGCCGCTCGACCGTAAAAGTTGTACTGCGCGGTCGTCACTCGGGCTGACCGTTGCAGAGGGTGATTCGCGTCGATTACATAGTGACATACGATGGGGAGCCGATAGCAGCCAAGGGGATGATAGGATGGTTAATGTCGGCTGGGTGGAATCAACCTGGCTACGGGGTAGTTACTCACAATTTGGCCAATTACGGACGGACAACGTGTGGCTGTAATAAAAGACGAATTTCGGCAAAAACAGACAACGTTGATTATACATCTCCCGAATGGGTTTTCTGCACTCCGTAGCCCGGGTTTATGGAGAGCCAACCCATGAACTGTAGGCCCTGACGCGCTGTAACGCAGAAAGGAAAGCGCTCTGCGGGCCAAAGAAGCGGGTGCTGACTCTGTGATTGTGGCGCTCCTGTGTAGCAGAGCATAGCCGTCGACGCTTGTGTTGAAACTTGTACAAATGTAATTATTCCGGCCGTAGCGCGAGGTCGCCACCGTTATGCTATTAAAAGAGATTGTTTGTTTCTGTTTAATGTCGATAGCGTTTTACTTCTCCTTCTCCTTCTTCTTCCTCTTCTTCTTCTTCTTCTTCTTCTTCTTCTTCTCCTTCTTCTTCTTCTTCTTCTTCTACTACTACTTCTTCTGCTTCTGCTTCTTCTTCTTCTTTTCTTCTTCTTCTTCTTCTTCTACTTCTACTTCTGCTTCTTCTTCTTCTTCTTCTTCTTCTTCTTCTTCTTCTTCTTCTTCTACTTCTTCTTTTTCTTGTTCTTCTCCTTCTTTTCTATTTAAAAATGCTTGAACTACTTTTGGTTCAGCCAGCAATTTTTGAAAAGTTCCGTAACACTGGATTCGTCCAAAAAACTGGACTACTTTCGTGAGATTCAGTAACGCTGGTTCCCTAGTGTCTATCTTTACATCACCTTAGACTGATTCTCTAGCAGTTAAAACTGTTTCCGTAGCCAATATCAATTAAGATCGTTCCAATAGCCTTAATCAATTAAGATCTTTCCAATAGACTTAATCAATTCAGATTGTTCCAGTAACAACAGCCTTAATCAAGTAAGCCTTTCCGCTAGCCTTAATCAATTAAGATCGTTCTAATAGCCTTAATCAATTTAGATCGTTACAATGACCTTAATCAATTAAAATCGTTCCAATAAACTTAATCAATTAAGGTTGTTCCAATGGCCTTTAACAAATAAGATCGTTCCAATAGACTTAATCAATTAAGATTGTTCCAGTAGCAATGACCTTAATCAAATAAGCCTTTCCGCTTGTCTTAATCAATTAAGATCGTTCCATTAGCCTTAACCCATTACATTTATTTTGCAGCTAAATCTGCTAATTTCTAACATTAATTACTAATCCAGTCGTTTTGTAATTCTTGATGCAGCCGCATGGACGAATACATTCATAGCACTGACGATACTTGCCAAGATTTCAAGATTCCAGACGAACTGTTCCGCCATTCCTACCACGAAGCCACTGCGATGGTTCTACCCGTGTGCCGGGTCAAGGACGA
The DNA here is from genome assembly GCA_964023275.1 of Norana najaformis. Classification (NCBI taxonomy): domain Eukaryota; kingdom Metazoa; phylum Annelida; class Clitellata; order Crassiclitellata; family Hormogastridae; genus Norana; species Norana najaformis. The sequence goes on from OZ029927.1 coordinate 19,782,553, forward strand.
TGGCAATACCGGGTGGGTCAGACTCAGTGACGGACCAACTGCCATCAGAATCCGACCAGACCAAGACCAACGAAAACATGGCTGCCACATTCCATACTCTGTCAGTCCGCTCAACCAAGTTGAAGAGACGAGTCCGCGATCTGAAAAACCTCTACGTTAGTATAGTTCTTCTCAATGCGGTTTTCATAGAATCATTAATTTATTAATTGAAAATTAATCATTTAACAATTGATTCTTTCATCCATCGGTTAATCGATTAATCGAATAATCTAATCTAATTTATTAATTGAAATGAGGAAGGTTAATCGATTAATCGAATAATCTAATCTAATTTATTAATTGAAATGAGGAAGGTTAATGAATTAATTGAATAATCTAATCTAATTTATTAATTGAAATGAGGAAGGTTAATGAATTAATTGAATTATCTAATCTAATTTATTAATTGAAATGAGGAAGGTTAATGAATTAATTGAATAATCTATAGCGTCGTTGTCATAATCCCTGAATTAATCGGATGAGATCCTTCACCCCATCCCGTTTGAATTGGCGCCACGCTATTCAAGGTCCCCGTGTACGGACCGTGATACCCAGAGATTAAAATATCTGTAATAAGCTACTACTGGTATGCGAACCAACATCCTCACGCACAGAGGCGCCTTGACGTACGCTTTACCAATGTAGCTAACTAGGCCAGTGTAATCTTTTCTCTTGGTCTGGACACAATTCGATCATGGTCTGTTTTGTCGGATCGGTGTAAAGTTTATTTGAAAAAGGCGCTATATTAACGTGCGCCTACAATCACGACTGCGGCTACCGAAAAGTCCAAGGGTGGAGACCGGGTTCATGATTACGGTTGAATAATAAGCCGGGCATTTACCGACAATAATCAGGCGTTGATGATACAAGAGGGTCTTAATTTAATGGCAAAATAATATCATTTCCATCCAGTGAGTACACTCATGTACATAAACATATACGTACACGTGAAGGTATACAAGTTCATGCATGAAGACATCTAGCTCTTAATCATAGGCGGCTGTATGTCCATTTAAAGACGCGGCGAATCAGCCGTTCGTTGCGCGAACATAAATTTCAGTGGCGGAACACTTGTGTTGATATCTCGAGTGCTTAACCTAAATCCTGGATTCGTCACTCTCTTCCGCTCCAATTTCCGAATTTTACGAGACGTTAATATCGCTGTGTGATATTCAACAGATGACTGCGTTGATATCATCTTCATTGTGATCATCGTTTCTCTCTTTTGGTATTCGGTCTGAATGCCCAGAGCCTAATGAATATTGTTGAACGCGTGTTTGAACTAAACGAACACGAACGTGGGGCGTGTAATAACAGATCGTTATTTAGTCTACTGTAATGTGTGGCAGTTGTGTGCCGTGATAGGGCCTATTTAGTTCTTCTGGGGTTCATTTTGAGCCACGCCAACCTGCATAGACAGTCTGTCCGTCTGTCCGTCTGTTGTGTGCTTGCCTGTCTGCCTATATGTGTGTCTGTCTGTCTGTTGTCTGTCTGCCTCTCTGTCTGTGTGTCTGTCTATCTGCCTGCCTGCCTGCCTGCCTGTCTGTCTGTCCGTCTGCCTGCAGTCAGTCAGCCAGTCAATCAGTAAGTAAGTAAGTCAGTCAGTCAGTCAGTCAGTCAGTCAGTCAGTGTCTGTCTGTATGTCTGTCTGTATGTCTGTCTGTCTGTCTGTATGTCTGTGTGTGTGTGTGTGTCTGTCTGTCTGTCTGTCTGTCTGTCTGTCTGTCTGTTAAGTTGACAATGCTTAATCGAAGACTAAGCGTCGGCGTAGTAAGCAGAGTGAATGTATTTCGACGCTGGTCATCGATGCGCTTTGCGTGGGTGATGCCGACAATGAGCCCCCGTTGAGCAAACGCAGCGCAAATTTCCTTCTCTGTTTGTCCAAAGGGTCCGATCGGGGAAGATGATGACTCAAGAGGTGTTGCAGGGCGGACACCACCCACGCATTCCCCTCGTCCGTCCTTCTACCCTGCCCCGCAGTCAAGCAGACGAACCCACGGCCGCGCGGGCGGTATGCGATCTAAGGGCATCCCAATCCCATTAGCACATGGTTAACATAACCATTTGGTCGGTAACATACTTGAGGCCACCGACGCTGCCGCTGTCGCCCACCCGACGCCACGCGGCAGTGACGGCACTCGCAATGGACAGCGACTAGGGAACCGACTTAGGGACGGTCTAAGTGACGGAATGAGGAACGGACTGTGGGGAGAATTTAAGGACGAACTTAGTGACAGGTTTTGGAGGGACGGACGAAGTGACGGCTTAAGGAACGGACTTAAGGACATGGTTGGAGATAGATAAACGGACTAAGGGACAGACTAAGGCACGGAGTTAGGGAAGGACTTACAGCTAAACTTACATCGATACAGACATTTACAGGACGAACAAGAGTCCTTCGGAGATTCAGAGAGGCCCATCCACTGCAAATACGAGGCCCCAAACTCGAAGCATGCACATCATAGGCCTACTAAATCGCAGTTGTGAATTATAATACAAAAAGGAAGGATAAATAAATACTAATAAGTAATAATAAAATAAATTAAAAGAATTCAAAAGATTTGTAGCTAGTTACCGAATCATAAATAGAAGATCTTCGGTTCGAATAAGAACATTTCTTTCTTATTTTAAAGTAGACGAAAACAGTATGTTAAGATGAGGCCCCTTACCAAGTCAGCCCAGGGCCAAATGCCCTTCTGCTTCCCCTGATAGGGCCCGGGACGAACAACCGATATGTCAGTCGGTGATCAACTGTCTTACAATAATATAGTCGGCGATGACTACGCAGAAAACTGTCAGCAGTAGATTATGCCACTGCCCGATATATCTCACAGGTATCCTCAAAATTCATAAAACTCAGAGGTTACAACAAGACTACATTCCGGGCAAATGGGAGATCTGAGGGTTATCTGAAGCTGTTTCCTGAGCTCTTAAGCCACAAAGATCGTTACAGAAAAAGCCAGATACATAAATACACAAAGTGTTCTATCTTTATGAGAATCGGAACACGGAAGGACGGGGCATTCATGCCATCATAATATTCTGCGCAATTGTTATTCACCCATACAACGACCTCGACTCATAGGTGGTTCTGGATTCTCCATTCATCAAATCAAGTGGTTGATTCAGATTACGGAAGCCATAATTCTAAATATGCCCTCTGCATAGTACATACAAGGTGTCCAGAAAAATAGGAACTCCGAATTTATATTCTCATTTTGACGTAGTTCCGCAGTTTAACGACAGCTTATGGCATCAAAGGCCGTTGACGTCGCCCTCCTCCTTTATTCAGGCTTGGGATTGGCACCACCCGACTAAAGGCAGTGCCTGAGTTTAACTATAGATCAACGTGGCTATCGATTAGTAAGTAGTTCCTCAGTTTGACGACAGCTTATGGCATCAAAGGCCGTTGCCGTCGCCCTCCTCCTTTATCCAGGCTTGGGACTGGCACTACCCCCAAGCAAGGCAGTGGCCGAGTTACATTTTGACTTGAAACTTTTGACGTAAAAGTTTAACAACAATTCCGTCTTCTTAGCTGAAAGCAATTAGGGGCTAGAATTAATGAAAATAATCATGTAATAAAACAGCATTATTTTTAAAGGACCGCTCATAAACTATACAAATTATTAATACTCAGTAAGTAAGAAAAGAAATCTTTAGTTCAACTTAAATTTTTATAAGTTTTACTCACTTATTCGAGTTTGCTTTTTGGTTCATTTTTATGGACACAATGTACTGTATATATTCTTTAATATATATAGCAATATATAAGACAGGATTTGATCATATGTGTTGTGTAGGACTTTGACAGAAGCATCGTAAACTGCATCGTCATCGTAAGACGATGATACTTAGAGCTTCGGTAGCCCTATGTTGTAGACTGCGCAGTTTAGTTGCTGGTATAAATAGCCACTATAGATAGGTCTACTTTAGTAGTGGCTATGAATAGCAAGCACTCAGTAGTCGCGTTGTCATTTGTCTTTCCTTCGTCAGATAAACTGGGCGTATACTCGTTCTAGATAGGATTGGCATAATGGTCTAAGATAGGCGCGTCTTGAGCCAAGTGCCCGTCCGCCCGCGAGCAGCGACAAGTGTCCTTGGCCTGCGTTTGTTCTCGCAATTGATGCCAGCTCGAGCTTTATGAATATACGACAAGGTTGCTTCTCGCCAATATCTGAAAATAAAGTCCGTCCTCTGACGATCAGGGGCTACATAAAATGCCATGGTTCAACAGCCATCCACGCGATCCTTACTAAGGCTACTGTTTTAGTATGTGGCAGATGTTAAAGATAATTATATGGCATTTACTACAGTCCTTGGCAATTGCTGTTATGTATGGAAATTGTCACAGTGGATGCCAATTGCTATAGTATATGGCAATTATTCCAGCATATGGAAATAAATACAGTATATATAGCAATTGCTCTAGTCTACGGCAATAGTTATAGTATCTGGTAATTGCTACAGCACAAGGCAACTGCTATTGCAATTAGCAGCTGCTACAGTTTATGGAGACTGCTCAGAGAAAGAGATCATCCAAGGCACAATTCCTGGATCCCGAGCTCCGGGAAGACCCGAGATGACATGGACCGATAACATCAAGTCGTGGATTGAATTATCGATCGACCAGTTATTACAGGAGACAAGGGACAGAAGCAGATGGCACAAAATTATCCGTGGTGCAGCCAGTCCTCGGCTCGAGGACGGTTGACAAGACAAGACAATAGTTTATATAGTATATGATAAATTGCTGTAGTCTGTACAGTTCTTAGCAGTTACTATGGTACATGTCAACTGCGATAGTTTATGGCCATCTCTGCAGTATCCATGACAATAACTTTGTGTTAATTGTTGTGTTCGTTCAATGTAGGTAACGAAGCGCTTTCGAGATGAGTCGATAGTCCACGATTTGGAGCAGATGGGGCTTCACCTGGAAGGAATGCCAATAGTCGACCAGCCAACCATCTCATCCATCAGCAATACCGAGGTGACTAAACATAGGCCAACTCAATGAAACATCCAAATATGCAAACAACCAAACATGGAGACGTACAGAAGCATAGCAACACTGCTACTTTCTGGTTTTCATAGAAACAACTGTTTCTGAATGTTTTAGAAACCGAAACCAAAATTAGTTCCGTCTCCGAAACAAACTTGGCCTCTAGGTATTATTAGTTTTATTTATGTAGTGCCATCGTATACATGCCTAACAGCAAGAACACGCCTATAGATGGATCATTATTGGAACGAACGTGTTACCTTAGCTTTCCTCGTCTTAACCCACCTAACCTTATTTGAATTGACCTTACCTCGGCTGACCTGACTTAATTTACCTTATCTTACTTTACCTTACCTTATATCAATTTACCATAACATACATACCATAATTTAGCTTAACTTAAGTATTTATCTTACCACGTCACGTCATTCCTTAAAGATCTTCCCTTACCTTGCATTTCTTTACACTATCTTACTTGATGCTACCTAAACTGACCGGACCTGACCTTGACAATTCCAAACACCACCCACTGTAGCCTTCTGATTGCCTGCCTGCCCGACTTAGATCTTGACCTGGAACCGAACCGATTTTGTTCTGTTTGAGCGCCGGTGAATAAGCCGGTTTCCGCGACTTAGCTTCCGTTGGGCACTGTAGAAATCTCGAGTTTACAATGACGATTGACTTATTCTTGCGACAGGTTGTTCCTACTGTCCACTCGGCCTTCGAGAACCTAGCACGCGTAGCCGTCTTCCTCGAGCAGGCGAGGATCGGGGAGAACCTAGCCATCAACGAACCGACGACGTTCGAGAATGATTTTCAGCGAATCGAGGACCATCAGGAGGATGGTCTCTACTGGATCCTCTGTGCCCTCCACCAGGTCATGGAGAGTACTCGGACGCAGATCAGCGCGGACGTCGTCACCAGCATCATGAACATGAGAGTTACGGAGGTGGATCGCAACGCCATGCGACATACGAGGGACTTCATCGTCCTAAGGGACTTCGAGAGGATTCTAGACAGGTTAAGTATCGACTTCGCTTCGCTCAGGAAGCTACACGCTTCGTAGTAACAGAATGGGAATTGTGTAACACGCGGCCACACGTATGGGGAGTTCTTTCCCGAGCTGACGGCCCGATGAAAGGAAGTTTTGTCCCTGCAAATAGTCGAAACATGTTCCTGCCGTCGGCTGTCACTTGGATGAAACTTTCTCGTTATTTTTGCAACGCGTCTGTCATGTTTCCAGAGAGCCCTCTTCCGTTTTTTCTAAGCAAGAACTTTCAAAGTCGCAATTCGTTTATAAGATGGTTGTAGGGATGGGTCCTTTCGTTCTAGTCAATGGCTTTTGCGGGTTCGTTGTTTCGTTCCAATGCCAAAGTCTAGGTGTTTGTAAGTTAAAAGTCTTGATATGATTGCTTGCAAACGCCTCAGTATATGTTCAGAAAAACTCGTCCGACCGAGTTGGCATCATGAACATGAGAGTTGGCATTGCCAGTCTGTCTACTGTGGTTTAAGCTCAACTAACGGGTGAAAAAGCCTGAAACAGGCTAAGCACATCAAATAGGGAACACGGCTTTAAAGGGCTAAATACAATAATCAGGGTGAAAATGCTTAAACACGTCAAACATGGAACAAGGCTTTAAAGCTCAGGAAGACAATGCTTGAAACGGGTTAAACACATTAAACAGGGAACAAGGCTATAAAGCTCAGAAAGACAATGCTTGAAACGGGTTAAACGCAGTTAGCAGGGAGAAGGACTGAAACGGCTTAAGCAGATCCAACACGGGTAAGGTCTTAAACGGATCAAACACAGGAAAAAACAGAAACAACGCCAGAAACGACCTATGGGGCAAATTGAGGGAGAAATAGAATGCCCAGTTATAATCTTTTATTGAATCCGAGGGAGTATTTACCACATATGCAGTCAAAGGGAAGAAAGGAAGAGGCGTTGTGAGCTTTCTATCGAAAAGGAAATTGAATAGCCTAAAAAGAATAAAACGTAGGGAATCTCAGTTCCTGATTTCGTTGCATTTAACGCCTCATTTTTGCGTCGCGACGCTTAGACCATCTCAACAGATGTTCTGCAGATTATGTCGCAAAGGAATTGTTTGAATAATATCACGAAACCATGCCCTTAAAAGTACTTTCCAAAAAAGTACGAAATACGAAAGTATTTCCGTCTAATTGTTTATGGACCTGTTTTGATAAACCGTTAGGTTTAACTCGGGTTAATTGTTTTGTTGCTAACGTTCCTAGTTCCGTTGGCTGTGTTCGGTCTTAGATACCTCCTTACGAGCACTTCTGTCAATCTCAAATCTGCCATTGACTTGTATTTTTTTGTACTCTTCCATGGAAAAATTCAAGCTGGTGCCGCTGGTACGTGTCAGACGTGTTAGGGTAAATAATTGGTGTAAACGGCAATGTGATATAGGCAATTCGATGTGATACATTGGCACTGTGACATGTTCGCTGCTTTACCTGTTGTTCTTTATAAAACGTGCATTTCGCGAGAATGTACATTCGTGTACGACGCGTGCATTCAATGTCGTGTATCTATGCACGTGTTCGTCCACACGACAGTTGGTAAGTACGTTCGAGAGGGTTTTTCAGAAGCTACTGTATTTGTTTTCTGCGTTTTTGATGTGTAGGAATTACGAGCTGTCGGTATTTGTGTAATGCCGACAAGGCTGCGTAACTCGGTACCGCAACAGTATTAGTTTTGTGAAAAGCAAGCCGAGGTTTCGTCTCAGATTCTCTGATCTCGTGATTTTTGAGTTGCTGCGATAACAAAACCCATTTAGACATATTATTCCACTCCTATTCCTCTTTACAGTCCCGTTTCGGAATGGTCTAAATCTGGCGAAATCTTCCGCTATGTTAGATGCAGACGAATGTTGACGTTTGCAGTCATACACATTGACTGGATTTAGTCCTGTCTTTGTTCAGTAGAAAATTGCTGGAGTTGCTGAGTTCACTTCGATGTCCTGCAGTTTAAGGATTCTTGAATCTCGTTATTAGGCCCTTGTACAGCCGCTTGCAATATGTACGGTGTTGTCTCTACTTCGTCTTGTTTTATCTAGAGTGTGCGTTTTTTCATACGAATGTTTATTCCAAAGACCATATCAATATGTTTACCGAGTTTATCGCGTATAGATATTGAGTAACTCTTCGCATGCAACGTTTGAATGCATAATATGTCTTAGCGTATAAATTATTATCCGAAAGACCATATCAATATGTTTACCGAGTTTATCGCGTATAGATATTGAGTAACTCTTCGCATGCAACGTTTGAATGCATAATATGTCCTAGCGTATAAATTATTATCCGTGTTCTGGTGACCCGTGAGACAGTAGGGCACACAGATGTGTTTCCTAGCTTGCAAACGGAATTTGAGGACATTTTAAACTATAAACGATTTTAAATACTTATTGCCAGTATTCTATTATTGTATTGTATTTGCTGTTGTGCACGTCACTTCTGATACTGAAATGTCACTTGATAATTCGATCTTTATTAACATTTAGCGAAGCTGAAAGCTCCGATTTTCTCAACTACTGTTACATCTAATGTTGTTGGAGATTATTTAGTTAAATCAAGTACTGGATAGTATACGATGAAGCCTAGTGCAAATCGGATAGATACTAGGAGTCGTTATAGCTCATAGTTTGAGTTCATGTTTATGTTGAGTTTTAACCGCAAAAATGAAACTGTATTTATGCGTTTTTACCCGTATGTTTGGCCTGTTGTGTGCTAAATACTTTTAAATACTTTTGTTCGTAAATAACGTTTACAAGAAACCGGTTTCACTTTTACCGATTTATTCGACCGGTTTCGCTTAGTTGCATCTACCTTTATGTTAACTGTTCGTTTTTGCAATATTTTATACAGCGTTAATTTGTAGTTTAGTTAATTTGTCGCTATTTGTGTTGACGCAATTATCGAGAAGGTTGTTGTTGTTTTATTCAGACATTTTTCGTAGACAATATAAAATATTTGCTTCGCATGAATACTGTGCTGTTTCAATTTTTTAAAGATATTTTGACAGTATGAGATTATATTTTCCCAAGGGTAGAGAGCCATAAAACAACGACAGCTGAAATTTCTTGTGAGCTGTTTGGGTAAATCATGACTTTGACGAAATTGTGACTTTTGATGTGTGGTATGTCAATAAAAGTTAAACAAAGTGTTACTATTCTTGCGTTGTTCTACTTATCGTAAACGTAATCGTAATCTCCGGATTTATTCAGTGCTTTGAAAAGCTAAGTTGTGGTGGAACCAGCAGATTCACATGAACTCAGTAAAATCGGAATTGGTGAGGCTGGTAAGGTCAGGTTAGGTTCCGGGTCGAGATCCAAAGGTCAGACAGTACCACTCACGGTGGCCGAATGATTAGAGCGCTCTACCTGTAACGCGGATTCGAGCCTTCCATGAGACTGTTACTGTGTAGGTACCTTGAGCAAGTCCTTTATTCACAATTGCTCAGCACCTTCGATTGTTGTTTAATGATTAGGTAGTGGCGCTTAATAAATGCAGAAATAATAATACTCCTGGCGGCTGCTATGTTGAGTTAAGATTCGAAAAGCATCAAACTCGTCAGTAAATATGATTTAACCATTTTTCCACTAACGCAATACCAAGAGATAAGAAGAACTTCTACCACATGACCTCGTGAGCGCCTAACGTGTCCACTTAGGTTCTTATGTAGATATTAGTTTATCCTCACAAAATATTGCTTATGGGCTGCGGTATATAGAAACTAATGTGCTTTGTTTGGGTATGTAAGTTGGTGAATTATAATGCATACATAAAAGTATCCCATATTCCACAATTGAGACGTAAGGGAGGCGCTCATTTCCTTTTCTTTAGGCCCTTGAGCCGGCAATGAACTAATCTCAAGCTCCTGGACTTGGGGCCAATACATCGCAGGACTTTCCGTTTACTTAAAAGCGCTCAAATCATTCGGCTGTAACCAGGTCACGTTGGCTTTTAGTTCCTTTCCTATTTGACTTAACTTTTGCTTTGTTTTTCAGTTAATTATCTATTACACGTATTCCTTTATTGTAATTCTAATCTGACATTTATAAAGCGCCCCTTCAAGAATAAACTCATCAGAGGTGCTCCCCGCCGAACCAGTGAGACTAATGTCAAATAATACAGACTTCAGGCGCTGGCGAAATTTGGGAAGGAACAAACTTAGGAGCTCGAGCCGCAGCTCTCGGAAAAGGCAATTCCAGCTGGTAGGTCCAACATAGGCAAAGCTTTTAGACTGAGCTGTAGCAGTGCGCATATAAGGGACAGTTAGGAGTCCAAGGGAGGCCGACCGGAAAGTGCTACCTTATTTATTTCTTTCGTAGAATATTTTCCCGTTTAAATTGCTGACACGTCGGCTGAGCCAAGTGACGACGCTTCGGAAACAGTTTTCCATCCAACGAATGTTGGCATCAATCTTCTTCAAAGCTGAATCTCTTGTCTTGTTTCCGAAATCCTCATGGGTACAGAAATCAATCACCTACGAAATATGCATAACGCAACGTAATTACAACATCACATACACTAAATGTAAATGTACACGGTTTCCTATAGCGACCGAATGGCCTCGACCTTGCTCATTTTACAATGAATTTATCAGATGAGATGCTTCACCACAGCTGCCCGTTTGAATGGGCGCCACGCCATTTAAGGTCCTAGTGTACGGACCATGCTAGCCCGAGATTCAAATCTCTGAAATAAGCCACGATCGGTATGCAAACCGACATCCTCACGCACAGGCGCCTTGACGTACGTATTAACCAATGTAGCTAACCAGGCCAGCTGATATACCAAGACGACTATTGCAACGTCAATCTTTCAGGCCTTGGTGTACGCTTTGTAGCTAACTAGGCTAGTAGGAAGCGAACTACTTCTACAGAGTGAGTTACGATGTCCATTGCCATTCCAACGAAGAGTGTGCTAAGAGTCAGGGAGCAGACAGAGTTTCAATTTTTCCCGCAAACGTGAACACTGTCGTTCTCCTAAGTAGATAATGGAAGGCTGTCCCACGCAAGTGGCCAGCGTACACGGTACAAACCTGAATTTAGGTCATCACAAAAGCCTGGCGTCAAAAGGCCACGACATTATATCCAGTATAACCATAAGTTTGGAAAAAGATCTGCTGAGCATGCCCACAGTGGCTTGGTAAATATTGCTAATGGTGCGTGATCAACTTGCATATGGTGGCCGCAACCATACATGACAAACAATTAAATGCACATTAGATAGTGGCGCAACGGAAGTTCTTATATCTAGGATTACATGTACTGTAGATAGTACAGACTTCTTGACGCCGTTGCTCAGTGTTGAAGTTCGAAACCACGCGATTAAGTATCCATTGGGCAGTATAGTGTCCAAACCTAAACAGAGCATAAGAAGCCAATTACATTTGGCCCATGGTATGTATGTATGTATGTATGTATGTTTGTATGTATGTATGCATGTATATATGTATGTATGTATGTATGTTTGTATGTATGTATGTATGTATGCATGTATATATGTATGTATATATGTATGTTTGTATGTATGTATGTATGTATGTATGTTTGCATGTATGTATGTATGTATGTATGTATGCATGTATATATGTACATGTATGTATGCATGTATGCATATATTTATGTTTATATATGAAAATTTGTGCAGCACCTGATTAAGAAAGTCACAAAGGCGCTGAACATGACTGTCTGAGAGATCTAAGGAAGATAAGGTGACGGTAAAGTTCTAATTCTGAGTCTTCCATGTTGTTCTAGAAGGATGTTCCAGCGCGCAAGAAACACGAAATGTTTGAATCGCTATACGGGAACGCGGAACTAACAGTTATTCTACAGGCGCTATCGAGTGATAAAGCTTTATTTAAGGGTTAGTGATTGCACAGTTCCTGGATCCTGAGCACGGGGAAACCCAAGATGACATGGATCGATAACATCAAGTCGTGGACTGAATTATCGTTCGACCAGTTATTACAAGAGACGAGGGACAGAAGCAGATGGCACAAAATTGTCCGTGGTGCAGCCAATCCTCGGCTCAAGGACGGTTGAAGACAAGATAAGAAAAGATTGCTAAAGAGCCTACTACTGATTTGCTATCCCAAAGATAAACACACTTTTCTTAGAATTATAATTTGCTTGTAATAATGTTTAACTAACAATATCCCCGCAACTACCGAGAATATTTATATGCATAATGCATCGTTTAAAAAAATTAAATGCATTATTTCATTAAATAACAATCCGAAACTGTAAAGTCCGGCTTAAGTCTCATTTTGTCAGAGCTGGCCCTATATTTTTAAAAGAACTTCAGACAGTTTTTAACAAAAGTACTTACAACATGAATAAAAGTTACTTTAGAAAGTCAGCTACTTTTAATGTTTCAGTGTTAATAAAAGTATTATTAATATTGTTTAACAGTACTTTAGAAGCTCAGGCACTAACAAAAGTACCTGTTGAGGATATCGTCGCGGGAACTTCGAAACCAGTCCCAAAGGTGAGCGTTAACCTCGTGGTTTGAAATAACATAGGACAACATTTCATTGAAGGCATTCACTGAAACCTTGCGTCGATCCAGAGATTGATGTAACAACCTGTATGAAAGCCATTCATTTTAATTATATTAACGTCGCACCATGACATGCATGTTTGTCGTATAAATGTACGTATATGTGCATGGATGTATGTATGTATGCTTGCATGCAGGCATGCGTGTATGTATGCATATATCTATGCATGCGTGTATGTAGGCATGTGTATATATGTACGCATGTATGTATATATGTATGTATGCATCTATGTATCTATGCATCTATGTATATATACAGTATATGTATGTATGTATACGTATGTATGTATGCATATGTATATATACGTATGTATGTATGTATGTATGTATGTTAGTATGTATGTATAAGTATCGAGACACTTGATATAGCGCCCGTTTAAGACCGTGCAAAAGCATGTATGTATGTATGTATTAATGTATGTATGTATGTATGTATGTATAAGTATCGAGACATTTGATATAGCGCCAGTTTAAGACCGTGCAAAAGCCCTGCCAAAGCTACAGGCCAACTGGTGTTAATGTTCATTAAGAACATGTGTGAGGGAAGACAAATATTCCCTCTTCGTATCTACCTGTCTATAAGCGTGAAGTTTTTCGTGTTGCTTAATGCGTAGAGTAAGTTGTCCTTCTCCCGATCACGTGTCGCCGCTATGTATCTGTTCCACGCTGTCGTCCAATCAGACTCCAGCGTCGAACCAGCAATGCCACTGCGGTATACTTCACGTCTCAGGTTCAAAGGAACGGCGTTCTTTCTACAAATACGGCCAACCGAAGGGAATGCAGTCTTGACAGTTGTATGATTCATTCATGTGCTAGATTTATATAGCGTCAGTTAGAGAAAAGCTTCAGTCGTCAAGAAGGATCTGGTTGCCATGAATATCGTCTTTCATACTTCCATACATCTTGGAAGGCCCAAGACAGACCATCTTGGTTCCCCATCAGAGAGCGAGAGAGAGAGCGAGAGAGACATACATACATACATACATACAGACAGACAGACAGAGTGAGCAGAGAGGAGAGGAGAGTGATAAGGGGAGTAGGAGGCAGAGAGAGAAAAGGGAAAAGAGGGAGGGAGGAAGAAGAAAGAAGGAAAAAAGAGATATAAATGAGGAAGAAAGATATGATTTGCTGCGATCCGCTTCGATCGAATCTGATCTTGAATCGCTTAAAAATTCCAGTCCACAAGTCAATCTAACTTACTGCACAAGACGTATTAAAACTTATATCAAATGGAGGCGATGACGCAAAACAACACTAAATTATGCTTTACCAGAACAAGCAAAAACTGACTTCTCGTCCAGGATCCAGGCTTCGAACAAACGTTTCGTAATTTTTCGACACTCTTCGTGACCCGCATAGCATGACAAGGAGATGATCTTGGAACGTAAAAGTCTGAAACGGAAATCCCAGTTACATTCACGTGTGATCTATACGTAATCTAAAAGTAATATAACACGCCTCGGTCAACTTTCGTAATCGTAATCGTAATTCCGAGATTTCTACAGCGCCCAACGAAAGCCGCACCGCGGGGACCAGCTTATTCACAGGCGTTCAGTCAAAACAAATCGATAGGCAAAAGGGTTCGGTTCCAGGTCAAGATCCAAAAGTCAGACGGAGAGACAGCGTGGCAGCTAAAGCGGGTGGTGGTGTTTGGGGTTGGAGAGGAGAGAGAGATAAGAGGAAGAAGGGGTGTCAGGGTACGATCTGTGAAACAGGAATGTTTTCAGATTTGAGTGAAAGGCCGATGAAGAAATTGCAAGCGGTGGAGCATCGATGAGCATGTATGATGGGTCAGAAAACTGAATAATTTTGGGGGGAGTTTATTTTTAGTACTAAGTGGCGTCGTCATGAGATTGAAGGATATTTTGGCTGAAGCGCAAACGAGACAATCGCTATCCAGCAACGGTCAAGCATTTAAAGCAACAGGATAACCTTTCTGGCAACAGGACAACCATTTCAGCAAGTTGTCCAACTGGCACAAATACGAAACTTAGGTACATGTTCTTTGCTTATAGTTACAGGTTTCCTAAGATTAGTGTTTACTGTTACTTCTATTTTCTCCCCTTGGGGAGTGGGCCGATCCCGGAGGTACTGCAATACCGGGCCAACCCGTGGAGAAGCCGGAGCAAGCCCCTGCATCTTCTCCCAAGTCCAAAAATCAGTTTAATATCGATGTCCCCGGATAGGGGACGTATCAGATATTAAGCTGATAAGAACAGATACTACACTTTGATCTTAGCCAAAAGGCCGAGAAGCGATACCGTGAAATCCCGAGACAGCCTTCTATAATCTGAAATGGCACCAGTAAAAAGGTGGCTAAAAATGTTCATCTCAACTGTCACGATATCTTCTACAGTTCAACTCCTAAACACAAGAAACTTTAACATAGGGAATCCATTAAAATAACGCAATTTATAATCACACAGTCTATAAGAATTTCTGTATATTTTGAGAATATTTGTTGAATTTCGAGGTTCAAACCCTAATATACTAGACAGATGTCCTTTTTCATTTTTAATTCGCAAGATGGCAGCACTCAATGGCTAGTTACGGTGTATATTTTTACCACTGTACGAATAGACAATAATAACCGCGCACTAAGAATACGTTCAACTCTTAGATAGACCACAACAATAACATAAGGAACATATTAAAATAACATAATATATAATCACATAATCAATAAAAGTCGGCACATTTTGAAAAAAATTTGTCATCATACGAGCTGATGTAGCCGAACTGACTAGGCATGCATGATGTTTAGTTTTTGATTCGCCAGATGTCAGCACTGATTTCAGAATCACCTCATTCGCTTACTGCTCATTATTTTGGGCCCCAACGCGTGATAGAAACTTCACTTGGGCAGCTTACGGCGGTTCTCTAGATTCCCTAGTCATTACGGGCTTAGAGCTTGCTGGCCAAGACTACATCCGTTTTCGTTTAGACGAATAGTTTTAAAGTCGTCGTAGGCCCTAGGCACTCTCGCATTGGTAGGCCCCCAAAAGCCAACTCTGCATTAGAGCTAAACACACTGAAAACGACTTAACGCGGGAAATGACATTTAATAATAATAATAAGACAATTTATATAGCGCCGTAACACAGCCGAGGCCGAAGAAAAGGCGATGTACATGGGTTAAAAAACAAAAATCAACTAGTCATAAGATATCCTAAAAAGATGTGTCTTGAGTCGTGACTTGAATGCGCCCAGGGATGGGGCATTCGTCACATTCTCAGGAAGACTGTTCCACGCAGTGGGTCCGGCGACAGTGAAGGAACGTTCGCCGAACTTCGTGGAAGAACGCGGGACATGCAGTTGATTTCTCGATGAGGACCGTAGCCGATATGTGTTCTGGTTGTCGGCTGTTCGAATACAGAAGTCGGATATATAGTCTGGCAGAAGACCAATAAGAGTCGGATATATAATCTGACAGAAGACCAATAAGAGTCGGATATATAGTCTGACAGAAGACCAATAAGAGTCGGATATATAGTCTGACAGAAGACCAATAAGAGTCGGATATATAGTCTGACAGAAGACCAATAAGAGTCGGATATATAGTCTGACAGAAGACCAATAAGAGTCGGATATATAGTCTGACAGAAGACCAATAAGAGTCGGATATATAGTCTGACAGAAGACCAATAAGAGTCGGATATATAGTCTGACAGAAGACCAATAAGAGTCGGATATATAGTCTGACAGAAGTCCAATAAGAGCCTTGTATGTAATTAGGCACAGTTTGTAGGTGATCCGCTGAGGAACGCGCAACCAGTGCAGGTTGTCGCGCAGCAGATCAGTGACGTGTTTGAATGGTGTCCGACCATAGACGAGGCGGGCAGCAGAGTTTAGCACTGACTGTATCCGCTCTAGCTGACAAGTCGGCAGACCTGCCAGCAGGCTATTGCAGTAGTCAACCCTGGACACTATGAAGCTGTTTGAGGACATTATATGTGGTTTTGCTAATGCAAAGAGCCGCAAAGTAAACATAATGTAGCACAGCTTAACTTAAACTGTTTCAGTACAAACTTTAAGGTTATTAAATTTGTATTTCCCTTTTCTATTTTCGGGTCAATCAGTAAATTTTTTTTCCAATATCTCATTTTTGACTTTCGTAGGCCCCTATAAAGTTCGCAGGCCCTACTGTGCCTAATGGATAAAACGGTCCTGGATTTAGGTATTGGACCCCTTGGTTAAAAATGTCGCGGGGACAGCTGTCTTTAAACTAATATTATGACTTTTATAGCGCCGTTCTCATAACGCACAAGGAACCAGTCGAGGCCGCTTCAAGCGATGTCTGAGGGAAAAATCGTAGTGGTGTAAGCAGGTGTAAGCTACCTTTACCTGTATGCTTTTCATGCTTGACTAAATGCTATCGAAGCATTTAAACAAGTCTATTGTCTTTTCCGTCTTACGTGAGCCTACCTACCTCTTGACGTGGCTTCCTGTGTCTCGAATTCGAAGTCGATTCATAATGTTTGTCGTAAGTCTGTGTAAGTAACTCTGAATAGAGAAACAAATGTATTTCTGATTTCGGCTTCAGTCCAAATACCTATTTCCGCATACATATATACATACACACATACACATACATACACACATACATACATACACATACATACATACACATACATACATACATACATACACACACATACATACACACATACACACATACATACACACATACACCCATGCATGCATAGACACATCCATACATATACACACAAATATTAACATACATACATACCTACATACACATACATGCGAAGGTTTAATAGAGCGACACTGTGGAAGCTTTTCATATGAGATTTGATGAAAATGAGAATGGACTAAATTGGACTGGATTAGATTAGATTAGATTCAAACACATACATACATACATACATACCTACATACATGCATACATACATACATATATACATACATACATGCATACATATATACATATATACATACATACATACATGCATACATACGTACATACATACACACATGCATATATACATACATACATACATACATACATACATACATGCATACATATATACATATATACATACATACATACACACATACATACATACATGCATACAAATATACATACATACATACATACATACATACATACATACATACATACATACATACATACATACATACATAGATGCATACATACATACACACACATGCATACATACATACATACATACATACATACATACATACCTTATAAAGAGAGTGGTATTTAGTGCTGGCGAGCATCGCGTCAATGTAAGCGAAGCCATAGGCAAGAGCTTCCCACGGTAGGAAACCGTATTCGCCCGGGGCGTACTCTGTTAGACCCAGAGCGACGTCGTAGCTGAGATGTTCCGCCCTGGCCAGGTGCAGTCCATCGCTGATGAGGTTCATACGTTCCAGCTCGGTAAAGACCTGCAGGAAACAAAGGTAATGACGGTTACAATAGGGAAGAAAGTCTCTTTTGTTTAAGGTGTTTGTCCAGAAACCTGGTTTACTCTGTCTCATGCGCAGTTTGACATACCCTTAAAATGCGCTGCATTAATATCCAGACAGATAGGCAGACAGACAGACAGACAGACAGACAGACAGACAGACGGATAGACAGACAGACACATACACACGTATACAGAGATACATGAATAATAGGTGCATAATATACGTGAATTTATACATACACCTACAGATACATGCAAGCACGCATACATACACCCATTCATTCATACATACATAAATACATACATACATCCATACATATATACACAAATACACATACATACATACATGCATATACACACATATAGACATACGTACATACATACATCTATCTATACATATATACGTATGTACATACATACATGTACATACATACACACCTACATACATACGTACATAAATGCATACACACCTACATTCATACATATACACCTACATACACACATACATTCATTCATACATACATACATACATACATACACACATACATTCATTCATACATACATACATACATACAACCATACACGTCAGCCGTTGTCCTGTTTTAAGCCTAGCAAAGAATCATATTCTAAAGCAGGGCAACATATAGGTAAAATGGCATATAAATAAATTGCAAGGACTAACTACACCTGTCATTCAGGTCTAAACTTAAGACACATCTCTTCCAACTACGACTATCGACTGATGCCTTGGGGATTATGATAATGACGCTATAGAAGTTTTTAGATAAGATTACCTTACCTCATGATCAGCATTGAGTTGATTTGTTAAGTAACCCCACATTCGGGTATCGTAGTTGACTCGGTAATACCCGGAATGGTCATGGTTGAACTTAATCCACTCCCACTTCTTCCGACACGGATCTCTGAACACAACTGGCACAATAAAAAATCAGTAGAACATTCCTTTAAGAAGTAGAAACAATGCACGTATCACTATGCCACTTGTCACAGCTTAGTAGTAGTAGTAGTAGTAGTAGTAGTAGTAGTAGTAGTAGTAGTAGTAGTGGTAGTAGTAGTAGTAGTAGTAGTAGTAGTAGTGGTGGTAGTAGTGGTAGTAGTGGTAGTGGTAGTAGTAGTAGTAGTAGTAGTAGTAGTAGTAGTAGTAGTAGTAGTAGTAGTAGTAGTAGTGGTAGTAGTAGTAGTAGTAGTAGTAGTAGTAGTGGTGGTGGTGGTGGTAGTAGTGGTAGTAGTAGTAGTAGTAGTAGTTTATTTGCTCCAGAAAAAAGAACAGATTAAAATATTGCGAATGACAAAAAGAATGTACTTGTTAGGATGCAAAAGGTCTACCCAAAAGGGACAAAGGTCCCGCTAATTTAGGGCAGCCTATTACACGATAATATAACAATGGCTAATGTCCAACCGTTGAGCAGCTAATCAATTCTTAACTAAAATCAGAACAACTGTCAATAAAGAAAAAAATAGCCTAATACTTTGGCATAACAAAAATTCAAATAAATTATACTTTATATGGATAGTTGTAAAATAAACTGTTGCGTGATCACTGATAAAATTAAAGTAAATGGGACAGCAGGAAGTAAACGTACGACAGTCGAGCCTCCAATGGACGAGCTGCAAAGTTTTGGACAGCACAATGCAGGACTTCGCCTTCCTCGCCGGTGCAAAATTCTACTGCATAGTGACAGAAGCAAGAGAACGAGTAGGCCTACAACTAGTCCCGAGTCGTAGCACGCAGACCGCTCAGCCGGCTCGAACCCACAATCGTTGTATTACAGACTAAACGCACTACACCCATGAGACCATGTAGTGTATATAGCGCTACATAAAAGAAGTACGAGGTTTATGGTCACGCTTGGTTTTGATTTCAGGGCATGACTGAATGAAAGGTGTGTCTGAAAGGATTGGGCTTTAAAAAGCAGGCTGGTTTGAGAGAGATGGGGGAATTGATAGAAGGGAAACGAATGTAGGTGCGGTTAAAATGGCAATAATGCGATTTAAGAAGAAGGGAACTTATTTATTGAAATGTCTGGCCAGGAAAGATGTAAGTAGCTCATGTTTTTTAGCAGTTTTGTGGACGATAATTGTACTGAACATTTGACTGGGTTTGTTTAAAGCATAACTGTAAATATTTAAAGACTGAATATAAAATGTTGTAGCCTGGCGTTCCATGCCGGGGGGAAAAGACGTTTCACGAACGTGCGGCTTTTTCCATTCGTGACAGAC
This sequence comes from Norana najaformis, assembly GCA_964023275.1. Lineage (NCBI taxonomy): Eukaryota > Metazoa > Annelida > Clitellata > Crassiclitellata > Hormogastridae > Norana > Norana najaformis. The sequence goes on from OZ029927.1 coordinate 19,802,878, forward strand.
CACTGTGTCCCATTTCCGAATTCAATGTTTTCTGTAAACGTCGATCTCCACTCACCGGTTGTTTGATTCATCCAGACTAGACCATATTTCCCTCGCTGTGTTCGATAATTGAGAGGCACATACCACTTGTATCTAGAAAATACGGATTAAGACTATATATTGTTTAACCATAACACCAGCCCGACTCGGGTTCGAATCCCGGGACAGGCCATTTCAAGTGAACACAGTTCGCTCTGTCGAACTGTGTGTAGCTTGTGTATCCATTTCTAAAAAAAGACAGCGCGATTTCGCACTTGTACTAGTTCCACTGTATAACGACATCTCATGGCATCAAAGGCCGTTGACGTCACCCTCCTTCTTTATCCAGCTTGGGACTGGCACCACCCGAATGCGGCAGTGGCGGAGTTGAATTCGCACTTGCATGTTAACTAAAGGTTATGTAATCAGTTCATAAATGCACCTCCATAGCGAGCAGCAAACAAATAAATTTGTTAATATCATATTGTTGCTTTGAACTTTGGTGCAATATGCAGCTTTAATAATAGTATCATTCATTCATTCAATTATTCATTCATTCATTCAGTCAGCCAGCCAGTCAGTCAATCAATCAGTCGATCGATCGATAGATCAATAAGAACCCGTATTCTGAGGGCGGACTGTTCGGGTCAGATGTCGGATCCGTTAGGAATCGTTTCTGCGTTGCTTGGATTTGATTTCCCGGAAGGATTTCTATGTTGATGACTGGATATCCCATACTGTAGACCCAGGTTGTCATGACTTCCTTTATGTCAAGACTCGGTCCTATTTCCTGTACAGAGAACCACTACTGAAATCGGTAATGAAGACTTATGGAATTGCTTTAATGGACAATCTAATCTAATCTAATCCAATCTAATCTAATTTAATCTAATCATATAATCGAATCAAATCTATTCTATTCTAGGCTAATCTAATCTCATCTCATGTAATTAAACCTAATGTAGTTAATTCCAGTTAATCTAGTCTAGTCTACGGTGTGTGTATGACACAATAGTCGAATGGTTTGAGCGAGCCCAGCAACGTGGAATATGTGGGTTCGAATTTGCTCTGAGACGGTTACTGTGTAGAGACCTTGAGCAAGTACTTCACGCGTAATTGCTCAGCGCCATCGACTAATGCTTTGTCATTAGATGATGGCGCTTAAAAAATGCAGAAATGATAATAGCAATTATAGTCTAGTGTACTGTATCGTAAGCAAGTCCAATTCAATATATTTCGTTCTATTATATTCTTATAGCGCTGTTACCCTATCGCACAAGGCAACAGTCGATGGTGCTTCAAGTAGAACGGTAGTAAAAACTCTTCATCCGCTAGAGACGTTGCAAAAAATGAATGAGTTATTCTAAAAGCACAATAACTTTAATTTACCAAACTAGGAGACGAGCAACAACGCTAAAGCTGTTGGTAGCTCATACCTTTTGAAATGATGTCCACAGGTCGTCCGTAACCACGGTACCATTTGCGTTATCTTGAAAATATCGCTGTTATAAATAAAATTAATAGTCACTTATTTTGGTTACTGGATGGAGCACTGGGGACAAAATCACAGGGCCAGTGGCGGATTTAGTTTTAGGCGTGGGGGCAGTTTGCCCCACCCCGCACCCCTCTTGGTTATATGCCGGCGCCCCTCAGACCAGACCAGTGCGTGGTGGACTGCCAGAATGTGGCACCTCTTTGGAAAGGCCCTTATGTATGTATATATGTGTGTATGTATTTTTGAACGTACATGAATATATGTGTGTATGTGTGTATGTATGTAAGTATGTAATGTATGTATGTCACAGTTATGACTCATTTTCAGTTTCGTAGAGAACACAATGGTGATCCACTTTCTTAGTTTCTTTTTAGTTAAGTTTTAGTTAAGACTTTCTTTATAGTTCAATTGTACCTAATATCGGTTAAACATATTTGTCGCCATATGCATCATTCTGTAACAAGCGGCCCTAATTTAGCGGGACTTAGGTCCCTTTTGGGTCGACCATTTGTATCCCAACAATCTATACAATGTACAGTATGCATGAAGTTGGAAGACATCTTAGCCTTAAGTTTCGAAATCCATGTGCCTGTGTGTTCTTACCTTGAGGCATCTGTTGAAAAGGCTGGTGCCTAGAAATCCATGAATCATGGTTATAATTGCACCGCCCTGTTGGCAAGAGTACAGTAGATTGAATTAGACCTACATTGCGATTGTGTGAGGTTTTCCAAAGGGGCTCATAAAGAACCAGATCCATCCGTCCGTCCATCCATCCATCCACCCATCTACCAATCCATCCACCCACCCACCAATCCATCCATCCATCCAAACATCCATCCGTCCGTCAGTCCGTTCGTGCGTCCATCCGTCCATACATTCATACATACATACATACATACATACATACAAACAAACATACATATATACATGCATAAATACACACATGCATACACACATACATACATAAATACATACATACACACATACATACATACACACATGCATACATACACACATACATACATGCATACATGCAAACATGCATCCATGCATACATACATACATATATGCATACATACGTACTTATATACCTACATACATACATATATGCATACATAAATACATACATACATACATACATGTTTTAACGGCGCTGTAAGAGTCATTGGATTAGATTAGATTAGATTGTCATGTTATAGAACTGTTTCGTCAGGGTAGCTCACATATGCCTCACCTTGCTGGGTGTAATTCTGCTGAAGAGGTTACCCACTTCCTTCGGATGATTGAGTTTGATCTTCAGTGGAATGGATCGTATCGTTGCGTCAATCCCCATCAGCCACTGAATCGTGTCAGTGAAAAACTGGCCGTTCTATCAAAATGAGAAAAACTAAAAGTAGAAACTCACAAAAGAAACTAATCGAAAGAGCATATGTTGCTATGAGCAGAGCTCTTGGTCGTTCTCGTCTAGACATATAGTCAGGAAATAACGTGTTTATGTATGTATTTATGCAGGTATGTTCGATGTACGTACGGACGTATGTATGTCTCTACGCATGCATGTATTCTGTATGCATGCGTCAAATATAAGCGCAGGCCTCAAGGGTTGCATGTATGCATTTAAACATACATACATACATACATACATACATACATACATACATACATACATACATACATACATACATACATACATACATACATACATACATACATACATACATAAAGGGCACAGAACAGAGAAGAGTGGCGTCGTCGGTTCTTGGACCTACATAAGGGCGAAACACTGAAGAAGAACATACATACATACATACATTCATACATGCATATATACATACATACATACATGCATACGTATATACATACATACATACATACATTCATACATGCATATATACATACATACATGCATATGTATATACATACATACATTCATACATGCATATATACATACATACATACATACATACATACATGCATACATATATAAATACATACATACACACACAATTCTGTTGCTGTGTAGAATACACAAACCTTTCTTACACTATTAGCAAACTTAGTCTACAACCTTAAATTAAAACCTTAAATCTGAGAACTGAAAGGATTTTTCGTTGCCTACTCACATATAACATCTTCGGATCAGCCGCCGTGACCCCTTTGACTCCATAGAAAACGGATAAGCCTAAGTTCAGCCAAATATCATCCCAATATCGACACGTCACGAGGTTGTCGAAGAACTACAAATGCAAAGACTTCGAACTAAGAATTGAAGTTCTGTAGAAAAATTGTGTGCAACGCGATAGTGTAATCGTTAGGGCTCCTTGTCTCTGATCGAACGATTGCAGATGCGAGCCTGCGAAGCAGATTCCGTGTTAAACGACCATAGACCTGTTTTTCCCGTACACTCGTCTCTGTCACCAAAAGTAGATTTTGGTACCATACATGCATGCATACACACATGCATACATACATTCACACGTGCATGCATACATACATACGTACGTACTTACGTACATACATACGTACGTACGTACTTACGTACATGCATGCATAAGTACGTTCTTACGTACATACATACATGTCTGGTAAGTCAACTGCAAGTCCTGCGATGCGCTTGTCCGGTGTCGAGGACCTTGGGTTTCGTCCACTTTGAATTAAGGACCGAAGAGCGGGAAATTTGAGCCTTCCCTGTGAGACATGAGGGCCTTACTTTACTCTTCTTAGAACTTTATCGGCAAATCTACGACTGTGTTGTGATTTGATAGAGAAATCCGTGCTAAACCTCTAGGGGAAAAATTACACAGAGTTCCGGAGCTAATATGTAAATGATTCGTATATGTCTGATGCACAAGGCATCATCCGATGGCGCATCAAAGCCAAGCCACAATCAGGTCCATATCCAGAAAGTCAGTCCACAAGAAAGAGAGGCAGCCTAAGGTGGATAAGCAATTTCAAAAAAGGTTAGTTTAAAGTTGAGTACGAATGACAGAAGCGGCTGAGCAGAACGAACAGACACAGGGAGGGAGTTCCAAAATTTAGGTCCAGCAGCCGAAAAAGCCCGTCCACCAAGAGCAGTTCTAGCCCTAGGTTTGACTAGAGAAAGAAAATCAGGTGATCTTGCAGAACACATGGACGCCAGCGGCGGAGTCCGACCTGCGCTCGCTAAACTTCGGACAACCTTGAGACGAACCTAGAATAAAGACGGTTGGCAACATGTTGTGGAAACGATAACAGTGGAGAAAGGGACACATCACAGACGACGAAGATGACGACGATGATGATGTATCTTGGAAATTACACCAACAACATCTACAGCTACCTGCAGCTACACCTACAACTACCTACAACTACACCTTCAACAGCAGTTCCTACAACTACATCTACAACTACCTACAACAACCTATAACTACCTGCAACTACACCTACAACTACCTACAACTATACCACACCTACAATTACCTACACCTAAACCTTCAACTACCTACAATTATACCTACAACTAACTACAACTACTTCTACAACTACCAACGTCTTACATGGTGCGCCAGTTTATTGGCGACACGTGACAGAATTTGTTGTTTTTCGTAGGCTCCATCTTGTTTCGGATCGTAGAAGATTTCAGTATCCAAGTAAGTAACGAGTCCCCAATGCGCCGTCTGACCGGAATAATACTTAGATGGAATTCCAAGCTGATCTGCATCACAAAAATCGAACATTAGAGATACGCTGCATCATGATTAGGCATCAATCGATGGTCGCTTCAAGTCAAAATCGCAGTCAAAAATCACAAACCTTCGCAGAAGCCGGATCGAATTCGATGGTTTCTCTGATCTATGGAAGAACGATCTGGCATCTCAAACGGTTTAAGATTTTTGACTGCAATTTGACTTGAAGCGACCATCGAATAATGCCTTGGACATTATGATAACAGCGCTATAGAAGTCGTTAGATTAGATTGGATCTGTTGCATTATCATAATAGCAATCCTGTTTCAACGAGCGATATCAGTTGGTTAAAAAATTCAGTAAGCACAACAGTGATACAGACCCTATCATCCGTATCATTAATGGTCACTTACACTATAGTAAAGTCATAAAATTGAGAAATATCAAACTGTTTTGTAGCTAAAAAAAACAGAAGCAAACATGGTTTTGTGGACAACTAATCACAGTAAATCTTTCTTACAAAAATCACCCTAAATCAAATTAGGTGATTATTATTTCAGCACAAATGTGAAGCATGTTTGCACAAAAGGAGATCTATATGCAACAACTTTACCGAGTTTTGGAAGCTGATACATCACTCCAAACTCTTTGACATAGAAATTGTGGATTATTCGTCCGACTGTTAAAACGTAGTCCACTTGGTCCAATCGGTCTGATCTGACCCACACACGATGCTTTCAAAAAAGCAAACATCCACGAATAAGTGCCATACAAATTCAACATTGAATTGGATTACTAGTGACAAAGACATCATCAAGAATTTCATATCTGTCTCCGTCGTGCTTACTGATAATTCATTAATACCACTTTCAGGTACATTAATGTTGTAATCGTAATCGTAAACTCGAAATTCTAGAGCGCTACGTAAAAGCTAAACGCAGGGCACCAGCTCATTTCGCTGTCTCTCTGAATTAGGTTAAGGGAATGCTCCTTCAAAAAATGTCACATTATGGGGTGACATAAATGGGACGGAAACTATTGGTTTGTTAGGACTACTTACCAGCTTATCCTCAATTCTTCTCTAAGCTAGTAAGTAAGTAAGCAAACAAGCATGTATGTATGAATGCATGTATGTATGTGTGTATGTATGTATGTATGTATGTATGTATGTATGTATGTATGTATGTATGTATGTATGTATGTAATTCATTTGTTAAAGCGCTATATGTTCAACGGGTGAGCGAGCAATCATAGGCTTGGGTGGATCACAGTGGTCAGACAACAAAAGCAAGACGGTACAAATAGGTCTTAAGCTGCTTTACGAATATGTCTAGCAATATGTCTGGTTACGAGACGAGTGCAAATGGCATATTTCTTATATAATTCTTTAGCTCCGCCATTCGGAGAATGTCGGTATTTTACCACAAAAAATAGAAATTTAAAATGACGATGTCTGCAAAGAAAACGACTCGAATTTCAAACAGAAGGCACATCGTAAATAGAAATAAATTAGAGTGTTTTGGTACTACCGGCTTTCCATCAGCAAGCGTGTTATTCTTGTAAGCGAAATCGCAGACGATGAAGCAGACGAGATAGCTGCTCATATTTGGTGACGTCATGAAGGTAGTTTCCCGCCATACGCTGTCTATGTCCACGTGACTCTGATAGAACAACAGTAAGATCGAACTACTTAATATTAATACACAGACGCTTTAGTAGGATTGTAATATTATTTTATCGAATTGTCACTCGTTCAATGAAAATGACCAGATTGCAAAAATTACTGTTAACAACTTTCCAGTGCTTTTTAAAGGTCTTCTAAACGCCCTATACCAAAATGTAACGAAACATACATGTTACATGCACATTTTGACACGTAACAGTATCAGCGTCTCAAACCCAGCATTCTCATTTTTGCTTGATTGATTGCGTCAATTCCCTGACTTTTGTCAATTTTGCTTAATTGATTACGTCAATTCCCTGACTTTTCTCGATTTTGCTTATTTGATTACGTCAGTTTCCTGACTTTTATAAATTTTGCTTAATTGATTTCATCAATTCCCTGACTTTTCTCAATGTTGCTTAATTGATTACGTCAATTCCCTCACTTCTCAATTTTGCTTAATTGATTACGTCAATTCCCTGACTTTTATCAATTTTGCTTAATTGATTACGTCAATTCCCAGACTTTTATCAATTTTGCTTAATTGATTACGTCAATTCCCAGACTTTTATCAATTTTGCTTAATTGATTACGTCAACTCCCTGACTTTTATCAATTTTGCTTAATTGATTACGTCAATTCCCAGACTTTTATCAATTTTGCTTAATTGATTACGTCAACTCCCTGACTTTTATCAATTTTGCTTAATTGATTACGTAAATTCCCTGACATTCATCGATTTTGGTTAATTGATTACGTCAATTCCCTGACTTTTATCAATTTTGCTTAATCGATTACATCAATTTTCTGTCTTTTATCAATTTTGCTTAATTGATTACGCCAATTCCCCGACTTTGTCGTGTTATACGCTTATGCCATCCCCCCCCCATAGACTTAAGACGTTTCATCAAAGTGCCTTCTACAATCATAGTTGCTCTTAGTTGAAGAGAGACGTCACCAGATGTTGAAACCTACCTCCTCAGGCATGTTCGTCAGAGCTGTGAAGTTCCTCCAGTGACGAAGGGTGATCGTAAACTGGGATTTGAAGCGCGGTTCGTCGAAATTCGGGAACGCACTGCGTGCATACGTCGGTCGGAAGTAAGTTGCTGCCAAAAAGCTGAAATTTGCCCATCGGAAGAGAGTTAGTGGATGCATAAGTAATAATACAAGAACTTCTATAGCGCAACTGTAACACTGTTCAAGGATCAGTGGATGGTTGCGAGTAAGAAAAATCGTTCTGAATAGGAAATTTCAAATTATATATTTTTGCCTATATCGATGTTAGTGTGACTAAAATAACAACGAATGTCATGTCCGTTTACCTTTCTAAACTTATTTCTTCGTTCGACTTACCTCTCTAGTTTCCAATGAACTTCTTTCATTTTGCTTTGGCTGAACTCGCTTCCTTTCAGGTAACTCTTAGTTTCATTGACCTCTTCTCTGTTCGCTTACCTCTCTTCTTTTCTTTACTTCATATCAATTCTCTTACCTCTTTTGAATTGCTTTTCTCATAATTGGGTCTTTATTTATTTATTTTATTTATTTAAAGCACTTGTAACCCGCGCCATGTCAGTACACCTGAACCTGAGGCGCGGAAAAGAAAAGAAATTTCAAAAGAAATTTTTCCACTTTCTTTTCATCTTACATATCTTTCCTCTGACCATCCGAAACTGTAATCTGAGTAAGTAAGTAAGTAAGTGAGCAATGCATTTGTTAGCAGGCCATATGTCCATCGGTTGAGCGAGAAATCGTAGTCATGGATGGGTCACAGCGATCAGACAACAAAAGCAAGACGATACAAAAAGGGATAGGTCCATTCAGTAGCCTCGCTGGATCTGTAATCCAATGACTGTGGGTTAAAGCTGCTGAGCAGACACCGTGCAACGACCCTGGACAAGTGTGCTCAAACTCGTGACACTCCTTAGATTCAGATTTACTGGTCATGGGAGCGCAATAAGGTCAATAAATACACAAATAAATAAATAAATAAATAAATAATTAGGGTGACTAAATGGATTGCATGCAACAAATAATAGGAGCGTATCGATCATGTTGTTATCTGTGATAACACTTTTTAATGCTTTTTTCAAGCGCCATTAATGACTATACATCAATAGATGGTTCTGAGCAATAAATAAATAAATAAAGGTTAAAATACAAGAAATAGCTCTTTTCGCTTACCTCTCAGTTCCCGTAAGATCACGAACGTAGAAATTCTTGTAGAATCCGCCTATGCCTGAGCTAAGATGGCCAATAAACTCCAGCGTCAACGTGACCACGGTTCCAGCTGCAAGAGGATATTCAGTCAGCACGACCCAGTACTCATTCGGCTTGTACCCAAAGGCTTCCTTGATGCGCAATTCGCTTCCGTTTTCGTCAAAGACCTTTGAACTGGTGATGTTCAGATAAATGTCGTGGACGATGATTATATCCGTCTGGATGACGACCTTTATCCGGATCGCCACTCGACCGCTAAAGGTGGACTGGTCAAAGTAAAGGGCGGGATCCTGATAGATGTCATAGTGGAGCGGTTCCAGATTACTCGGCAGGTATGGCTCAAGCCATGGCTTGCTAGCTGATGATGTTAGGGAGTTGACGTAATGGCCTGCGGCTGCGTTTTCGTAAGCTGCAGAGGCAGTAAAGATGAGAACTAGAAGATGCCGGGTTACGTCCGAAGGTTTCATTCCTTCAATTCATATAAACAACAAAAATATGAGACACAGATTGAAAGTACTTGACATATTCCCGTAAAGTAGCGCGTTTGGTCAATGATCATGCGGTTGCGGGTTCGACTCTCTGTAACGAGCCTGCACACACCGTGACTCTGTCACCAAGCAGTAGAAATTGCTACCGGTTTAAGCTGGGAAGTAAACGGTAAGTCCTGCGATGCACTTGTCCCGTGTCCAGGACCTAGGGATTCGTACATTACCGGCTCAAAGGCCTAAAGAAAAGGAGATGAGCGCCTCCCCTGCGTCTCACTTGTGGGATATGGGGCACTTTACTTACTTTACCTTCAGAATAATGTACATCAGAAAAGAAATTTTGCTCAATTATTCGCCTTAAAATGATGTCGATTTTGCAACAGTTTTGCAAAATTCTTCCTGAATTCCAAAGAAAAGGTGAAAAGCAAACGTTCTCTTATATCTACGTTGAAAAGCTGACACTTAATTCAGAAGCTGAAAAGTTTCCGTTGGCGCACTAGAACTCCAGAAGACGCAGAACAAAACGAGAATTTTGTTAAAGAAAAAGAATGTCGTCCAATGGAAATGAAGGTCGTTTATTGTCGACATTTAGAAATGATCTTAAGAGGGGATATACAAATATTAAAATATATACAAACCTCGATAAAACAGCAGTACGAAAAATTTTGACTCAAAGTTTTTTCTTTCCGCGTTATGAGCAAACTACAATTGAGTAAACGACTAGACGTGATCAGACTGAATGTTTAGGCCAGGCTTAAACACAGGTTTAAGCCTATAAATATCTATTATATATGCTCATGCAGTATGTGTAATGCGCTATTTCAGTGTCGTGCATTATTATATACATATGCATAGTCCTTGTAAACATTCAATTTGTTTTAGTAATCTAGAATCAATATGGATGCTTCTGCGAGAATTTGATTGGCGAGAACACTGTACAACGCATTTAATTCTGATAACGTGACACAAAAGTTTCGCAGTAGTATATGATTCTATGATGTTTTCGTTTGGACTGCATGCAGCATACAGGGCGAACGTATAACTCATGTTATTATCTGTGATAAGACTTTTTTCTGCATTTATTAAACGTCACTACATAATGACAAAGCATCAATCGATGACTCTGAGCAGTTGTGAGCTATGGACTTGCTCAAAGAATCGTTTCAAAGGCAGAACAGAAGCCTTCTTTTATCGGTCATATCCGAGCTACACGGCAATCTAGCGTGCTGAACTGTCAACCCAATGTTAAGGTTCAAACCCTCGCCAAAATGGAACATATTTCACTCTATCTGTTCCAGTAACTGACACCTCTTAGCGAACTCGTACACAAAATCAGAAAATCGGCCTACATCGACTGTACAATACTGGTAGAACATAACAGCAATTAACAAGACTTTTGTTTTAGTGTATTGTATATGGTCTTAGTTTTATGTATGTTTATAATTTTAGCATTTTTTATTTAGATATTGTTATATTTTATTTCATGTCCCTGTTTTCTTGTTATAATTAATTCTCCTAATATTATAGCATTCCAAAATTGTGCTATTACAAAAATTACATCTTAGGTTCTTGCCTTCTTTGATCGCTATCCTGACGTGATGTTTAGACAGAAGCCTTGGAGACATCAGAAACAACATCGGATGGATGCAGACCTGCTCTCCGGCCGTAATCACATGGCATGTATAACATTTTCCATGAAGACAGTTCATCGTTGAAAGGGGCATGGTATAAGTGAGTGACTACCAGTGCAAAGCATGTTTTAAATTAACGGACAATTATGAAGACAGGAAATTTAAACCTTTGAAACGGTTAATTAATGTACAGCAGTCGGGATATAACACAGTCCTGCTTCGGACAGTCCTGCCACCCTTCCTCCCTTTGCCACTTCTTCGTGAGGACAAGTACTCTCTTCGCAAGTGAAGACACCTTTTCATGTTACCTATTTGTTAAATTTAAAGTGTTCAAAAGTAATTCTATGAATTGATGCATCCTTAGCTGTATTTATATTAACATTGCTGTTTATTAGATTTGACCTTGTTATAATCTAGTATAAATGTGTATGCAATCGATGTATTCAATGTAATGTATGTGCGCAATGTAATGTACGTAATGTAAAATAAGGGCTACTTGCTTAGTTACAAACGAATAAATGGGGCATAAATAAAAATCAGTGTGTAAAATATCACGAAGGTCATAAAAGCTTTTCAACGCATTTGTATTGTCGTGCAGTTTAGTGTAAATGCAGTGCATATCGAGTTGTGTAGTGCATAGTATGTAGTGTAGTGTATACGATATAGGGTAGTGTAACGTAGTGTCATGTTATGTAGCGTGGTGCAGTACAGTGCAGTTCAGTGTAGTGTGTGGCGTATTGTGATGTAGTGCTATGCAGTGTAGTTTAGTGATGTGCAGTGTGGTGTAATTGCCCAGTTTCTACCGCCTTCAAACATACTTTACCTTAATCTCGAAAGAGTTGTTCGCTTAATTGGTGTCAGAGATACATATGAAATCTTCGATTTCACGAATTTCAAATCAATACACTACAAAAATCTATTACGTCACAATTGGATAACATTTGTCTTCGATGAGCTGTCAATGCCTAAAATAGCAGATTAATAATATGGAAGACGTCATTTGTTGTCAACGCGAAAGACTATCTTTTTCTAACGCTTAAATGTAAGCTTCGAAACAGCAGACATTAAATGTACCGTTATTGCTATATTGTCTACTACTCATAAACGCAATTAAAACCACCAAACTGATACTAGTTGTTTAACTAAAAAGGTTACAACCTACTATGTTAAATTCGCAAATTGGCAAAGGAAATGTCTGCGCGATTCACTGTTGTTTTGGCCACATTGCAGTCTGTAAATGCTCTAGTCAGTAGTGTTCAGACCTCACCTATAATTTTTCTCAGCCAATTAACTACATAGGACTGGTTAGATAATACATATATATGCAGGACATTTTCCAGTTACCATAATTCTGTTACAACTGAACTCCTAGCTGAATATTACCAAAATGTATTCTTTCTGCAAGTATTTACACTTTACAGTATAGATGTTTAATTTCGACTATGTCCAATTGGACTCAGGTGTGCATGGCGGAGAGAGACACGCATTCGGCACTGTTGTGTATCCGGTGTAGTTTCTATACTAGATATATAACGGTGATTTTGTCGTACAGTATTTATTGCAGCCAGTACATGGATTGAGTCAGTGTTGTTCAATCATTTAGTCTTGTGCAACATTGTATAAAGTGTGTGCTGACTGTGATAAAAGAGCACGTGTTTTGCATATAGCAGACTTTGTTCAGTGTTTTAGGAATGCACACAATTTATGTTGTATGTGAGCATCTGCTCGAGGGGTGGTGGAGGGATCGACGTACGAGCTGACCTCTGCTGTGAAAATATTCCTTGCACCCTTCATTGGATAGTAAGTCAAGTTATTTCCCCGAACGTATGTCGAATATGTGTTTCTATTAAAGAGTGTATTGTTTATTGTTATTTAATTGTATGTGTATTGCATGTTTATAATTAATTGTTTTGTTTTCGTACACACGACAGAAATTTGTTTCTGATCCGTTTCTCATAACTCTGTCTCATTCCAAACTTACAGATTTCCAATGTTTAGCGACATTTTAGTTCCAATGTTTAACGACATCTTATGGCATCAAAGGCCGTTGGCGTCGCCCTACTGGATAAAGGAGGAGGGCGACGTCAACGGCCTTTGATGCCATAAGATGTCGTTAAAATTGGAACTACTACTAATTACATAGAACAATTTATCAAATCGGAACATGCACAGTACTCTAGACTTTTGCAGTTCAGACTTGTGTTAGAGTCTGTTAGAATCATAGATCCTCAGTTAAGTCCGATTCAAAGTCCAATTCCTATATGTCGAGTCAACATCTCATTTCTGAAGTCCCTGCCAATTATTGGTTTTTCATTGATGAATGGAATCCACAATCAATGGCATATGGCCAAACAGAACCGAATCTGACCATTCCTGGCTATCGATTTTCTCTTGACTGAGCGCCTGGTTTCTTTGATCTATCGGAATTCGACCCGGATTCTCCACGGCTTATGAATTTTGACTGCGATTTTTACTTGAGGCGACCATCGAATGATAACGGCAATATGGAAGTCTTTATATTAGATTAGATTAAATCCGTTGCATCCAATGTTAGTAATCCTGCATCAATGAGAGATATCAGTTGGTTAATTTAAACGTTTACTAATCACTAAACTGCACCATACTGTACAACACAAACTACACTATTTTGCATTACCCCACATCGCGCACTACACCACACTACATTGCCCTGCGCTATGATATGGATATGATATGATAGATCCATGTCGTTAAAGGTCACTTCACTATAGTAGTCATAAACTAGAAAAATATCAAACTGTTTGATTCTGAAGCAGACATAGTACAATTCACTTACAAAAATCACCATAAATTAGAAGAGATGTTTATCATTTCAGCACAAATGTAAAGCATGTTGGAACGGATTCAGGAGATCTATGAGCAAAACTTTTACCGAGTTTTGGAAGCTGATATATATCATCAGTCCAAATTCTTTGACGCAAAAATTTTGGATTATTGTTCCAACTGTCAAAACGTAGTCCACTTCGTCCAATCGATCTGATCTGACTCACATACGATGCTTTCAGACATAACAAGAATCCACGACTAAGCGCCGTATAAATACAAAATTGAACTGAATTACTGGCTTACTGGTTAAGAACACATTATCATGAATTAAGTTGCTGCCAGAAACTGAAAATCACCCATTGCAAGAGAGTTGACAGATGCATAATTAAGATTCCAAGAACTTCTATAGCGCCACTGTAATAATGCTCGAGGATCATTCGTTCTCGAACACCAATTAAGCGACCACCTATTTCGAGAAGGACTTAGAAGGCGATAGAAAATGCGCAATTACACTACACTACACTACTCTACACCATGCTACACCACATATACTGCACTACGTTACACTACACTATGCTACATTGCATTTAACTACATTGTTACACTGCACGACACTACACCATATCGCAATACACCGAACTATCCCATACAACACTATACTACACTGATCCACACTTTATTACACTACACCACATTATACTGCACAACACTACACTAAACAACATTTAACTACTGTTTCACGACACTACACCACACCGTATTACACTACACTACACCATACAACACTAAACTACACTTATCCACATTACATCACACTAAAGCACATCGCGCTCTACACCACTTTATACTTTAGCCCTAGCGGGGATTTGAACACCCAAACACACGCTAACCGTTGGTTTACGGCGCACCCCATGATCCTTTGATACATACTCATTTCTCTGAAACACTCCTAAGACCATCCATTTTCACACGCCGCTGTGCAAGTCCAGTTGCATGAAAGGAACCCTACCAAGAATGCTATACTGTACTCATGCTTCCTTAAAATAATAATTAATCTGCTCATAGCTATTCTAAGATAGCTAGGACGGGCCCAGACATGTAAAATGTCACTTATGAAAGAGCGCATTTATCGTAGCCAGCCGCTGAAAGACAATATTTGTCCAGTTACTTCAGAAGGCCACATTACTGTCTTGCCTGCTACACACCTGCTTAAGAGTTCTAGTGTAATTACCCGTGGCCAAAATTCCCTTGGCAATAAATCAAGGCAATAGCCCCACAAAAATCCCACAATTTAAACCACCCAGCCCAATAAAGCTCGTAATTACCAATGTGAACAAAGAACATATTAATTTTATCTACCAATCTAACAAGGATAACGCTACTGCACCCAACTTGCATATCTGCATATTATTAGTTGACTGTCATGCCTAATCTAATATTGCAGATTGTAACTATTATTTAATTAGCAACTTCTGTAGCTTCTTGTCTTTCGACCGATTCACCCTGAAATTTCTTTTCACAACGATTTTGCTTAGTAGCAACCATCGACTGATGCCGTGATAATTAATACAGTTGTGCTATATCAATACTCAGACTATACTCCTACTACT
This sequence comes from Norana najaformis, assembly GCA_964023275.1. Classification (NCBI taxonomy): domain Eukaryota; kingdom Metazoa; phylum Annelida; class Clitellata; order Crassiclitellata; family Hormogastridae; genus Norana; species Norana najaformis. Next base: position 19,818,467 of record OZ029927.1, read on the forward strand.
ACTACTACTACTACTACTACTACTACTACTACTACTACTACTACTACTACTGCTACTACTACTACTACAAATAATAATGATAATAATAATAATAAGATAATAACAATAAAAAATATTATTGTTATTGTTGTTGTTACTGTTATTGTTAGTAATATTATTATTGTTATAATAATTATTCTTATTGTTATTGTTGTTGCTATTGTTATTAATACTGTTACTGTTATTATTATTGTTATTGTATTTGTTATTGCTATTGCTATTGTAATGGTTATTGTAACTGTAATTGTTATTGTTATTGTTTTTGCTATTGTTATTGTTAATGTTATTGCTATTATAGGAAAACGTGTACATTTACATTTGAACCTATCTAACAAAAATCTATGACGTCATCCCGGATATCATCCGTCTTTTATAAACTCTCGTTGTCTAAAACAGCAGAGTTGTAAAATACATAGCGTCATTGGTTGCTTAGGAGAACCTTTATCTATTTCTTTTTCTATTTTTTTAAATTGTAACCTCTGAAGCAGCGAACACAAATGTTACTAATGTACCACATTGCTATGTTGTCTGCTATCCAGAAGCGTCAGTAAAATCATCCAACTGAAACTTGTCCGTTAACTAAAAAGGCTACAGCAAACATGTAGCTATTCGTATGCTTATAATTCGACAACCTATGTTGTGCACCCTAAAAAATTGCAAAGGAAATGTCTGCGCGATTCACAGCTGACTGGCTACACTGCAGTGTTTGCTAATGTCAGGCCATTACTGCTCAGGCTTGTACTCTAATGATATCCTTCTGGAACTGGTCAAATACTATTTAAGGGTCGGTTAAACTTCCTCCGCCACGAGATATCAAGTAATCTCGGTAGATGAATATTTCAATAAATGCATTCATTCTGCTAGTATTTACACGTAACAATTTACATGCTTAACGTAGCTTTGGTTCCACTAGGCGCGTATGGCGTAGAAAAGCTTGCATATCGAGACCAATTAAAAAGTATTGTAGCCAATGTTATATACACACTAATAAATTTCAGTGTCGTATTTCAACGGTTATACATTCATCATCGCATATATTCTCTGTTATTATATCCGGAGTCCACACAGCCTACTGTGTGTACTTTTGATAGGTACTCTGCTGATGAGTTGTACGGTATTTATTTCAGCCAGAACATAGACTGAGTTAGCGTTGTTCAAGAGCTTTGCTGCTGGACGACAGTCTAAACGTTTGTGGGATGACTGCGATAAAAGATTTTTATATTATATATGCACATACTTAGTACAGTGTACAGTATTTATACACACTGTATGCGGTATGTGTATGTGAATGTAGGATCGTGGGGAAGTGAGGAGGCAAAACAACGTTCGGGCAGCAACCTATGCTGTGCGCCCTAAATAGGAAGCCAATCAAGTTAATTCCCGCACGTCCACCCAATCTTTTGGATGTCTTGTTTATTTTGGATGTCTTGTTTATTTTGGATGTCTTGTTTATTTTGGATGTCTTGTTTATTTTGGATGTCTTGTTTATTTTGGATGTCTTGTTTATTTTGGATGTCTTGTTTATTTTGGATGTCTTGTTTATTTACAATGTCGTTAATTTTTATTGTTTATAATTCAATGCTCAATTTCTTATAAACCTGTCTTATTCGAAACTTACAGAGAAGCAATTTATAAGATGGGAACATATGCAGTACAACAAAGAAATTGGGACTTGTGTTTGAGTCGAGTTTGCTCGAGTGCCTGGATCCTCAGTTAAGTCCGATTCCAAGTCCAATTCCTATATATCCGAGTCCAGCTCTTCTTTCTGAGTCCGTGCCAATGTTTGGTTTGTTCAACGATGATTGGGGTAGGGTGGCGATACTCTCTACTCTCCCGAACGAATCGATAGCGTTGGGTAACCGGAACCGAATCTGAACCTTCCTGCCTATCGATTTTCTATAGACTGAGCGTTTCTTCTCTCCTTTTCTTTGGACACTTTAGAAATCTCGAGTTCACGATTACGATAGGGCAACAAAAATTTGGATGAAAATATTATTAACAAAGGGTCGACCCTGAAGGAAGTCTGCAAAGAAGGGGAGGGAGGTATCATCCAAATGCGGAAGGGGAAGGGTTAAGCCCATTTGAACGTCCGCATTTAAATTTTGGTGCATACAGTCATAAGCAGCAAATTCAGTCAAACAGTAGACAAACTCTACTGCGTCGCTTTGCTGGACACGGCATGTCAAAGTACCCCACACCAGATGAAAAGTTTTTGGGAATAGCCAAAATATATACTACGACGACTGTTTTAAAATGACACGTGTATTGTTCGAGAAAATGTAACGGAAATGACAACTTGTATAAAATAATTTGTACTACGGGGAGTGTACTTTAAAAGAAGATACCACTAACTCCTCGTTATCTGCCGATCGCTTGAAATTGTCGCCATCTGGCTGTGTATAAATGAAGTCTGTGAACTGGATGCTGTTCCAAGTGAATCTCTTCCAGAAATGTAGCACAAAAATAAATGTTATGTAATACCAAAAATCACAATATCCAGCACCAATACCACCAAAATAGCTAACCAGGTCAGTAAAGACACACACACACACCTACACACACACGAACACACACATATATATACATACATATATATATATATAGACAGATAGAAAGACCTAGAAAGACAAAGAGATAAAGTGGCAGAGAGAGGGAAGAAGAGATACAGAAGAAAGGAGAGGTGGAAATGGGCACAGAGAAAGACAGAGAGAGAAACAGAAAGAGTGAGCGAGGTAACCTGAAGGACAGAGAGAGAGACAGAGACAGAGAGGGAGAGAAAGAAATAGAGGAAAAGAGAGTAGAGGACACAGATAAGGAGGACAGGAGAGGAAATTAGAAAGAGGGGCTGAGATGAAGAGGGGAAGAGAGGAGGGAAAGGTAGGAGAGGAATGTATGCATTGTATGTCAGAAGAGAGAGGGATGTGTAAGGACAGAAACAGATATCGAAATGGAGACAGACAGACAGACACACAGACACACACAGACACACATACAGACAGACACACAGACAGACACACAGACAGACAGACACACAGACAGACACACAGACAGACACACAGACAGACAGGCAGAGAGATACGGAGAGTCAGAAGACAAATTGGATTACAATTGGCACGCTTCATTCTCTAATTATAACAGAGATGGGTTTTAAAACATGAATATAATCACAGATCAAAGGTCAAAATGTCATGGAACTTGGAATCAACATACATGCGACAGAATTCCCGACTCCACTGAATACGACAGATAGTATGAGGCGTCTACATAGGAACGAATCGAACGCTGCAGGAAGGATTCTAAGAACCAGCACAGATATGCAAGGTAGACATGTAAATGTAAAATAAATGTACACGGTTTTATATAGCGATCGTATGGCCTCGATCCTGCTTATTTTTCAATGAATTTATCAGGTGAGATCCTTCACCATCGCTGCCCGTTTGAATGGGCGCCACGCCATTTAAGGTCCCCGTATACGGACCGTGCTAGCCCGAGATTGAAATCTCTGAAATGAGCCATGAATGGGACTCGAATCGGCATCCTTACGGCCAGAGGCGCCTTGACGTACGCGTGTATCTAACCAGGTCAGCTGACTTGCATGAGAAAGCCACAAAATTAATGAATGAAAATGAACGAAAGAACGAACTAGCGATTGAAGAAAAGAACAAGTGAATGAATTGATGGATGAAGGAATAAATAACTGAACCAATGAATGAATGAAATCTAAAACTCGGGGTAAAAGCATTCGCTTAACAACAGATGACGTGCTCCATCCTGTTTAAAACAATGTTTAGCTGATAATGTGAGAAAAACAGATTGTTGTAGCAGATGGTCTGTGTCAAGAGACCCCAATTAGATTCACCTTTTGTAAAACATGTTATATGAGTCGAGTTTCCAGAAAGGTTTCATCAGACGTAGGCTCCAATTAGGTCAATTTCTAAATAAAAACGTCTTAAAAATTACTAGATATACTTTTAAAAGCTAGGAGCACAACTTGGTTAGTTGCAGCTAAAGTGTACGCAGTTTTATGGAACTACTCGCTTATGGACTAATCTAGAATTAGTGACAAACTACAGTTGACTAAACTCTAAGTCATTTACATAGCACGATTGTGACTGTAATAGAAAATTTGTATAGCGCCTGTTCAGGAGTACCTAATTTAAGGCGCTTAAGTTCCTGCCTAAAGTACATAAAGTCTTAGCTTATTACAATAATAGCTTCGGAAAATCGTACGAAATGGAGAACATATTAATCGTAATCGTAAACTCGAGATTTCTACAGCGCCCAACGAAAGCTAAGTCACGGAAACTAGCTTATTCACAGGCGTTCAGTCAAAACAAAATCGATAGACAAGAAGGGTTCGGTTCCAGGTCAAGATCCAAGAGCCTGTCAGGCAGGCAGTCAGACGGCTACGGTGGGTGGTGTTTGGAATTGAATCTTCGAGAGAGATAAGAAGAAGAAGAATCAAGATAGGATCTGAAGAAGAGGAGTGTTTTCAGTTTTGAGTGGAAGACCTGCGCAAATATCGCAAGGGATGAAGTGATGGTGAAATTATAATAAAATAAACAAATAAATAAATACATCAATTGAATGAGATTATGAGAGGCATACAGAGGTAGCCTAATCGCGCGTGCATCGTGCTGGAAGTTGAATACTCTGATCAAACGACATAGTTTTAAAATCTCTAAGACTTAGATTCTCAGATGCAAAACGTTTCAGTCTGTCTTGCTTTCTTACATTAGAACTGAATCCATTTGCCGGCATGGAACATCTTCTGAGCGTTGTCTTTCTAATCGCCTCGGCTGTGGCTTCTTACGCCGAAGCTCCGACCAAGTCATTCATCGCTGTAGACTCAAGAGTCAAGTACTCAGAGGGGCATAGGGTGACCCCGGTCGCCAGCGACCCGTGGCTCGATCCCTTCCTGCCGGGTACTGTGGAGCCGGTCCGCTATGACCTCTACCAGTATCCGGACTTCTACTACGACGGGTCAGTCTTCACCGGTCGAGTATCGATCCTGTTGAACGTCCTAAACTCGACGGATACCATCATCGTCCACATCAAGTACCTGAACATCACCAGCTCGAAAGTCTACGACCAAAACGGAAATCAGCTGACGCTCAAGGCAACCTTTGCCTACGAGCCGAACCAGTACTGGGTGGTGCAGACGTTGAATCCTCTCCCAGAAGGGTCCCCGGCAACTCTGGAGCTGCTCTTCACCGGGTCTCTGACGAACGGAATTGTGGGATACTACAAGAGTACCTACATTCACGACGTAACTGGAATAACAAGGTGAGATGAAAATGCCTCAGCGAGGCTTAACTAGCTTTTAAAAGTCTACAGTATCTAGTAATTTATAAGACGTTTTTGGTATTAGAAATTCGCATAATAAGAGCCTTCGTCTTATGAAATCTTTCTGGAAACTTGACTCATATAACATGTTTTACAAAAGGTGAAATATCGACATCTCTGTGCTTTTATGTCGCACGTGGCCCGCTGCTACACGGTGAGGTATTCGGTGAGCACGATGGATTTGTGATCAAATATTCCAAATTCCAATTCCAAACACCACCCGCTGTAGCCATGTGACTAACTGCCTGCCTGACTCCTGGATCTTGACCTGGAACCGAACCCTTCTTGACTATCGATTTTGCTTTCACTGAGGGCCTGTGAATAAGCTGGTTCCCACGACTTAGCTTTCGTTGGACGCTGTAGAAATATCCACTTTATGAATACGATACGTTTAACACTACGAAAGACTGTGGATTATCATCTGTTGGGCAGAATCCATGCATGAAACGATTGTGTTTAAGTTGTTTGCGCACACGGGTCCTGGTCGTCAAGCAGTAGAATTTGGTACTGGAATCATCGTATTGTAAATTCGTGATTTAAAGAGTCCAAAATTCAGCTAAGTTGCAGGAGCCAGCCTATTCGCAGGTCCTCGGTCGCCGGCCATGCGTTGGACTCGTATCCGGGACTTTGGAATTCGTCCTTTGCCGGCTCAAGGGCCGAAGAGCAGAAATGAGCGCCTCCATTATGTTCCACTATTAGGCATGTGAGTTTAAGTTGTTATGAGAAAGCATAGAAATTTCTATGCTTCCGTAGGACAACTATCTTATTCTCTAAAATATCTTCATTCATGTATTGCACCTTGAAGTGTTGCATACAGTGCAGTGCAGAGCAATATATCTTAAACCAGTACAACTGCATAGTGCATACGTGTGGAACTGTGGATACATAGATAGTTACCGATTTGTATTTTATTGTATTTTATTGTATGGTATCATATCACATGGCACTGGAACTTATGTGTTTTATTGCACAGTATCGCAGCACGGTCTATTTGGCGATTAGGCTTAGTTTAACTTAGCACGAATTTGTAACACATGGACAGTTTTAAAGATACTGCATGAACACTATTCAGTGGGACGTTCATTCATGTTTAATTAATTATTGTTATTTAACTGCAATTGCTCATATTAGTCCCAAATTTGAGTAGCTTACAGCTCAAGATATCCTTTGCGTTCTTCTGAACTTAACCTCCGTTGATTGATAGCTGGCTGGCGACGACGAAGTTCCAACCGAGCGACGCTCGTAAAGCGTTTCCGAATTTTGACGAACCCAGATTCAAAGCGGAGTTCAAGATCACCTTGAAACACTGGAATAACTTCACGGCTCTGACGAATTTGCCACCAGAGGTGAAATAAACACAAATCGTTGACGAAGAAGTAGCGGAAGAAGTAAAAAAGAAGAAGATGACGATGAAAGAGGAGAAGTAGAAGGAGGAGAAGAAGAAAAGAAACAAAAAGAAGAGGAGAAGAAGAAGAGGAGAAGAAGAAGAAAAAGAAGAAAACGAAGAAGAAGAAGAAGAAACAAGGAGAATAAGAAGAAAAGAAGAAGAAAATGAAGAAAAAAAAAGAAGAAGAAGAAGAAAGAGACTAGGAAGGAGGAGAAAGAGAAGAATAAGGAGATGGAGAAGGAGAATCAGGAAGAAGAGGAAGCAGAAGGGGAGGAAACGTACTAAAGCATTCCTGTTAGCTAACCTCTGAAAGCTTACGGTGATAAAGTCATGTAACAAATATGTACTAACCCTGCTTATAAGGGAAATTATAATTAGGTCATACAACATTCCTGTTAGCTAACCTCTGAGAGCTTACGTTGATAAAGTCATTTAACAAATATGCACTAACCCTGCTTATAAGGGAAATTATAATTAGGTCATACAACGGTATTCAAATAAAATCGGTAGGAAACATATACAATTATATATATGACATGACATTGTATGGTATCGTATCACATAAATATAGGTCAGATACCTTTATAAAAATAAAACTGAGACCAAATATTTGCACAAAATAAGTTAGAGACAAGTAAAATGCTTCCTTTGACCCATTTCCTAGAGCTTCGTCGACCTTGACAGCGTGTGGCGGGAAACAACATTTGTAACATCACCACGGATGAGCAGCTATCTCGTCTGCTTCATAGTCTGCGATTTCCCGTACAAGAACAATACGCTTGTCGATGGAAAACCGGTAGTTTCAAAATCATTCTGGCATCGTGATTTCTTCATCACAGTTCTCCTAAACACACATACACACACACACACACACACACAGACAACACCTGAAACGTGAAGCCAGTATTTGACACAGATGAATTATTATATATTCTGATCTAAGCTGGGATGTAAAACCCATTACTTGATCGGGAATCAACTCTGCATTCAAATGCAATTAATTTGAGTAGAGGAAAGGTGTCCTGCCGTTAGATTCCTATGGTCGTGTTTGCATCTCGGCCGAATGATCCTTCGACCTTGCTACCACATGTAGGGAGTTTCCATACGGACTTGTAAACAAGTGTTTTGTGTTTACGTTCACGTTTATCTGTTATAGTCATCTAATGTAGCGCTCTCCCCGTTTTGCTGTTTGCACCTACAGAATGTAGGCCTAGTCTATATATTTGAGTTTGCAGGCTTATGTTGTCAATTTTATAACACCTTTTAGAAACCTCTCTAAGGTATTTCATGGTAAAGCACATGAAATACATATCTGTGCAACATAAGTTGTAATCTCTGAATTTCTAATGCGCCAAGAAAGCTCTTACAGGAGGTTATTCCAAAGAGCTGAAGCAGATTGAGCTTGCCTCGCAAAACAAGTGCATCCTTTAATTTGCGTTCGTGTGTTATGTTCTTGTCGTCATTGCAAGCATCGCGTGTGGTCGAGACCAGACCGTTTGAACCAAGTGGACTATGCCTTGAGCGTTGGACCGGTGGTACAAAACTTCTACATCCAGGAGCTCGCGGTTCCTTATCCTCTGCCGAAACTCGGTAATACAGTACAATACAATACAATACAACGAATCGCAGCATAACACAACACTCTACAATACCTATACAACTGAACTTTGATAACACTTCTTACAAAGTTCAGAGGTGCACAGCAAAACCAGGCAACAGGAAACTTTATCAACCTCAAACAGACTGGAAGATCTAAGCGAAAACCAGAGTTTACTTTGATAAAGGCATCTGGCTAATATGTACTAACCCTGCTTATAATAGAAAATTATAATTAGGTCATACAATGGTATTCAAATAAAATCGGTATATATATATATATATATATATATATATATATATATATATATATATATATATATATATATATATATATATAATTATAATTAGGTCATACAATGGTATTCAAATAAAATCGGTAATATATATATATATATATATATATATATATATATATATATATATATATATATATATATATATATATATATATATATATAGCATTACATTGTGTGTTATCGCATCACATAAGTATAGGTCAGATACCTTTATAAAAATAAAACTGAGACCAAATATATACGGAAAGAGAGCCTCAAACATGAAGAGGCAGGAAACGGTACACATTTGTCGAGGTCATTTAAAAGCGAATGACTGACTGACTTTTAAGGGCAGCTAGCAATGTTATGTTCATGGTTGCTTAAGTTCGAAACCCTTTTTGCAAACATCGAATGTCTTTTTTTCAATATGCAACATGATTAGTCTCAACAAGGATTCAGCTTTATACTGTCACGTATGTGCTATAACGAATACCATTATTTGTTTGTTTTTATGCATTGTTAGTTATCTATTGTCTATTATAATGTTCTATTACCAGTGGAACACAATGATACTGTGGCAGGACTGGATTGTAGGGCCTAAATGTGAATGTTAATTACCGGAACAGTGATATTCTAAATATACCTGCGTCTATTGTGTCATGGAATAAGCCTAAGCCTGTCGGATCTGCTACCGTCAATAATTGTTAATTGTTTATTGTTTTTGCAGTAATCTAATGTAACGCTTTTCCAATTCATCTGTCATTTATAAATTATTATTTTGAATTATTTCTCTATTCATTCACATATTTATTTTTCCATTCATCTATTTTTTACGTATTTACTTTAGTATAGGCCATAATTTCATAATACTACTGAAATCTACTGGGGAATAGCAGTTGAGATCGTGTTGTAGATCAGTTTGCAGTTCCTGACTATCCATCGGGAGCTACAGAGCACTGGGGCCTGATCACCTACAGAGACACCAGACTTCTCTACGACCCAACACAAGTCGGCGACTATGACAAACAAAGAACCCTTTCAATTATCGCCCATGAATTGTCTCACAATGTGCGGAAGTATTTTTTTCATTATAAAATGGGTTTTAATTTAGGAAATTATCTGAACTTCTTGTCATTCAATTCTCGTGGTCTTACCTCGGCCATTGGCATTGATTCTTTGATTCATTCATCCATCAATCCATGCATAAGTCAACAACCCGATGACTCATCAACATGACATCGTGGAAAACTTCACAGCGCGCTAGCAAGTCAAATATAAATAAGTCAACAACCCGATGACTCAACATTATGACGTTGTGGAAAATTCCTAAGCAAACGCGGGCTTGAAACTTGCTTACTCAACAGCGGATAACTCACGCTAACGATGTGCTTTCTGTCTAAGGCACTTAAACAGATGAGTTTTAATATCCAAGTGTTTCATGACATTGGCCATCTAGTCTCTTGTCCATCAAGTCCATTAAATATGTTTATATTCACACAGCGCTACAATTGTAAGCATTTGCAACTAACCTGAATTAGTCTCGTCTGGCTGCATGTTTCAGCACCTTGGAGATCTAGTCACATGTAAATACTGGGACGACCTATGGCTCAATGAGGGACTGGCATCCTTCTACGAAGTGAAGGGAGTCACAGCAGCTGATCCAACCATGGATTACGTGAGTTATGAGGGTTTCTCTCTCGCACATTACTAAACGAACACGTTCGTGGAAGTCTAGTTAACGACATTTGATTGTAGCAATACATAACTGAATAGCGCCTTATGTGAACTGATATCGACGCTACAGAGACTAGATGAGATCATATAAGACTAGAACAGATCAGACCAGATGAGATCAGATTAATTGAAATGATCTGACTAGACTAGACTAGACTATACAAGATTAGACTAGACTAGAATAGACTAGATTGAAGTAGTCTAGACCATACTATACTAGATTAGACTTGACTAGGCTAGACTAGACAAGATTAGACTAGAATAGACTAGACTGCATTAGACTACACAAGATTAGACTAGAATAGACTAGACTAGACAGAATTACACTAGACAAGACTAGACTAGACTAGACCACAACAATCCAACGACGAGATATCTTTCTCAGCATGAAAATTTGCATTGTTGCCGGTTTACTAACTAATACAGGATGGAAGGTTGAGTGGGCGCCAGGTGACATGATGTTCCAAGGACTAACGACAATCAGTCCGGTATATACGACGTTCAAATACTAATCCGGCTTCATTTTGCTTGACTTTGGTGCGCCTGTCAGCTTCGTATCAATAACTACACACGATCTGCATTGTTGTTGAATTGTATATGTTGACAACTACTTCCTAGAAATAGGAGCCAGATATTCTATAAGGTGGTAGCTTCCATTCAATTCCTTTTGCAGTAATCAAAAGCAGTGAAATATGGTTGCATAAAATATCTTAACATGAGTGATGTAATGTGGGTTGAAAATTTTTCTTGAGCTGTCTCCAGTGCAACTTCTGGACTTCCTCCCAAATGGTTTAGACCATAACCCAATGGGATGTATTTTTACCAGTCACCATGCTCCCAACAATGTGTTCTTTCTCTACCCATACACCAGGAATTGCGCTCCGCTTATAGCAACCGTTTAAGTTTAACAAATACCTGTGTAGACCTTAATAAAAAAAATTATCTGAAAGATAAAAATTATCAGAATCGCAACTGTAAGTAAACGACTGAACGTTTTTGATTGTAAGCTATTCCTCGAATAGCTCAATAAACAGGTGTGTATGATAAGATAGCCGGTTGGTCGGATGCTCGCCTTGCAACCTGGAGTTTGAGGGTTCCAGCCTTCTCCTCTGAGACGGAGTTTAGGGACTTTGAGCACGTTCTTCACGCACAGTGTTTGCCCTTCGCCATCAATTTATGCTCTGTTATTAGACTGTGGCGTTTAATAAATGTAGAAAAATTAATAATTTTGATTTTGATTTGACTAATTTTTGCAGAAAGGCCAGTTTTTCAGCCGAACGATCCAACCAGTCTTGGTGACAGACGGGGCGAACAGCTCCCGTCCGCTTGTTATCAAAATCACGAATCCTAATGAGGCCAACGCCGTCTTTGATTCTATCACTTACGACAAGGTCCAGTATAGAAATAGCACCGGGATATGGTTACGACAAGGTCCAGTATAGAAATGGTTCCGGGATATGGTTACGACAAGGGCCAGTATAGAAATGGCACCGGGATATGATGTGGTATGGTGCGGAATGTAAAGTAAGGTATGGTAAGGTAAGGCTAAAAATGACAATTAAGGTGAGACAATGCAAAATAATGCAATCGAATGCAAGATAACGGAAGGCAACATAAGGCAAAGCAAATCAGGTGAGGTAAGGCAAGACAAAGTAAAGTAAGGAAGGTAGGTGAAAGGAAGGACAAGATAAGGTAAGGAGAGGTAAAGCATGAGTAGGGAATGAGAAAGAAGGCAAGGGACGGAGAGGGAAGAAAAAGGAAGGGGTAGGGAATGGAAGGGAAAGAAAAGATGGAAAGGAAAGAGAAAGGAAAGGAAAAGTAAGGTAAAAGATAAAAGAAGAAAAGAGAAAGGAAAAGAACAGAATAGAAGGCTAAGGTTACTATTATCTAGAATGAGGTTGACACAGTTCTATCTCAAATCACATTACTGATTTGCTTACTTGCTTCGTTTAAACAGCTACTGCTATTATTTATTTAATCAGGGAGCTGGTTTAGCAAATATGATGGAGAGCTTTCTTGGCGCTGACACTTTCAGACGAAGCATAACGGTAAGATAATGTGTGTAAGAGATTTGTATGATAAAGAGGCTTCTACTTAAGTAAGTAATTAAATAAGTAATTAAGTAAGTAATTAAGTAAGTAACTAAGTAAGTAATATGTATGTTTGTATGTATAAAAGTATGTGTATAAGCATGCATGTAGGTATATACGTATATATGAATGTATGTGTGTATGCATGTATGCATGAATGTATGTAAGTAAGTATCTATGTATCTATGTATGTGTGCATGCATGTATCTTGCTATTTATACAGCACCTTTTTGAATCTCAAAGGAGGTAAAATGATTACATAAAATATCTAAACATGAGTGATTTAATGTGGGTTGAAAATTTTCTTGAGCTGTATCCATTTCAACTTCTGAACTTCCTTCCCAAATGATTTAGACCATAACCCATTGGGATGTAATTTTACCAGTCACCATGCTCTCAATCACATGTTCTTTCTCTACCCCTACACCAGGAATTGCGCCCCGCTTATAGCAACCGTAACAAATATCTGTGTGGACCTTAATAGAAATATTTATCAGAAAGAGTTGATTAAATCGCAACTGTAAGTAAACGAGTATTTGACCAATGACTGTATATATGATTTTATCACCTAACCATTGGTTGAAAGCCAGAAGGTGTCCACTGCGGACCGAGTTAACTCTGGAGACGTCCGAGCCAGCAAGAGCAACTATATGACCTAAGCTACAAGATCACCAACTCTGCTCTTCTTGCAGTTTTACGTACATGACTTTCTCTCAAATCTAGAAACAGTATTTAAAAAATTCTATCTAGAATCCTCCTCTTTTTGCTATCTTTCTCGTCACTCCAGTTACAAACACCATTAGCCGTCTTTCCGTGTACCTGCTTGACGTTTGGACCCTGATTAGGAACAGAATATGCCATACCTGCCTCACCAATGTTTTAAAATAAGCGTCAGTGAATGACCTGATCCCCAAGACTTTAACTTTTTAAACGCTAAAGAATCTGTGGATTAAGTTTGCATACTGTACTTGTTTGTTTCTGAATCATAATGACAATGTATTTGTTTGCTTTCCACAGCGATTTCTACAAGATAACGCCTATGGTAGTGTGGTAACGGATGATCTTTGGAAAGCATTTCAAACGGTATTTAAGTAATCTTGAGGTTTTGAATTATACATGTTTTGCAAAACCCTCTTTCTTAGTGGAACAAACTTTATAGCCAAGAAGCATTGATACATAGCGCAGAATTTCCTTTGTCTACTTACGACAATTATCTGATCCATCATACGAACTCACCAACACTTCATCTCTTTCAGTTTCTGCACTGGTCTTTCACTCAAGACTGAAAACAGTTCTTTTCCCAAAAATCTTATCCTGATTCTTCCTCTTCCCCTTATCTCTCTTCTCGCTTCGATTTCAAAACCCATCCACCGTAGCCGTCCGACTGTCTGACTGCCTGACTACTGGATCTTGACCTGGAACCGAACCCTTTTGCCTATCGATTTTGTTTTGATTGAGCGCCTGTGAATAAGCTGGTTCCCGCGACGTAGCTTTCGTTGGGCGCTGTAGAAATCTCGAGATTACGATTACGATTACAATTACTTGCCAATATCTATCTTACATCATGCGCTGTAGTGCTGACAATATTTTCTACCGGACTTCCCCAAAACGAGCCAGCGCTCCATTACATAATCCATATGATGTCATATTGAACCACACAGAGGTTATTTACTAAAGATGCTGCAACTCAACTATAACTCGATCCTTGTATTGTTAAAATTATAATGCTCATTATTGCCGAGTAGTATTTGTCTGCTTTTTGTGCAGGAAATAGGTCCGAGTCTTGACATAAAGCAGGTCATGACAACCTGGGTCTACAGTATGGGATATCCAGTCATCAACATAGAAGTCCTTCCCGAAAATCAAATCCAAGCAACGCAGAAACGATTCCTAACGGATCCGACATCGGACCCCGATAGTCCGCCTTCAGAATTCGGGTTCCAATACCAATTGCTTATAATATATAATAATTATAATATATATAAATGGGTTAATATTGTAATATATAATGTATATATATAATATCATATGTTATATATCATATGTAATAAACAGGTATATAAAGAGGTTCTTATAGATTGTGTTACCTTTTTCAAACCGACTTACCTATTTGAAATTGCTTATACCCAAAGGCTGCTTCTCTGTCTTAGTGGATTGAACTTCGGGAAATTCACTTAATTGCGGCTTGGCTTTGGTGTGCCATCGGTTGATTCCTTGTGCATTAGACACCGGCGCGTTAGAAATTGTTAATTACTTACTTAGTTACTCACTCAATTAAGTAGTTAAGTAATATATTATTTAATAATGATGCTAGTATCTTGATGGCTTTTAGGTACGTGTGGTACGTACCTCTCAATTATCGAACTCAAGCAGGAGTAAACGGCTGGGTTTGGTTGAATCAAACGACTAGCAGTGAGTAAACAGTAACGATGTTTAAGAAAAATAAATAAAATAAAAATTAATTATTATAAAATAATTTTAATAATCTTGAAATAATAATAATAATTATAAAATATCTTAATGCTTAATCACAGTTACAAAAGTGACATTCAATTGAATTACCAGTAACGAAAGTCCAACTTTTGACTTCAATAATTCAAGCTTTTTAACAATTATGACTTCTAGACAGACCTAATACCAATTTACATGTTTGTAAGCCATCACATACAGGCTAATGTCATTTACTTTAAGTTTAACATGTAACTGAGCATCTGACTACAATGCCTGTAATGCGAAGGGTGCATGTTCTAACCTGCCTTGACGAAGCCTGTAATCCGTAGGAGAAACACATGCATGGAGAAACCAGTGAATGGAGAAACCGATGAAAGGATGAATTTTGCATTCACTGTCCCTTTTGCCTTCTATTTCTGGTGCATTCAAGTCTAAAATGAAGACTAATCTGTTTTATTGACCTGTTACATTGCGACCGGGCTTCTCCAACGGATTGCGATATTTGACTATGGTTCTCCACTGGAAGCGACCATCGATTTGTGAGCTGTAATAACAGCATTTTAGAATTATATAAATATATAAATTATTATAAAATAATTTTAATAATCTTAAAATAACAATAATTATTATAAAATATTAGATTAGGTTATAAATGTTATTATTGCTGCTGCTGCTGTAGTCGTCTTCGATAGTCCTCTGAACGGTCAGGAGTGGATCAAATTCAACACCGACCACTCCGGATATTACCGAGTCAACTACGACGCCGGAATGTGGAGCCTAATAACAGACCAACTTAACATTGACTTTGTGGTAGGTGGTTACACGTTGGTTATTTATACTGTCGATGGGAAAAGGTCCGGCCAACTGCCTTCATATGCCGAGGCCAAGATATGAAGCTAGTAACACTTTATACCCATGGGGTTGCGTTAAACGGAAACCACAACTACTACTCAGCTGAGTGTATATGCTTACATTACACATTAATTTGGACGTAAGGTTAGGTCGACGACACCGGCCTTGACAGACATAAGATGCTATTAATCAGCTATTTTACATGTAACTGCTCCAATCTTCAGCTGAAGACTTCTGTTTATTTCTCCAGTTAATGTAAGCTAAGGCCGACGTGAACGGCTTTGGTAGCTGAGATATTGAGCTCCAGACACCTTTATATACATACACACATACATACATACATACATACATACGTACATCTGTACATTCATGCATACATACGTACAGAATATACATGCATGCATACATACATAAATACATACATACATAAATAATTAATACATACATACATACATACATGCATACATAAATACATGCATTAATACATACATACATACATACATGCATACATAAATACACACATGCATACATACATACATATATAGTTGTGTACCGATAATTATATGTTTATGTCCATCGTCCGATGTACGTATATGCTTGACGAAGTGAGGCAAGGTCGACATCAACGGCTATGGCAGCCGCAAGATATCTCATAAAATGTCTTTGAACACTTGAAACCACTACGCAGTCTCCCTGTTGAGAGATGTTTGTCGTTCACTGTCTGGTTTCAAGGGCTTCAGCGAAGTGGAACGATCGAATTTGATCAGCGATGGCCTGAATCTAGCCAAGGCGGAGCAGCTGAGCTACGATGTGGCCCTGGGTCTGACTCAATACGCCTGGGCAGACCGAAGCCTCATAGCCTGGGATTCGATTGTCGCAGGTTTCAGCTACATCTACTACATGATCGTCACCACAGCTGATCATGCTCTCTTCCAGGTATACGCTTAGTTTTTACTATATAAAATGTATATGCATGTATGCATGCAACTACGGATGTATTTATTTATGCATGTATGTATGGGTGTATGTATATATGTATGTATGTATGTATTCATGTATGTGTGCATGTATTTATTTATGTATGTATGCATATATGCATGAATCTATTTATGTATGTATAAATGTATGCGTGCAAGTGCATATGCATGTATATATATATGTATGTATACATTTATGGATTCATATATGTACGTATGTATGTATGTATGTATTTATGTATGTGTGTAAGTGTATATTTATGTATTCATGTACGTGCAAGTATTTATTTATGTTTTTTTGTATGTATGTATGTGTGTTTTTATGTATGTATGTATGTATGTATGCATCTATGTGTGAATATTACGTTATTTACTTACTTGCCTACTTACCTATCTATATACATCTAACGATATATCTCCCTTCCCATCTCCCTGTCAGACTCCTACCTATTTATTACCTACTTACTTCAGCTTGAATGATTAAGTAAAGAGTAGCTAAAGTTTCCTACATTTTGTCGTTGTTCTTTTGTGCAGAATTACGTACTGGATCTCACAAGTGACCTCATGAACCGACTTCAAGTAGCAGATGGAGGCGCACATGTTGACAAGTAAAATACATGTATAATTTATATATGTAATGTTTATTTATATTCTATTAATGTAATTATACATATGTGATTATTAGATGAATGTTTGGTGCACTGAATACGACACAAGTATAGGGAAGTTAAGTATTACTGAGCACAGTTAATACGTGGATGAGTCACCATCCCTGGAATACCAGGATATGTAAGCCAACTCAGGCGCCCATCCATCCAGGGTTTGTAACTTAGTACCTTTTCAAGTTGGGAGTTTAAATGGTATCCTGTTGTTGAATCCATATGTACATAATATATTATACTATATTTAGTATATATATGCATATATATATATGAATAATTCTCTTATTGATGTGTTGATTCCAGGCTACTTCGCTCGCATATCATGCTTTTGTCCTGCTACGGCGGTCACACAGAGTGCAATCAGAACACGACGAGTCTGTTTCAAGCCTGGATCCAAGACGAAGAGTCAGTTTCATCTCAACTATGCATTACACAGATCCACTTCCAAATCTTTTAGGACTCATGAATGATAACATCATTGTGTGATACTAACGCATTCGGTGCAAAGTAGCTGGGCGCTGGTTCAGCTAAATGTCCCTTCTAGGGAAAATCTCCTGTTGCTCTCGGTTTCTCCTTCTGTTCTGTCTTAACCTTTCCATCCGTTATCCTTTCCATCTTACCCCCTCTTTATTTCGATCTCTCTGTCTTCCTCCGTTTTCTTTTCTGCTATCGGTAGTTTATGTTTAACTACACGGTGACATAATGAAGATGATTATTCCTTTGTTAAGATGATTACTCCTTTATTCATGCTTGTGTTCGCAAAAATCTTTCCAAGGGATTAACGCGGAATTCTATCAAACAGTCGTTGGTTTACGTTTACAGTACTTAAAGACCCAACATTAGAATTGCTATCTTGGTGTTAAAATTCCAATTTCTTCAGTTTCCTCGGATAACTTATTCATTTCGGCCAATTTGTATCCGCGTGACACAAGATAAAAGATTATCAGGTATCATCACTCATTAAAACTACATAAGAAATAGATATAAAAAATTTGTAAAACAACCCAAATGAATAACTTAAACTGTAGCACGGAACAGTAACAGCTGCATTCCTTGTGGTCACAGCGCGAACGCCGTTCCTTTGAACTTGAGACGTGAAGTCTACAGCATTGGCATCGCTTTGTCGTCGCTTGAATCCGATTGGACGGCAGTCTGGGACCGATACACAACGGCGACATCTGGCCAAGAAAAAGACAACTTACTCTACGCTCTGAGCAGAACCAGAGACTTGACGCTCATAGATAGGTGCGATCTTCTCTATTCCAATGCAGTGGTATTCAAAATGCACGCTATACAGTAATCTCTGTTATCAGTAGATACTAGTGTAGCTAAAACTGTCAAGGCGCTTTCGGAGTAGCCTGCTGCCTGACAGCTTTGTCTAATCTTTATGAAAACCACAGTAACTGTGCTTTATTATCAGACAATTATGTCTGTTGGTATTTTGGCTGAATTACCTATGACATTCAAGACATTAATTGTAAGAGTGTGACTGTAAGATTGTAAGACATTAATTTTAAGATTACGTTATCGTAATCGCGAATTTGTATAGCGCCTCTTCAAGAGAAAAACCTGACAGCTTAAGATCACGATCAAACAGAATGACTATCAAGCTCTTATGAAAATGAGGCAGATAAAAGCCAAGGACCTCATGTCGTAGGTTGCAATAAAACTGTCACACTGTCTCACTAAATCGCTGACTTATTGACTGACTCATTAACTGACTTACTGACTGACTCAATGAGTCACTGACTTACTCACTGACTCACTGTCTGACTCATTGACTCACTCACACACTGAATCAAGTCATTGAAAAATGAGCATGGTCGAGGTCATAACGTCGATGTAGAAAATCATATACATTTACATTGTAACATTCATAAGGATTCACTCGTTCGTTCATTTGTTGTTGCTGTTCAGGTTGCTACAGTACTCAATGGACGAAACTAAGATTCGCTCACAGGATTTCTTCACGACCATTAGCTACGTCGCCTCAAACCACGCCGCCAATGACTACGTCTGGGACTGGGTTCAAATCAACTACGACGCAATCGTCGCCAGGTAGAGGCCTGTTAATACAACATCCGATAACATTATCATGTACTACAGTACCATGGATATTAATATTATTTTTATTATGCCTTCAAATGTAGTAGTGCGGCACGGTGATCTATCGGTAACGCGTTTGGTCAATGATCATGGGGTTGTGGGTTCGACTCTGTGTAACGGCCCTTGGGAAGTTATTTTGCGCACACCGTGCCTCTGTCACCAAGCAGTATAGTTTTTGAAGCGGCGTAAGCTGGGAAGTAAACGGTAAGTCCTGTGATGCGCTGGCCCCGTGTCCAGGACCTTGGGATTCGTCCATTGCCGGCTCAAGGGCCAAAAAAGGAGATGAGATCCTCCCTACGTCTCACTTGTGGGATATAAGATACTTTATTTTACTTACTTACTTGAAACATAGTAGAGTAAAACTATAAAGCTCCCAAGTCCCAAAGTGTAAGATTTTGGAGGCAGTGAACGAATCCCAATGTCATGAACCGGGGTCCATTGCATCGCAGGACTTGCCGTCTCTTTCCGAGCTTGCGCAAGCATATGTAATTGTGCAGTGGAGAGGACGTCACGGCGCCTAGCAGGGATCTACTGCTGGACTTGCGTAGATCAAACATGTATATGTCTATACATCAAGTAAGAGTTCGTCAGATTATACTGCCGTCTCTTTCCGAGCTTGCGCAAGCATATGTAATTGTGCATGGTTCTATATAGCGACCGTATGGTCTCGACCCTGCTCATTTTGCAACGAATTGATCGGGTGAGATCCTTGTATCAAAGTCTACTTCTTGGTGTCAGAAACAAGTGTGCAGGCTCGAACCGGCAATCACTGGATTATAGACCAAGTATATCACCGCACAGACCGCATTTTATACACAAGGGGCTTAATTACTGTATCGTTTTCATGTGATGCATAATACAGACCGCTCTGGGCTTGGACTTAATGACCCATTGTCCGCTTAACGGATGTTATCTTTTTCATAGGTTCGGACTTGACAATCGATCTCTTGGAAGAATGGTTCCCGAAATAGTTTCCTTTTTCAACACGGAGGCACAGCTACAAGAAGTTTGTACCTTTTAAAAGTGGAAGCCTAAACGATTAGGCCTAACTTATGCAATAACAATGCCACGAATTTCTATTTGGCATTTTTAGAGAATATTTTAAGTAACTTTCGGTGATATGGTAAAAGATTGTTTAAGCCTCAAAAGCTGGCTTTATAAGAGGACTTGTGAAAAGGTCTTGCAAAAGACAATGCAAAACTTTGAGCCCCTTGAGGGGCTGAGGTGCATGGGGGTCTAGTGGTAGCTTGCTGGACCTGTTAACCCCGAGCTCTGGGGTTCAAATCCTCGGCAAGACTGAAAGATATCCCAAGATTTCTGTCCTTCGAACATCCCTTAGCGAACTCAGCTGTAAAATGAGTATTTCGATTTAGCAGGGTAGGTCAAAACATCAGCAAGTGATGTTTTATATGAAATCCATGTTTTATTGTTTAAATATTTTAATTTGCTTATATTTTAGTATTTCGTTTTTTATATTCTATTTACCGTTCTTGATTTCTTTTAATATTTCAGTGTGTGAATATTTTAGTATTTCAATCCTGTGTAAGTTTAATTTAGGTTCTTGACTTTTTTTGCCTAACTGTTTAAATATTTTATTATGTTAATATTTAATATTTTAATAGCTGAATCTTGTAAATATTTTCTTTTAGGTCCAGGCGTTCTTTGCTCTCCATCCTGACGCCGGAACTGGAGCGAGGTTCCGAGAGGAAGCCTTGCAGACAATCAATGCCAACATACGATGGATGGCAACCAGCCTTCCAGCCGTAGTCGCATGGCTTATCCAACATCCTAAGTGATAACAGCTCAGTCATTG
Source organism: Norana najaformis (assembly GCA_964023275.1). Classification (NCBI taxonomy): domain Eukaryota; kingdom Metazoa; phylum Annelida; class Clitellata; order Crassiclitellata; family Hormogastridae; genus Norana; species Norana najaformis. Next base: position 19,839,798 of record OZ029927.1, read on the forward strand.
AAATTGGCAGATTTCGGGGACGGGAAATCAAAACCTCCGAAACGATTAATTGATTTACCGCAGTCGTATTATAGCGCATGACACTTTTTCGGAAAGAAGAATATGTGGAAATTTATTGAAATTTGAAGTAAAAATGTCAAAATCTCACAGGCTTTCAAGCGTTTGGATAACTAACTGCACTGTACCACCTGGCGGCTGACTATTTCGGCGCCTCAGATTTTAATTTTGCTCTGCAAGTATAATTTTCGCATGCTATAAATTTTATTAAAAATGAGTCTCATAATAATTATAATTAAGAACTATGATTAAGCTTATAATTGTAATGTAATGCAATTAGGTGTGGTGTATTGCATGATAGTTAAGTGCAGTGTCGTGTGGTGCAGTATAGTGAAGTGCAGTGTAGTATAATGTAGTGTCGTGTGTTGTGCAGTGTGGTGTAGTGCAATGTAGTATAATGTAATGCAGTGAAGTGTGGTGTGGTGCAGTGTAATGCATTGTAGTATAATGTAATGCAGTGTTGTGTAGTGTAGTGCAATGTAATGCAGTGTAGTGTGGTATGCTCTATTGTAGTGCATGGTAGTGTGGTGTAGTACATTTTAGTGTCGTGCAGTGTAGTTTAGTGTGGTTTAAGTGAGCATTTTCTAGCGCTTTATAAATACCTCTCGAAGGGCTAGTCGTAGGCTTCTAATGTTTTAGAGTTCATTAAGAACGACAAGTTCACTTGTTAGGAGATGATACTCAAATGATCAAATGACTGGCGCAGTCAACGCTATCCACATCAATGGCAAACTTTTGTTTTGGTTGAAGCTCATCACTGTGGCATAGGTGACAGTAGACAAACTTAAGAGATTACATTACTCTGAGGCGCATTTTAGAGTTTTCAAAAATGGTCTATATAAATCTTTGGGTACATCTTTAGGTACATCTATATGATACGGTAGACACATCTATGCACTCTGAATCCCACGTCTATGAACAATGTTAAAGTATCACATGAAATCCGCATTTAGACAATCCTGGGTCACAAACGCCATATGAGCCGAATTTGTTCTGCGGGTAACAACTGACGAGGGTCGAGATTCGAAAGTCGATTGTACTTCAAATATAGGACAAGAAGCACATACGAACCGAGGCTAACAGTTTAAGGGCATCTGATTCATTTGGGCTACGCATGTAAATCAAGATAAGGTCGACCCCAAAGGTCATCTACAGCTGTACGATTTTGTTACACAATGGATGTTTGAACTACTCCTAAACAAAGCACAAGAATAAAAGCAGCATAAGGAAAAGAAGGAGAAGAAGGAGGAGGAGAAGAAGGAGAAGAAGAAGAAAGCGAAGAAGAAACGAGAGGATGATAAAAGAAGAAGAACAAGAACGAGAAGAAGAAGAAAGCGAAGAAGAAGAAAGAGGATGATAAGGAGGAGGAGGAGAACGAGAAGAAGAACAAGAAGAATAAGAAGAAAGTGAAGAAGAAACAAGAGGATGATAAGAAGGAGGATGAGAAGGAGAAGGAAAACAGCAAGATGCAGAACACAAACACAAACACGAAGAACAAGAAGTAGTAGACGGAGGAGTAGGAGAAGACTTGAAGGGGCAGCGACAAGTATGAAGTGTTATCGACTGCATTTGCTTAACCTCGGCATGTAGGGCTGTGTGTCTGTATTCTCCCTCGCCGCCTGTCCTTCCCACCGACATTATGCCCTTGATTGACTCTTTAAGAATAAAGAACTGTATGTTGCATGAAAATGCAAAATAATGGAGTGTACACCAATACTTACGTTCCCTCCACCTGAACTTAGGATGGCATATGTCCCTCCTGCCCCGCAACGTTCGACGCCTCTGTAACATAATAAACTGTGTTTATGCGGGTAGTATCATATATATGGCGTGAGTAGGCCAGTCATAGCTGGTGGTCTGCAGGCTATAATGTTTGTACGATACCCAAGGTTTCGATAATTGGACAAGATAGCTCAGCGGCATGTCGGCCGTAGAACACGAGACAACGTGAGACCATCTCCGTCCGGCCAATGGGTGGTTGGACGGGTCTTATGCAAGCCCTGCATTGCCTGTAGTACGTAGGATGGAATAGTAAGCAGGAATGAAGCGAGTCACTGACCTACTGATTGCTATTGGGGATGTGAAAGTTGATGATAGTACACAGCAGGGCTTTGGAGTACATAGGAACCAGGAAATTTGGCATCCGGTCCTAGTTTTGGAACTGACTTTTTATAAAGGGTTAACTTGTGTTGTAGTGTGGGATTTGACAGACAGTTGATGTATTGTTTGGTGGAACTGTAGGTTAAGTTTGCAAAGGAAACGATGACTCTGGCCGTTCTAAGGTTTAAGTTGTTCGTAGGTGTCACCTGTCTACTGTTTACATGGACAAGCGGTAAGAAATTGTGTCTAATATAATCTAATCTAATCTATTGTGATCCAGTCTTGTTTTCAACCGTCCTCGAGCCGAGGATTGGCTGCACCTCGGACAATTTTGTGACATTTGCTTCTGTCCCTTGTCTCCTGTAATAACTGGTCAAACGACAATTCAGTCCACGACTTGATGTTATTGATCCATGTCATCTTCGGTCTTCCCAGAGCTCGGGATCCAGAAATTGTGCCCTGGATGATCTCTTTCTCTAAGCAGTCTCCACTCTTTCGTAGCACATGCCCGAAGTATAAAAGCTTCCTCTTTTTGATTAATACGAAATAATGCATGAATGAATTAATTAACCACTGAGTGAATGCATTAATAAATTAATTAACAAATACCTGAATTAACTAATTAACAATTAACAAAAATGCATGCATACCCACTTGCATAAATGAATGAATGATTAATTAAAGAAATGAAGGGGCATTTTCTTGTTATAGTCATTAGCTCTACAGGATTCCGAGGAAGAATCACACGTTATGGATTAGATTATGGTTAGTCTGAAGTTTCTAACTATCTCTTTCATTATTATTTCTGCATTTATTAAACGCCACTATCTAATGACTAAGCTTAATCGATGGCGCTGAATAAGGGTCTTGCTCAAGATCCCAGCACAATAACCTTCTCAGGTGAGGCTCGAACCCGTACCCTCCGTGTTACAGGCCGAGCGCTCTAACCAGTGGGCCAGCGTGTCCCACGATCTCTCAAACCACACCGGTGTGAATAAACAACTGCTGTATGTTATATATGTAAGAATGCATATGTGATGCCCCTCTATATCCGCCCTTGTCTCTTTGCAAACACCGTGTTTCTAACGCATACAGTTTTTCTTTGGTTAATGAGATCAGCATGCATATGCGCAACTGAACACTTATATAGCGTCTTTTAGGAACCTCAAAGGCGTTGAAACAAGGTTGTATGTAGGCAGTTTGCCTAGTTGACATTACCTTTGTGATACAGTACCGTTTATGTTGTGGCTGCTACAGTTCCGAAACATTGATTGTCGCTTGTTTGATATTTCAGCTTCGAATGTGGCAGTTGAGATACTGTTGAAGCAATTGTCTGTAGCCGAGATTCCAGATCTAAACGAGCAAATGGGATCGATGACTGTTGTACTCTCAAAGTATGTGCTGCTTCATACATCCGTTCTCTAGTTTCATAACTAGCAATATATCACGCTAAAGTTCCTGTAAATGCTTGCATTATTACGCTGAAGTTCCTGTAAATGCCTGCAGTATTCTGCTGAAGTTTCTGTAAATGCTTGCACTGTCACGCTGAAGTTCTTGTAAATGCTTGCAATATTACTCTGAAGTTCCTGTAAATGCATGCAATATTACACTGTAAGTAAAGTATCTGTAAATTCTTGCAGCATTACATTGAAAGATTACCGTCGACCGACACTGCACCTTGATTTGATTCCGAATTCGATGTCTTCGCCTGGGGGATTGAAAGTGACGTTCAGTCATCTGGATCCAGTGATCGATTGCAAGATGGAAATGTCTTACGATTGGGGGTACGGACTGCATGGACTAGTCTCTTTTCATGATTGTATGGACTACTCTCTTTTCATCTAGCCATTCTTTAAGGTTTCTTTCCCAGGTTTTGCAAAATTTGGAGATTGGTAAGGTTACAATTTGGAGTACACGTTGAGTTCCTTGACTATTTCCTTTTGAACTGTTTATCGCGTGAAAGTATGTTTGTATGTATGCGGACATTTGTGCAGCTCCTTTTAATGGTTTTTGAAAACACTTTACCCAATCATTTTAACGTCTTCAATATGTAGGCCTATGTATCTGGGGTTTTAAATAACGCATTTAATGGACCTCCCAAAGCGCTTTGAACGTCGCTACATGTCTAAAGGATCTAAACAGGTGCGTCTTATCACAAGAAGATAACGTACAGCACGAATAGCTAAATATGATTCGATGATGGTTACCCCTCCCCTGCAAACGCTTCCCGACGACCCAGTCTCCTGCATTGACTACCCACGAGCTCCTACAAAATTCCAGCAACACCACCGCGGTTAAAAACGTAAATATTTTTATTACTCGAGGCCACCCAGGGAGAAATCGTAAATTTTCCAAGTGGGGCCTACATAGAACAATCTCTAAGTGAACCGTCTTTGTCCCTATGCCCTAAATTCTGAAAGATAGCGTCAGTTGACGCTGGTCATTTGTAAAACCCCAAGCAGTATAATTTAGTACCCAGTTATAATCTTTTATTACTGCAAGCTACGAGCTAACAATATTTAATCAAGCTTGAGTGACACAGAAAGCAATATAACAATGTCTCTCTGTCATGACCAAGGTGCTATGAGGTCGGCATCATAGGTTATAAACGAACTAGACTTATGAGAAACGACGCGACTATTTATGTTGGCTTCGCCTTCCATTAATCATCAGATACTGCCAACATCCTGAAGTTCTGTTTATTTCAGCTGTCCCTAATAGTAACTACCGTTTGAACTCGCTTCAACCCGAAGCTCTAATCAGCCCTGAATAACTGCCTTTGTAATTCACAGGCTATTCACGACCAAACGTCAGCTATTCGTTACCATAACGACCAACAATCTTACGATGACGCTGGAGTCTTTCGTCGGTAAGCCAACCTATAGCTGTGGCTGACAGGACCTCTGACGTCGACTATGTCTTACCCAATGAACAGGACGTCATACCATCGCATTTAAATGTGGTTGTCGAATATAATTATAAACGAGCGTTAAAAAGGTGTTTAAGGTCAGCTATGTATTTCCTTTAAACCTGTCTAGTGTTAAGCAACATTTTACAGGAACAAAGTCACTGATTTATATGCAAATAGGAGGAGCTGCATATGTCCGTATGTATGCATAATGTATTTATAGAACATATATCTGTGCATTTATATACCGCCTTTCGATAACCTTCGAACGGTGCTCATTACATTACACGACATTACATTTGCATTGTGTGTACTCTGAATTTGTTTACATTTACTTACCATTAAATTATATTCAGTTTATATTACATTAAATTTACATTACATTATGTACACACTATAGATTGGTCTTACATTTACATTTACATTGCATGAACATTAAATTTTTCATTGCATTAAATCACATTACAGTGTAGGCCAGTTGTAATGTAACAACTTTCGTCTGTCGTTTATCGTTAGGTATCGATGGAGAAGGAAACACGATTCCAGAAAACATCAGTTGTCACATGGAAGGAGACGTCAAAATGGCTTCAGGGGCGGAGTCAGGAGCCCTCGGGTAACTAAACGGCCATCAACCCCCACCGGGTTGTTGTCCATATTAAGCAGTCAGATATCTTCTACTCCCAAGGCGCGGTGGTGGAGTTGCCTTTTGCCCTCTGACAACAACCCGGTGAAATTGTATGAAAAGGAGAACAGGTTGCTGAGCAGTGGCAGAGTTATTCAAAGATTTTGTTCGTTTTCCATCTATTAACGACATCTTATGGCTGCCAGGGTCGTTGTCGACCTTTTGGAATACAAAAATGTGTAAAATACCATTTAATGATATAAGGAAACTAATCCTTATTATAACAATTGCTTAATTGTTTTTAAAGATGTCTAGCGTACAGCTTTTTTTCACAAAAACCAGTCAAGTTTACATTTTATGTAATGATAATATGAAGGTGTAATATTTATAATAATAATAATTAAATATTATTAAAATTATTGTCAATTGTTTATTATTATTATTTTGGACCCGAGGTAGAAATGTCCCGCAGATATGGACAATTAGGATTGCAGTAATTTTTTAGAACTCTGGAAAATCATGTATTTTATTAGTATTTTTTATTTAGTTTTAGTTTTACTACTGCTACTACTACTACTACTACTACTACCACTACTACTACTACTACTACTATTATTATTATTATTATTGTTGTTATTATTATTATTATTATTATTATTATTACTATTATTATTATTATTATTATTATTATTATCGTACTCTATTTAATAATAATAATAATAATAATAATAATAATAATTAATAATAGTAATATTAACAACAACAACAACAACAACAATAGTAATAATATCCTGTTCGCAATGTGTTTCCTCTTCAATTCAGTGGGGTGTTCGATTTTATGACAAGTACATTGAACGAGAAAATGAAAGATTTGATGTTCAATCAGGTCAGTTTGTCAAACAGAAACTAAATCTGATAATAACTTACTTACTTTACGTAGCACCATTTTCACTTGAATTGTCAAGCAGTACTAACTAAACTAATTGGTCACTTTCTTCCCTTGTAAAGGTAGGGTCGACGTCAAAGACCCTGGCAGCCACGAGATGTCGCTAAACAGAGGATAATAAGTTGTTCTCTTTAGAAACCTTTAAAACGCTTTCTACGGACTCTAGATAATGATCAGTTGCGCTTGACAGACAGATTGAACTCCGCCACTGCCTTGTTTGGGGGTAGTGCCAGTCCCAAGCCTGGATAAAGGAGGAGGGCGACGGCAACGGCCTTTGATGCCATAAGCTGTCGTTAAACTACTACTACAGACAGATTACCCATCATTGAACTCGACGTTAACGGCGCTGGCAACAAGATGTTGCTAAACACTGAGTACTACTACTACTACTACTACTACTACTACTACTACTACTACTACTACTACTACTACTACTACTACTACTACTACTACTACTACTACGGCTTATGCTACTGATACTGATTATGATAATAATAATATAGTATGATAGTCTCTTTCTTCCGTTAGATAACACCTTTTCCTTTGGGATATCAAATATTAACTAGAATAGAGACATGTCAGGGAAGGCAGTGCCGACGTCAACGGCCCTGGTAGCCATAACATGTTAAACATTTACTACCACCTCCGTTTCCACCATAATCTCTACTACTCTGCTAGGTCCCTTCATTTAGTTCACGCCTTTCTACTTGGCATGTGAAACCGTAATTGAAATTGGTAATGGCATACACTTATAAAATATTATCTGTACCCTAATATTTAGGAGATCTATTTAACGATATAGTAGTAATAGTTCCTATGTTTAACGACATCTGATGAAATCAAAGGCTTTTGACGTCGTCTTCCTCCTTTAGCCACATTCATTTTCTGTTATCTGTTGCCAGATTAATAACTAAGTGTCTAGCATGCCTATAACAAAAGAATGCTTTATTGTCTGGTCGCAGTGATTGTGCTTTTAGTACACTTAATGCCTGTGGGCTCTGTGGCAACGTTAGCTGTTGTGTATGTATGTATGTATGTATGTATGTATGTATGTATGTGGGTATGTATGCATGTATGTATGTATGTATGCATGTATGTATGTACAGTTTGTATGCACGTGTGTATGTATGTATGTATGTATGCATGTATGTATGTGGGTATGTATGCATGTATGTATGTATGTTTGTATGCATGTGTGTATGTATGTATGTATGTATGTATGTATGCATGTATGTATGTGGGTATGTATGCATGTATGTATGTATGCATGTGTGTATGTATGTATGTATGTATGTATGTATTTATGTATGCATGCATGTATTTGGCTATACATATATACATATATATATATATCTGCTTTATTTGCATAAAACGTCGTTGTCTTTAATAGCAGTATGACTAATTTGCGCACAACTGTCATAAAATGAGACCAAAAGCCATCTTGCTTGGTTATTATGTATATATGTATGTATGTTTCCATGTATGCATTTATTTATTTATTTGTGTGTGTGTGTGTGTATGCATGTCTGTACATACTTATGTATGTATGTATGCTTGAGATGGGGAGATAACGGGTTCGAGTCCCCCTGAGACGGTTACTGTGTAAGGACCTTGAGCAAGTCATTCCTTCACGATTGCCCAGCGCCATCGACTGATGCTTAGTCTTTAGCTAGTGGCGCTTAATAAATGCAGAAATAATAATATCTCCATGAATATTTTGACCTTCTCTAGTCACTGGCTAGTTACATTCCCATTTTAACACGACCTATTTTACTTAACAGTTGACAATAGGAAATCCTTGCCCTAACCAGATGGGCTAACTCTATGGCGTTTGTCGCCAAACTCAAATGGCGATTATGGCGGATTGCCTCTCTATTCGCCCTGGGATAAAGTCACTGAAAGTTGTCAAGTTACGGATTTTGCACACTAAGGTATTTGCAGATGTAAGTGAGAAGCGATTGTTGCACATCATTCACTTGCTGTTGCAATTGTTTTTCAGGCTTGCACCAACATAACGACACTTTTGAACACTAGCCTACGTACGGAAATGTCAGCTGCTAACAGTAAGCACGTGTATATCAACCTGCTTCATATAGCGCTTTGACTGCACTTTTCTGAAAAGCGCTGCACAGGAGCACATTAACTGATTTCAACAAGTGCCTTTATAGGTCGTTTGCATATGTGGTGTGTTTGGTATGTTAAGTTCCACAAATGTGCTAACCAGACGTGGGAGACCAGATAGAGGAGGGGGTAGGAAGGAGACTATAGGGTGTGTTGTGAGAGAAATGGGAAGACTGATCAGGGTGGGATTTCTTGAAAAAGTGAGACTTGTGTTAAAGCAGTTCCCCTTCCTCTCTCCGGTCTTCTGGCAATCGGGCTTGATTCTTGACACGGCATCTCTGGACAACCCCACGGACTTGACGCAGCCCTCGTGAATAAGCTGGTGCCCTACGCTAAGCTTTGAAGTAGCGCTTTAGAAATTTCGAGTTTACGATAACGATAACGTGGTCAACGAACAGGGGACATTTTAAAGACGCTCGAAAATCTCTGGTATTATTATGATGCCATTGTACTGTTAGAAAATGTCAGCATTTAACGTAATTTTATAGCTGCGGGATCACTGAAATCGACCTTAACTTGCTTTTACAAGTGGATATTGTGTTAAAACAATCCTCATTTATCGGTTGATAACTTGTATTATCCAGTGCTAACGTCTTATGTATGTTAGGGCCGTTAACATCGACCTTACCTTGCCTGCTTTATCGGTTGTCGATGTATCGCGAAGGTGTTGCTTTTCTCGTCTGTTTGTGTTACTGTTGCATCTGTTGTCTTTTTCAGTGTCACGCGTTGTCTTGGACGACGATTATTTTCTAGATTTAAAATTCACGGAGCCTCCAACTGTAACGGAAAGTTACTTTGAAGCCAGTCATGCGGTGTGTTTACAATTTGTTTCTAAGATGATGTTGTGACGGCTAAGGATATTGTAAGTAAGTGAGTGAGTAAGTAAGTAAGTAAGCAAGCAAGTAAGTAAGTACGCAAGTATATTCTTTATTAACCAATAGCTAATCACACGTCGGTTTACAAGTATTTAAGAACACAAGAAGTTTACACGCGATGCGCAATAGTTTAGTGGTTATTGCGTTAAACTGTCGACCGTGAGGTAGGAGGTTCAAATCAGGACAGAAAAACGTTACAAAAGCTCTGCTTTCTTGCGTCCCTGAGATAAATCAGCTTTAAAAATGAATATACTGAATGTACACTGTTGGTGAGGGAGAGGACTGGTCACTCGTCCTCATATGCCGAGGCTAAGAAAGTGGAGTCGTTAACACTTTATACCCAACACTGCTCGGGGATAGGTTAAGAGACTGCTACTCCTCGTTTGGTTTCAGTATTTAATCACATCTTATGGCTGCCATGGCCGTTGACGTCGATTTTATTTCACCTTACAGCTTTGTAAAGATACTGTTATAAATGATCTATTCAGTTTCTTTTGTATATAAATCAATTGGCTACTTTAAAGAGGTGTCTAAGGGACTGCTCTTCATCTTAAACTAAATGTTAGGTTACCCCTTCTTTATTCTAAAATTTACTTTAGTTATTTGCCGCTCGACTTAAAAATGATTAAACATTGCAGGCGGAACTTCGCCTCACAAACGATTCAGCCCCATCGAATCGTCATTTCCGGGCTCCAGTCATTCCAGCTTTTCCTCAGCATAAGTCCAAAATGGCGTACGCCTTTGTGACGGATCATTTGCTGAACTCCGCTTGGATCGCTGCTCTACGTAACAAGAAACTGAGTTACACAGTCAAGTCAAATACGGTAAATTGCTGTATAAATAGCATAAAGTCTACCGTTTTAGGTACATATTGAGTCTGTAAGCATATATATATATTATATATAAAATATATATATATTATGTATATATATATTATACATATATATATAAATCGGTTTCATATTATTGATGATCCTTCAAGATGGCGTATCTAACGTTATGGGCGCCAAGGTAATCTGTTCGGTAGCTACATATAGCCTACATCACTTAGTCTGTAATGCAACGATTACGGGTTCGAGCCAGCTGAGTGGACTGCCGTGTATCAACCCTAGGCAAGTAACTAGCAAACACTTGTCCCTGTTAGCAAGTACTAGAATTTGTTAAATGGAAATTCCTGCGATACGCTGGTCCTGCGTCCAGGACCTTTAGATTCGTCCACTGTTTGCTGAAGGGCCAAAGAGTTGGAATGTATCACCTACTTTACCTTTCACCGTGTGATAAGGAAGTCTCTGGGTGTATTCTTCTCCATCGTAGGCTGCCTCTCTTGTCTCGGTGGACTGATCTTCTGAACACTGGCCTAATTAAGGCTTGGTTTTGGTGCGCCATGGATTGACATCTTGTGCATTATACACTGACGCTATAGAAGTTGCTTATTAAAAATACTGCAAATAATACCCCGATTTTATTATTGGTAGTCCGATAATACTTCTTGTCATTTCTACTCTCTCTCTCTCTCTCTCTCTCTCTCTCTCTCTCTCTCTCTCTCTCTCTCTCTCTCTCTCTCTCTCTCTCTCTCTCTCTCTCTCTCTCTCTCTCTCTCTATGTCAGTCAGTCTGTCAGTCTGTCTGTCAGTCGGTCAATATGTCAGTCTGTGTGTCTGTTTGTGCGTCTGTCTGTATGTCTGTGCGTCTGTCTGTTTGTCAGTCTGCCTGTCTTTCCACTCGGTGGCTACCGAGTAAACTGTATGTCTGTCTGTCTCTCACGCTCTCTCTTACCCTCAAAACGTAAAACTATTCGTTTAAATGATGAAATAAGGCCGATACACCAATAAAACCGATTTGTATCAAATCGTTGGGTTTAATTGATGAAGATAGGCTATTAATGTTTTCCAAATCATAGCAAGCATAGCACCCAAATTACTGCTTGAAATAGATCGTTGCTTTAAAAAAGTTGACGCGTTTGGTGTGAAGTCACTCGGAAATAGTCACGTGTACAGAGTGTTTAAAGAATAATTGTCTTCCTTCGTTGCAGCCTGGTTTGCCAAGGCCTTTTCGTCGATACCTAAGTACAAGGTGCGCCAAAGGAGGTCCATGTCTTGGAACTGTATTTCCTCAGGTAATGGGACGTTTCTTTATATGCATACATGCATGTATGTATGTACGTATGTATGCATGTATGTATGTATGCATGTATGCATGTATGTATGTATGTATGTATGCATGTATGTATTTATGTTTGCATGTATGTATATATACATGTATGTATGTATGTGTGTTTACATGTATGTATGTATGTATGTTTACATGTATGTATGTATGTATGTATGTATATATGTTTACATGTATGTATGAATGTATGTATGTATGTATGTATGTATGCATGCATGTATGTATGTATGTATGCATGCATGCATGTATGTATGTATGTATGTACGTATGTATGTATGTATGCATGTATGAATATATGTATGTATGTATGTATGTATGCATGCGTGTATGTATGTTTTGTTATTGGTACTGCATATTAAATGGTGGCCCTAATTAAGTGGGACTATAGTCCCTTCTGGGTCTCTACTGCTTGTTCCCGATAACCTGACAATGTTTCGTGTTAAACTTGTATACTGGTTGTTGTCAATTTCTTTAAATTGAGATCCATAAACGAATCAATATAATATGTCTTCACATCAAAGAGACCACTGAATGATGCCTTGTGTGTCACTATTACGGCCCTGTAGATGCCGCCAGATCAGACTGGACTTGACTAGACTAGGCTAAACTGAAGTATACTTTATTAGACTAGACTAGACCAGACTACATGAATTGATTACTAGGACTGTAAATGAAAGGCTTTTCAATGTATTCTGTAGCTGGCTGAACTCTATCCTCAAAGCTTCGCTGAATTAGAATTAGAGGCAGTGGAGTCACCCAACCGTGTCGTTCGTTTTCGGGGTAGAACTCTGGAATTTAGAATTCAAGGAACGGTGAACTTCTTCGCTAAGACAAGAACGACCCGAAATCCTATATTTTCAGCGGCTGCGGTAAGTAGTCGTTCGGTTTGCGACTTCAGTGGTCTTTGCATTAATCTTTTCTGGAATATTTGGCTTCAATCTTGCAATTAAGCATCAAAATTTAAAATTTCATAGGGAATCTGTATTCTTTTCTAATAATGAGCATTATTTAATTCACCTACCAAGCAATCTTTAATTTATCTCTTGATACTTTAGGTAATGAGCGGACAGCTTCACGTTTACACACGTGAAGATAGCGTCTTCTTCAATCTCACAAAATTCAGGCAAGTCCAAACGCCTACTTGTACTGTATTGTTTCAGGGTTCAAGATACCAAGTCTGTGATGCTCCCAGCCAATCTTGGCAAAACAGCTTTCAATTGTGGATGGAACGATGCGTAATCGTAATTGTAATCCCGAGATTTCTATTGCGCCAACGAAAGCCAAGTCACGGGGACCAGCTCATTCACAAGCACTGTCAAAACAAAATCGATAGGCACAGTGTTCGGTTTCAGATCAAGATCCAAAAGTCAGGCAGAGAGAGCGTGGCCGTTACGGTGGATGGTGTTTGGTATTGGAGCAGAGAGATAAGAGGAAGAAGGGCCGTCAGGATAGGATCTGTGAAAGAGGAATGTTTTCAGTTCTGAGTGAAAGGCCAATGCAGAAATTACAAGTGGTTGATTATTAGTGAGTTTGTATGATGGGTCAGACAACTGTAGCAGTTCTGGGGGAGCCCAGCACATGCGAATGTTGATTAGCACTGACTACTGCTTTTGAAATGTTATAAGATCTATCAGCTGTCGATGTTGATTTAATTTCAGTGTCAATGCAAACACAACACAGATTCACCTGCCAAACAGTTTGCCAAGCACGGTATGTTGGAAGTACGTCGTGGTGGTCGGTAACGCGCTTGGTCCAACGATTACGTGTTCGAGCCTGCTGAGCAGTCTCCACATAACTCCTCTGGACAAGTTGTCCGTGTATACTTGTCTCTGGCAACATGCAGTAGATTTGGTACTGGCGTAAGCCAGGAAGTAAACGGCAAGTCATGCGATGCACTGGTCCCGAATCAAGAATCTTGGAATTCGTCCATTGTAGGTTCAAGAGCCGAAGAGAGGGGTACAAGTGGCTTTACTATGTGTAACAAAGGATACGGTCTCCACCTCAAAATTAAAAGTTTGTCACAATAAATGGCTCCACCAGCATTTTCAGCGTACATTAAGGACGTTTTTTGGATCTGTTAGATAGCCGACGATGGTGATGGTAATAGCGATAGCGGCGATGAGGAAGACGCCGACGACGATGATGATGATGATGGAGATGATGATGATGAGTAGGCCTTATGGTTGCATACGCGTTTTTTTTCAATTGTACATTTGCTGTAGCAATGATTTTTTGTAGAATTCCAAATTCCAGTCGTATCTTCGAGCAGTTCATCGCCGTTTTCTTTTACCATATCTAAGAGGTGACTATCTACTTTTCAAATTCATCCGGTTACATTAATCAGATTGATCAGTTCACTCGTATTTGATCAAGAAACATTTTCTGCTTACCTTATGACGAGATCTGTTATACAACCGTGTTGCAACGTCCTTGTGACGATGATTTTTTACAGGTAAAAGTAAAGTATCCCATATCTCACAAGTGAGACGTAGGGGAGGCGCTCATTTCCTTTTCTTTAGGCCCTTGAGCCGGCAATGGACGAATCCCAAGGTCCTGGACAGAGGGCCAGTGCATCGCAGGACTTGCCGTTTACTTCCCAGCTAACGCTGGCACCAAATTCTACTGCTTGATGACAGAGGCACGATGTGCGCAAACAAATTGCAAAGGGTCGATACCCGGAGTCGAATCCACAACCGCATGATCACTGACCAAACGCGTTACCGATAGACCACCGTGCCGCACTTTAAAAGGAGCTATGTAAATTTTCACTTACATACATTAGTTAGCCTGTATATTTATTCTGCAAAGACATCTCCTTATTATCTGCGTGTGCAATTTCGTAGGCAAAAAGCAGACCAACTCGACGTTTGAAATGAATTGGATTCTTCCATTTCAGTGGGACCGATTTTACCTTTCTATGATTCTGTACCAGATCGATGCTTCAATTCGCTTGCTTTCTAATCCAATCTAATTTAATGACTTCTATAACGCCGTTATTGTATATTACGCAAAGCATCAATCAACGGTCGCTTCAAACGTAGTCGTAGTCAGTAATAATATTCCTTGGAGATACCCGGTCAAAATTCATACCCAGTGCTGCAGACCCTAGAATTTTTACGCAATAACAGGGGTCTCGTTACTATCTTAAAATCAATTCGTTGTTTACTGGGCCTCGACCAATAAAAATATATTGCATACTAAACTATTTCTGTGTTTCCGTTGTAGGCCTAGGTTCCAGCGGTTATCCGATTCCTTCTCTTCCCTGGTTGAAAGCCACCAACCCAGTTATTATCGACAGCCAAATGCAGGTAAGAAGGGATCTAGACAATTGTGCCTTGAGTCTGTAGACGCGCGATTTTCTTGTATTCTGCGGAAAATAACGCAGACGTACATTCAAGACATCTTGCATACTTCAAAACTCTTCAAAAATTATTTGGCGTTTTCGGTTCGAGGAAATTGTAATTGTAATTGCAGGTAGTAACTTCTAACACGCCAAATTGTCAAATGAAATGTAGATTCCCCATAGATAAAATATCCCAGTGAATGACTGTCGAGCTGTGTACCTAGTGTCTGGTGCATAATGTAAACAGATTTCCATCATCACATCCATCGTGGAATTCTCATCCACTGAAGATACCGAAGTATAGGCCTACCCCTTCTTAACCAACACTACCTCCTGGCTAACTTTACCTTACCTTATGTTACCTTATGCTACCTTTGTAATTGAAATTGTAATTATAGTCACGACAGTATATACAGCATAGTCAATAGCAAGCTACTCCAAGGGTGCTTTACAATGTCCAATGTCATCCGCACTAGAGTCCAATGATAAATATTAAGGACGACGCACAAAATTAATTGCTGATACTAGAGTTAGACAGTAAACAGAAAATTTTAACTTTTAGTAGATAATAGATGGGATCTCAAAAGTCTCTTAAAAACAAAAACATTCTCGGCTTCTTGGATGGCTACCTTAATTTACCTTATGCATAAAATAACATACATTAGCAGCATACCTTAGCACCACACCTTACCTTACCAGTGGTGAAGGATCTCGCCCGAACAATTCATTGAAAAATGAGCTGGGTCGAGGCCATATGGTCTCCATATAAAACCGTGTACTTTTACCCTACCATGGCTCACCATACCATTCCTTATATGTTTGTTTCAGAATGTGATCATTCTTGGAGCAGATTTAGCAATGGATGTGCAAGCATTACCGTAAACCAGAGAACTCAGACAAACTCAGCACATTCGGACAATTGCCGCGAAAGCCAGCAGTAACCGCATTCCTAAGGAGAGAACTACACAGACTTTTCTAATCGCAGACTTAGTAATATTAAGATCCTTTGAACGGGTAGAATTTACAAAGAGTGATTGTTCCAAATGAAGGTAAAGGAAATAGTGAATATCATTTGTTGAGCCACATACTATATGATTAAAATGGATTCCTCCTTCTGGGATAGTAACATCTGTCTCTTTGAAACGTTAAAATACAGGAAGTTTAACCATTATCGTAAACCGAGATGGTGACAGCGCCAAAAACGTGAATTAACAGCTATTACTAGGCGCTCAGTCAGAACAAAATTTATAGACAGTGCCACGAAGCACTAAAAAGAATAACGCGAGTTCTTCCTATTTCTGCATACTTACACCACATTTAAGTCCATAAGGAAAATCTCTAACTAGACGCTCTCAATATGGCTGTATATGTATTTAGTCTCTTTCTAGATGTAATTGCAAATATACACGGTTTCCTATAGCGACCGTATGCCCTCGACCCTTTTTTCATTTTTCAATGAACTTATTGGGTGAGATGCTTCATCACACCTGCCCGTTTTGATTGGGCGCCACGCCATTTAAGGTCCCCGTGTACGGACCGTGCTAACCCGAGATTTAAATCTATGAAAAAGCCACGACCAGGACGTGAACCGGCATCTTTACGATCAGAAACGCCTGGACCTACGCGTATAGTTAACCAGGCCAGTATCTAATTATTTACCCGTTCAGTCATTCCCCTCATTTATAGTGTCTTTGTACTTTAACCACACCTTCGTTCTATGCGGAACCTTCTCTCTCAAGCCATACACTATTCAGAAACACACGCTCCTGTCATTTGTGATAGACAGTTAAGGCCATATTCGGCATCAGGTCGAACGTCTGATCGTGGCTGGTGTCTAGAGACTGAGAGGCGAGAGATGTAGTGGAAAGAGGAGGATTCAGGATAGGATTTGTCGAATAGGAGTGTTTTCAGTTTAGAGTTAAAGACCCGTAGATTGCAAGAGGCGCAGTGTTGGTGAGTCCGCTACCGGATGGGTCAACAACTGTCCAAATTTTGGCTGGAATTCATTCCAGAAAGGTGGTGCAGATGTCGCAATGGAGCGCTTTACAACTTTACCTTATATGGTGATCTCTCTCTATTTCTCTCACTCTTTCTTTCTCTCTCTCTTTCTCTCTCTTTCTCTCTCTCTCTCTCTTTCTTTCTCTCTCTCACTCTCTCGCTCACACACATATACACATAAGTCAGAATTTCTTTACCGTACTGCACATGTTACCATGTTATAAATTGTTCTCTGTAAGTTTGAGTAAGACAGAATCTTAAGAAATTGAACAAGAAGCAGCAAATAAACAACAAACAGTACATTCTTAAAAATAGACAGAAGATTAGAAATACGCACGCAAAGTAACTTGGTGCACAAGAATATTTTCACGCAGAGGGCAGCTCTCTTATATTCCCTCAAAGCCTTCCCTACCCATTAGCGAACATATGCTTACATTAACAGGTTCTTCAATTAGTATAAACTGTACAAAAGGTGTATGTATAACATATGCGTTCTACCACAGTCAGCTGGCAAAACACACGTTGAGACAACGTTGTGTAAAAGCAAAACGCCTGAACATATACGTATATATGCGCTATCTGCGGTCATTATCGTATAAATATATAACACAGGATGTATACTCGTGGATATATAACACTGGATATTTCACAGTGCATAGCCTATATATCTGGGTGTAGTCCAGTGTTTGTGGATATGCTTGCATCATCTCCGCCATGTACACCAAAGAGGTACCAAAGTTACATAAAACATGCAGATTGTTAATTGTAAATACTTGCAGAAAGAATACTTTTTTCCTCGTGAGACGAAAAAAAGTATGATCAGTGACTTTTAAATATAAATTCAACAGATCCGTGTATTTGATTGATTGAAGCGTTTATTAGGCTATAGGCCGTCAAAACAGTAGTGGCTGGCATTAACATACACTGCAATTGTGGCCATAAACCGTGAACCGCGCAGTCATTTCTTTGTGACTTTGAGAATTATGTTTATGAACTGTCAAATATGCGCTGTAAGCTTCATAGTGAAGTTTCAGTTTGATGGATTTAGTAACATATTTTTGATGGATTTGTTGACGTTTTTGAATAACAGACAACAAAGTAATATGTAATATGCAATGAGCAACAGTGTATGTTGCTTCATAGACATGCAGTTTAGCGTTAAAAAAGACAACGTTCGCTTAGGCAACCAATGACGTTACACATATTACAATTCTGCTATTTTTAGACACAGAGTTTATAGAGACTGATGATACCCCGGGTGACGTCATAGAAGTTCACATATAAATGTACACGTTATTTCTATAATGATAATAAAATAATTATTATTGTGTGTTTATTGATAGAGCGCCAATGTCATAATGCTCATGGCGTCAGTTTAGATATAACTACTATAGTAAACAAAATCATTGTTAAAGGAAATTTCAAGGTGAGTCGATCGAAAATCAAAAAGGGAATCCGCGAAGACACGGAGACAGTCTACAGAGAAAGAGTGTCCAAGAAGAAACGAGTTTTAATTGACATCTGAAGTCCAAAAACAGGCATTGGAGAGCGAACGTTCCGAAGTGTAGGCTAGCGACAGAAAAGAGATCAGGTCTTATCTATAGATTAGACAGATTATGAAAGTCAGAAGACCTAGTCGAGTCTCTAAGAGACAAGTCTTGGAAGGCAGCGCAATGTTCAGATAGTGAGGTTGGCTGAAGGGTAGTCATGTAAAGAATTAGTTCATTCTTGAAAATTAGTCGCCTTTTCTACATGAGCAGCCAATGCAACGATTTTAGGATTGGTGAAATATATTTATTTATATTTAATTTTTATATTTAATTATATTTATATTATATTTATATACATAGTCGTATATAGGCCTATATACTCCAGAATACGACTGTATATATATTTCTACATATAGTCGTATTCTGGAGTGTTATTGATTGATTTGGCCATGATATTTAGGACTCTTGGAGGCTTCATCAAGTTATCTTTTAAAATGCCAGTAAGAAGCGATTTGGAGTAGTAAAGACAGCTGGAGACCAGGGCATTACCCAAACAAAACGAGGGCAGAAAAGGGAATGTGACGCCTAATCGTACGACTATAACCTATGTGGTAATTAAAAGACCTGCACATGTAGAGTTAATGTGTTCACTGAATGACAGACTGGAACAAAATACAACACCCAATTTGCCTGGTGGACATCTACGCTATATGACAGAAATGCCTAGATGAATTCAAAGGGTTAAATTTGTTCAGTTTGCTCCTGCTGGTGGCAGTTATGAGCAGGGGGTTCTGGGGTAATAACCCTGGCCAAAATTCCACAGGAATTTAACTCCCTAGTTTAAAACCCAGCCAATAACTCCAAAATTTTAACAATTACGAAAATGAAGAAAATATTGAACACTTCTTTCTTTGTTGCAAAAATAACTTGTAATGCTCAACTGAGACACTTGATCTGGTCGAAGTTACAAACAAGTGATTGTTCCAAGTGAAGATAAAACAAACAGCGAATATCGCTTTTTTCATTTGATTTACTTGGTTCAATTGTTTCGTATACGATGTATTGTAACGGAACTTTTGTCGCACCGTTTTAAGTTTGTGCAAAAGCCTGAAGAACACAAACGGAAAGTGTACTGAAAAGACGATCCTTATAGCTGGAGTCTACTCGGAAAGAGGACGGTAGGCGACTGCAAATCTTTCAGTAGCTTGTTGGCGAGCGGTGCTGTGGTCAGCGGCTTAACTTCGGGGGTCTTAGGACTTTCACAGCAAGTGGGTTCCACAAAATGAATCGTCGAAAAATAACGAGATGTAAAGAATTGTGATTTTTTCACATCTGCATATTAGTAAATATATACAAGGTATTTACAGCAGTTCAGAGTCCAACATCTTCGCGTGGCCCCGTTTATGAGATGCAATAATTACAATACTTTCGTTTTGCTCTCCGGGACCAATCTAAGCCTCCGGCCGTTACTTAGCGAATCCCTTCCTTCTCGCTTCTCCCTCCTTTTAATTTCTCCCCATCCGCCTGCTATTCATCCATATTTTGCCCCCTTATCGCACCCATCCGTCCGATCCATCTCCGCTCTCTATCTCAACCTGTCAATCTTCCATCTTCAACTGTCGATCAGTCTCGCTTCATGCAGATTAGCTGTTAATTATGCTTGGCCCAACAAATCAGTAGTATAGTTTTTACAAGTTTAGCGAACGTATATAGCTAAAATAAACTAAACAACACAATCCACCGTATATTGACACTAATATCATCGTCGTCTTGCTTAAGTGTTCAAAAACAGACGGACAACACTTAACGGCAATTTCATTCTTAGCTGGATGTCTTCTGTAGCGATGTTAAAGTATAACACAAAGCAGAACTCAATAGTCGGATCTAATCTAGTCTAGTATAGTGTGCCCTATAGTTAATCCAATCTAGGCTTCGATTGTGGCTTTTCTCTCTTTCCTGTTAGTTTTCCAAAGCTTCCTGTAGAAGAATATACAGCAGCAACTTTTGCCAGCTACATACATACATACATGCATACATACATACACACATACATATATACATACATACATACATACATACGAACACACATACATGCATACCCATAGATTCACACATACGTGAATACACACATACGTGAATACACACATACGCGCATACATACATACACACATATAAATATATATATATACGCAGTCACGTACGTACATACAAACGTACATACATACATGTCTTATGTCTATATACGTTTCAAACAGTTTGAAGCTAAGTGGTTACCTTATTACCCACAGTAAAAGCACTTTCTGTCCTTCTGAGTAAAGGAACGTTGGTCATCCGTCACACTGGCCTAGTTAGCAACATTGGTTAATACGTACGTCAAGGCGCCTCTGTGCGTGAGGATGGCGGTTTGCATAACGATCGTGGCTTATTTCAGAGATTTGAATTTTGGGCTAGCACGGTCTGTACACGGTGACCTTAAATGGTGTGGCGCCCATTCAAATGGGCAGCTGTGGTGAAAAATGAGCAGGGTCGAGCCCATATGTCGCTAGAGAAAAACTTATATATTTACATCTTCCCCTTCGAGAAACGTCACATTGTTTCGACAGATGTGAAGGACTCCACGATGATAGCATTTCTTGGAAGTGTCAGATTCCTTTCCATCAGATTCTTCCTTCAGTCCTTCCCTTTTCAATAGCTTCTCATTGTAGGCATCGATAAACTGTTCCACTAACCGCCGAATTCAAAAAGTGTTTTCCAGGTGCACACTTTTTCAAAACGAGGGACTCATCTTTCTTACAACAGTTCAGATACTGCTCCTTAATAACAAGCATTAACGCGTTTATGAGGTTCTTAAAAGGCGTTATAAAAATAGCCATATACATACATACATATATATACATACATACATACATACGTTACATACATATATGCATACATACATACATACATTACACACATACACACATACATTCACACATACATACATATATACATTCATACTTACATACATACATACACACATACATGCACACATACATACATACACACATACATACATACATACACACACATATATACATACATACACACATACATACATAAATCTTCAATCCATTGTAAGCATGAGCCAGTTGAGATAATTCGATCCAGCATTGAAGGCAACTGTCCAACCTTGTAAGGACTGATGTTTGTATCTACGCACGCACGTATACATGCATGTAAGTATGTACCAAAGCATTTAACATAGCGCCTTTTACATACCTATCAAAAGCGCTGCACGAGTGACTAACTGATGTATTTTGGTGGACACGCATTGCGAGCTGTGGCCACATTAGCGTGTCCTGTTACCAGATATCAACAAAAGAGTGAAACAAACACTGGTTGGAGAAACAATTTGAAAAGAAATTCAATATAAAGCAGACTCGTATAGGTGAATTTTGTGACTGAATGCGTCGGTGTTTACAACAAGACGGATTTTTCCTTCATACACGGCCATGGCTTTTAGAATTTTTAGCCTTACTCGCCGAACAAGTCAACTCGATCTTCACAGTTGCTCGCCATCTGTTCACTTACACACGAAATTATCTCGACACGAAGCGGATAAGGATTGCCAAATTGAAACTTAAAGATTAATGATCACTCACGATCACAAGTGACCTGACGATGGCCTAACGAGAGAGATACACAGACAGACAGACAGAGAGGCAGACAGACAGAGTGACAAAGAGATACTCGTGAAACGTCGTAAGTCGTTAGTTACCTGGTCTGTGTGAAATGAACAACTGGTGTTGGTCCACTGATTATTAGTAAATGACTATTATTATTAACTGATCGTTGATAACTGATAGACGCAAAAGCCGACGTGGAACCAACGTATACAGGCATAGGGCATGTATGTATGTACGTTTGTATACGTACATACATGCATACGTATGTGCGTATGTGCGAATATATACATACGTATGTATGTGTATGTATTTATGTATGTACGTACGTAACAGCATATATATGTGTGTATATATGTACGCACGTATGTATGGATGCATGTATGTGTATGTATGTGTATGCACGTATTTGTTTATGTATGTATGTATGTATATATGTATGTATGTATGCATGTATTTATGTATGTATGTATGTATGTACGTGTGCATGTATATGCAATGTTAGAAAGATGATCAGATTACGATATATATGCACTATATAATATATATATATATACAATCTTACAACTTCATATTTTAGGTCTATATATATGAGATATGTATGCGCATATATTTGTATATATATACATATACTTTTATATTTCTATATAATTCTGATAGTATTCAGATTGGTCGACAGGTGCTTATGTTCATTGTGTACCCAAGATAACGACTTCCTATATATATCCCAATTTATGAATACTTTGTTAAGTCAGTCGCTGTGCCTGATTCATCGTATCGCTTGTATGTCTCATGAGACAGAGGCGTTAAAAAGTCACAGCGTTACTGGCAGAGAACATTACAGTATTGGCGATAAAGAAGTTTTATAGACTATAGAGCTATCTTATAGATTGCCAGGCGTAGTTGTATTCATGCCAAGGTTAGAGTTTGAATTCTACAGTGACTTGAAGACTCTACGGCGCAGCGATTTTGATTTATCTCACCCGATGAATTCATTGAAAAATGTGCAGACGATCGCTATAGAAAAACATATACATTTACTGTAAAGTCTATTAATGCGTGAAATTTTGCAGAAGCATCATAGTTTTTACACAGAAGCAATGTGACTTAATATCATAGGGTATACTCTTAACAGTAATGTCTGTTCAGAAAAGACACTAATGCGGCTAGAATGCTTGCAGACAGAAGCTGTTTGGTGTCAAAGAGGACATTCATTGTCGCCTGCGGCCAGACTTATTTGTCTAATCACTTCGAAAGGCCGCAGTGGTGTCTGGCTGTTGGCAAAATGACTGTGCTTTATACTAGATAGTTGATGTCTTTGATCGTTCAGGCTACACGAATGCTTATTATTTCCAGACCTTACAGTGTATTGGCTTTGAAGAACAACTAATAGACTTGCCAAAAGCCTAGTTCGCATAAGAGAGTAGATAGATTAGTAGGGCACAGATCGCTATTCCGATTCTAGCCTGTTTTATATCTCAATTTTTAAAGCAGAATTAGTTTATCAAATACTCGTTATGTTCGCTCTGTAATTTCTCTGCTGTCGTTCAGGTCTGGGCTGAAGTCTAATCTTTTCTGACTGTTTTTCGTCCTCAGGGTGTCTTCCGCTCTGTGGAGTCTCACAGAACTCGACAGATTACGCCTAAACGAATTGCGGAATGCGGTATGGCTTGGAAGCGACCGTACCTTGATAATTTGTTCAGTATATAGCGACCTGATAAAAGTTTCCAGATCAATTAATTTAGATAATATGGCAGATATTTCCAGATAAATTAATTTAGATAATATAGCCTGTAATTTGAACTATGGGGTTGTAAAAAGGCGTACTATTTAGACAGCTTATTCGCAGATTCTTCGAATAATAATACTAGACTTATATGGTAGCCAGAATGGAGTCAAGGCCATAATGTTAAGTGAAATTGGTATTGTCGGTAATAATCGTATTCGATCTGTAAGGACATCTTACAGCTGCCAGGGCCGCTGACGTCGACTTTATCTTAACTCTGTATTGCAGTTTAATTTCTGTTATATTGCAGTACTATATAGTTTCTTTAATGGGCACTTGTCACTATGAAGACCATTAGCGTCGCTCTCGCCTTTAATCCAGGCGTCGGATTAGCCCCACCTGACTAAAGGCAGTGGCCGAGTTACTCGTCTCATAACCTTTATTTAACGACGCCCCCATATCGTGATGATTGGCGTATTGGCAGAGTTAGGTTACCCCAGTTTAGCGACATCTTATGGCATCAAAGGCCGTCGAAGTCGATAGGAAGAAATTTTGTACAGTTCTCACTGGTAGGCATGATATTAATACAGCCTGGTTTGACAGTTAGCAGTTTCCAATGTTTAGCGACATCTTATGGCATCAAAGGCCGTCGAAGTCGATAGGAAGAAATTTTGTACAGGTAGGCATGATATTAATACAGCCTGGTTTGACAGTTAGCAGTTTCCAATGTTTAGCGACATCTTATGGCATCAAAGGCCGTTGATGTTGATAAGAAGAAAAATTGTACATATCTCACTGTAATTTTTATAGTGTTTGACAGTCATTATGTTAGGCATAATATTATTACAGCCAGGTTTGGCAGTTAGTAGTTTCCAATGTTTAACCACATCTTATGGCATCAAAGGCTGTTGACGTCGTTTGGAAAGAATTATGTGGAGTTTTCACTGTAATTTTTATAGTGTTTGACAGATGTACCTCGTAGCTGCGAATGAAAGCGTTTTTAAACGAGATTTTTATTTCATATTGCAATATGCAGTTACTAACTTCATCTCATAGCTGCCAGGTTAGTTGACGTAGGAATCAACTACATAGGAGTCAACTACATAGGAGTCAACTACATAGGAGTCAACTACCTAGGAGCTACATTGGAGTCAACTACATAGGAGTCAACTACATTGGAGTCAACTACATAGGAGTCAACTACCTAGGAGTCAACTACATAAGAGTCAAATAGGGTGTTCATCGAACGCACACAGTAACTCGAGCCATTCGCACAATGTTCGCCAGATGGCAGCACCCTTTGTTCGTTCGGCTCGCGTTACTGAGTCGCTCCATGTCTTCAGTGATGTATTTTTCATCTATGTACGGGTCGTAAAACAATTTACCAGCTAGAGAATAAAGGCAAGAGAAGAATATGCCCCTTATTGGAACTCACAGATTATTATAAGATTCTAGGCCTATTATTATTATTATTTTTATTATTATTATTATTATTATTATTATTACTATTATTATTATTATCATCATCATCATCATCATCATCATCATTATCGTTATCGTTATTATTATTATCATCATCAACAGCAGCAGCATCACTATCATTATCATTATTAACATTCTTAATATTATTATTAATATTAATATTATTATTATTATTATTATCATTATCATTATTATTATTACCAATACCACTACTAATGCTACTACTACTGCTACTACTATTACTACTACTACTATTACTACTATTGTGGCTCAACCAAAAGACCTATAGGCCTACCGGAGGATCGCAGTATGCAATCTTCTGGTTTAAGTCTCTTGGTTGAGCCACAACACAGAACTCTCACGGTCTCTCGAGCATTCCACACCTTTAAAATAAGGAATGGATTCGCCTACTAATCTTTCTTCAGAGCTAGAATTCATTTTCGTCCTTCAACGAACCCCTTAAAATGCACCATTTCCACGGGCTTTCAAACACCTGGATAATTAACTACACTGCCACCTGGCTGCTGACTAGCTGCGCAACACATCCTCACATTTGTAACTTTGTGCACGTTAATAATAATAATAATAATAATAATAATAATAATAATAATAATAATAATAATAATAATAATAATAATAATAATAATAATAATAATAATAATAATAATAATAATAATAATAATAATAATAATAAATCCATTCAATCTAATCTTCTGACCTAAATTTTAGATTTACCACATTGCTAATTAGAATAAACTTTCAGTGAATCGTAGGTTTTCCAATTTAAAAAAATTACTGTACAAATGTGAAAAGGTTTACCAATCTGTAAAGTAGATGTTATAGTATTAACCAATAATAATAATAATAATAATAATAATAATGATAATAATAATAATAATAATAGTACCAACAACAACAATACCAATTACAATTATTGTAATAAGAATAACAATAGCAGTAATAATAAAGACTGGAAGACGTCAACAGCCTTAGTTACCATTCAGGCGTCGTAAAACGTCAGTAGGGCTACTCCAAGAGATTCTCAACATGGAATAGACAACATAATCTCTGAATAAACTACATACCTTACAACCCTGTTATTATTTAATGTCATCATTATTAGATTACTAGCGCCCCCGAGGTACATACGATCCTTCGGGGCTTATTATTATTATTATTATTATTACTACTACTACTACTACTACTACTACTACTACCACCACTACTACTACTAATGTTGTTATTATTATTATTTCATCCGGGGTATTATTATCATTATTATTATTACTACTACTACTACCACTACCACTACTACTACTGCTACCATTACTACTACTACTATTATTATTATTTTAAAAAACTTTACACCGCTACCATCGACTGCCTCGCATGTAACAGCTTTTTTGCTACGCATACATCTGGCTACCTTATGTCACTTGATGTGTTAGGCAAAAGCAGACCTCTTCCGATCATGACAGTATTCGTGAACTCATTCGCTAATGTCTTCGCGTCTTCGTCGGATGCTGTCTTAATAAGTCTGGATACACCCGGAGCGCTCGCCGACTCCATTTGCCTTGTTTCGCGAATGCAAAGGCATCGATCCGCATAATTTCTTCCATCAGCGGCAGCGCTTTTCTCAGCTCGTGCGGAGTCAGGTAATAAATACTAATACACCGCTAACAAGAGATCTGTGAAGTACCGGGGCGCTTGTGAGATGTACTTAAAAGGCGCTATATCAAATTTCTTGATACGTGCATACGTACATTATTCATATGTACATAAATGGTCTGAGAATGAAGAATATGGTACATTAGAAGCTTACATTAGTGGCGTATATGTGGTATATTTTGCGCGCAATTTGACAATGCGATGTTGTGCCTTTTCATTGGCTTGGTCACCTACCTGGAATTGATGTTTGTATGTAGGTATGTACAGTGTGTATGTATGTATGTAGGTATGTACAGTGTGTATGTATGTATGTAGGTATGTACAATGTGTATGTATGTATGTATGTACAGTGTGTATGTATGTATGTATGTACAGTATGTATGTATATGTGTATGTATGTATTTTATGTATGTATGTATTTATTTTTGCATGTATGTACATTATGTATGTATGTATGTGTGCATGGATGTATGTATGTGTGCCTGTATGTTTGTCTGTGTGTATGCATGTATGTATGCATGTTTGTATATTTGTAGGTATGTATGTATGTCTGCATGCATGTATGTACGTGTGTATTTATGTGTGTATGTACGTTTTGTTTGTCTGTATGTATATTTGTATGTGTGTATGAATGTATATATGTATGTATGGGTGGGTTAACGTAGGTATGTATCTGATGGTTTATATAGCGCCCGTGTAGAACCTGTCGAGGCACTGAACGTACAGAGACTCGAGACTGAATGTCAAATGCTGTGTACTGGAGATACCGACGTTGTAAATTTAGCGATGCACTTATTCGAATGAAGACCGAGATACAGATGACGTCAACAGTCCTCTCCGAAGGAATCGATCATACTTTAACTAATTTCAGAAGGACACAGTCTCTTGATTTTTCTTTCCGGCGTTATCGCTCAGTCTTTCTGAATCTCCGCCCGAAGCTTAATGGCGTTTATTGACCGCCAGCAAACAAAGGGATATACTGCTATTCAATGAGCAGTCCACACTGACCGTACAAGGTTGGTGGAAAGATTAGACGGCGAGTGAGAGGACTGGCCGAATGCAATCGATTGCCGAGGCTGAGAAAAGGAAGTCGCTAGCACTTAATCTATGAATGCCTTTCGTCGTTAACTGATTGAAGTGCTCATTTTTATTTCGATTTTCTCTCAGAATTCATCTAAGGCTGTTGTAATCTTTGCAAAAATTGCAATGACTAGCAGATTCAGTTACAGTTGCAACTACAATTACTCTTCATTTCCATGCATACAGTGTTTAAGACTTCATTTAATATATGGCTAGCCCAGAAAAATATGAGGTGTGGGGTCTACTCCACCCAAGAAAATTTTGGTCCCAGGTCTTAATCCAAATTAATCCCTTAGCAGCGCTTAAAAGAAAGAGGAAACCCCTTGAAAGTTCGAAAGCGTTCGACGATTTTTATCATGTGCCAAATATGCTAGTCATTGCAATTTTTGCAAAGATTACAAGAGTCTTAGATGAAGTCTGAGAAGAAAATCGAAATAAATATGAAACGAGAGATTAATGTGCAAGGTATATATATATATATGTAATATATATATATATATTCATATACATGACCTCAGCTATTTCGGTGCCAATCTATATATTTACTTAGAAACCGCTGCTATGATTGATTCAGAATTCTTGAGCACCACCAGTTGTCATTAACGTGCTAGAGAAATGAAAACGTCAATTTAAAAAACTCTCACTGAAAGCATGTAGAAGCAAAAAACGGGTACAAAGCAACGGACCGGTTAATGAGATAACCAAGGCACAATGGCGTCGGCATTAGGGGAAACTGGGATTACAGTTCCCACTCGAAAATCTGGAGGCAGAGCTGTTTTGCTCAACCTACTGTTGTGTATTTAATTACCAGTTAAAGGGGAAACTGGGATAAGGATTCCCACTCGAAAATCTGGAGGCAGAGCTGTTTTGCTCAACCCACTGTTGTGTATTTAATTACCAGTTAAAAGGGAAACTGGGGTAAGAGTTCCCACTCGAAAATCTGGAGGCAGAGCTGTTTTGCTCAACCCACTGTTGTGTATTTAATTACCATTTAAGGGTGAGTGGCCCCACGATTCTTGACTGCGTTGCTGTTGTCACAAACGGGTGTCTCGAAGTCACGTATATTTTAAAAAATGAGAAAGTGGCTCAAGAGATATGGTTATGGAATGAATAAAGGAGTGGTTGAAAGTACAAGGAGTCTATAAAGTAAATAGAATAGATAAGTGTGAATGGGGTCTGAATGAGTGAAAGGCAGAGACTACAGCACAGAAAAGCCAGACGGGGTATGAGATCCTGTGAAACGATATATGGGTGAGATAATTCTGAAATATTCGATGTGATTTTTTATGTTAAAATTTATGTAATTTTATATAATAAAATTATATTATATATTAATATATATATATATAAAATATTGATATATTAAATATAGATTAATAAATATATTAAATATAGATATAATTTAAGGGAACTCTTTTGTACAGTGTATAGTTGAAAGGTCATTTAAACAAATGTTTGAACGTTTAGAAGTGGCTATGTAACAGCTTTGTTCTAAGGAATACGATTTTGGAATGCATTAGTAGTAGTATTTTGAATTAGTAGTAGAATTTGCTTAGAAACGACCAATAATCGATGCCTTAGGAATTGCAATAACGGCGCTATAGACGTTTTCAGGTTGCGTTAAGGTGTGACCCGATATGTCAATTAAGTTGGCGTGGCTAAGTTCACTTCAGACGTAAGAAGTGTAAGTTTTCATTAGAAGGTGTGAAGGAATGACCTAGGAATAACCGGAGGAGGGCAAAAGAGATTGTCTAAAGTTGCCATGACTTAAAACTGCGACGAGTAAAAAAAAGGTCGACAAAAATTTTCGGTGAAATAAAGAATTTGGAACCCTTCAAAGTTTATGCATCCGCCACTCCCCCATTCTCAAAACCGTGCCGACGCTCTTTTCATCATCATCATCATCGTCGTCATCATCATCATCATTATCATCGTCATCGTCATCATCAACATCATCATAATTATCATCATCATCATCATAATCAACGTCATCATCATCAAAATCATCATCATTATCAACATCGTCGTAGTCGTCGTCATCATTGTCGTCATCATTATCATCACCATCATCATCAGTGTCGTCGTTATCATCATCATTGTCGTCGATCTAGGATAGGAAGGCTGAGCAGCTGAAGATACAGCGTAAGCGAATGATCGCAGCCTCACAGTCTGTAGATGTCTATCGCCTGTCGACGCAACACCGACGCTGCTTCTACTGTTGTTGATGCATCTGCTGCTGCTGCTATTGCTGCTGATGCAGCAACTGCTGTGGTAGATAATGATGATGACAGTGCTGATGCTGATCATTAGGAACTTGCATTTGCATCGTCTTTGTTCTTGACTCGATTGGATTTTAATTTCCTCTCAGTGAAGGAAGAGGAGTAAGAATAGGAAGAACAGTAAAAATAAAAGGAAGGGTAATTGGAGGAGTAGGAGGAGGAGAACGAAAGAAGGAAGAGAAATTGGAAGAAGAGTAGAAGAAGCAAGTGGAAGAAGAATTGGAAGAAGTGGCATAATAGGAAGAGAAAGGACAGGAAGAAGAGAAATAAGAGGAAGAGGTATAGGAGGAAGAGATAAAGGAGGATAGGAATAGAATCAAGAGGAAAGAGGAAGAAACATAGGAGAAAAAGGAAGAAGACTAGAAGGAAGAAGAATAGGAGGAAGAGATATAGAAGGAAGAGGAATAGAATCAATAGGAAGTAGAGGACGAAAGAGAAATAAGAAACGGGGCGAGAAGAAAAGGAGGAATAAGAAAAGGAGAAATAAGAATAGGAGGAAGAGGTATAGGAGGAAGATATCAAGCAATAGACTCTAGTTGAGACGTCTCTGCTCAGAACATCCCTCTGCCGGTTTATACGTCAGACTATTCGCGATATTTACAAACACACGCACGCGTAGAATTCCTGTTTCCGCGTGAGTATGTCTGCCAGCATAACATATTTGGTTTTCGATTTTGATGCATATGTACTTGTATTTTGTTTATTTAAAACACTGACGTTTTTGTTTTTTAGAGACTGCTGAGATCCCATTTATTATCTACTAACAGTTAAAATTTTCTGTTTACTGTCTAACTCTAGTATCAGCATTTGATTTTGTACATCATCCATTTATCATTTCTTGTTGGACTTATGTGCACGCCGACATTTGATACTGTAAAGCACCCTTGAAGTAGCTTGCGACTGACGATGCTGTATATTTATCTCCATTCATCTCTGTCGATCTGTCTTCCTGCCTCGTCCCACGCAATCTTCAGTCATCTCAGATCGTGTCTGATGGTCTCTGGACAGTTCTTTCTTGGTCTTCTTGATCTTCCCTTCCACCCTGTCCCTTCAGGGATCCCGTTCATCCCTTGGTTGACTCTTCCATCTTTGTCCATAAGAAATATGTGTCCCATCCATTTCAGTCTTTTTTTCATCCCGAGATTGCGATTACGATTACTTAGCTTTCTGGCACTGAACGAGTCCGGAGATTACGATTACGATTACATGGTCTGTCAGGAACAGTAAATCAAAACCTTAATTTAGTTTATATGTAGATATTCCATTGTAATTGTAATTGTAATCTGACATCTACAAAGCGCCACTTCAAGAATAAACTCATCAGGGGCGCTCACGACCCGAACCAGTGATACCACTGTCAAGTAATACAGACTTCAGGCGCTTGCGAAACTGCGGAAGGGACAAACTGAGGAGCTCGAGCCATACGATTATTTGTGCTCTTTTGTAATTTGGTTAATTTAGAGTCACTGCTAATTAAACTACAAACTAATTTAGTCCTATGTCCACCATAGGCTGCCTCTCTGCCTTAGTGAGATGATCTTCTGGATATTGTCATAATTGCGGTTTGGTTTTGGTGCGCCATCGGTTGATGCCTTGTGCATTAGACACTGGTGTGATAGAAGTTAATAACTAACAATTATTAATTATATGATTCCTCAAGAATAAGTAATAATGATTTAATACAGGAACAAGAAATATATATTCCATAAGTTAATTTGCAAAATTGCTATTGTTCAGGTTAATCAGTAATTTGTTTAATTTCGAAAAAACATAAATGAGATGCTGAATGGTGGCGTGTGATTGAAGACTGGTGATAGAAAACTACTCGAAGGCAGACTGTGTGATTTGCGGAACTGCACTAGCCAATGTATTTTGGGGAAGTAGGTTGAACCAGACTCCCCAGCTTTTTCTACTCCGTCCAGTGGCGTAGCTAGCCTTCCGAGGACCCTTGTGCAAACTGAACTTGGCTATTTTGCTTTATGTAATTGAGCAACTGGGGCTTGACCCTTTTGGGACCCGGGCGGCCTCTGGTCTCGTGGGCCCTTGTGCTTTGTACAACCTGCACAATCTATTGCTACGCCCCTGACTCCGTCCCTTCCAGTGCTAGAGTTCGCAGGATGACGAACGCTGTTCAGTGAGATAAACGACAACTACCCCCTAATCTAAATCGCTCCAAAGAACTAACTGTTCCACCTCTCTGGATTTGCCGCCCAGAAATACGACGTCTGTCTGACCCGTTGTAAACAAACCCACCAACACTTCAACGCTAGCAATCTCTGCTCAGATCTTTCACTCAAACCTGAATATGTTTTTCTTTTACAAATGATTTCCTGATTCCTCCTCTTCACCTTATCCATCTTGCCGCTCCAGTTCTAAACATCTTCCAGCGTAGACGTCTGATTGTCCGTCTACCCTGATCTACCTGCCTATAGATTTTGCTTTGACTAAGCGTCTTTGTATAAGCTGGTTCCGTGACTTAACCTTAATTGGGCGCTGTAGAATCTCGAGTTAACGATTTTGATAACGATCTACACAGTAGAAATTTAATTAATGACAGTACTTGGGTAACTAACCCCCGACATCCCTATGATGCATGAAATTGGCGTACTCGGCCAAACTGGCCTGGCTAGCTACATTGGTTAAAGCGTACGTCAAGGCATCTCTGTGCTGAGGATGCCGGTTCGCATACCAGTCGTGGCTTATTTGAGATTGAATCTCGGGCTGTAGCACGGGGATCTTTAATGGCGCGGCACTCATTGAAACGGGCAGCGGTAGTGAAATGATCTCAACTGATAAATTCATTGCAAAATGAGCAAAGTCGAGGCGTTACGGTCGTTATAAAAAACAAGTACTTTAAAAAACACGCATTTTAATAATTAGTGCAAATAGCCATGTATTCTTTTCAATATTGAATCCTGACGCTAATTCTGACTTTTCCTGTGCAAAATCGAATGCATTTAGGTTTGTTTCGGTTAGATTTGAGATAAATCATACAGTGATTAGAGTAATCTCGATCTAGCACGGTCCTTACAC
Organism: Norana najaformis; assembly: GCA_964023275.1. Taxonomy (NCBI): domain Eukaryota; kingdom Metazoa; phylum Annelida; class Clitellata; order Crassiclitellata; family Hormogastridae; genus Norana; species Norana najaformis. The sequence goes on from OZ029927.1 coordinate 19,873,356, forward strand.
GGGGACCTTAAATGGGCATTCAAACGGGCAGCGGTGGTGAAGGATCTCTCCCGATTAATTCATTGAAAAGTGAACAGGGTCGAGGCCATACGGTCGCTATAGAAAAAAGTGTACACTTAATTTAGATCTGCATTTAGAGGTATGAATACAAATACAGTTTACGAGGACGTATCTATCTTAGTGAATTCTATCGTTATTAATATGACTAAGGCACTTAGTAAGATTAAGGATGTTGTTACTTTGTATGAAATTGTTTGGGCCACTTCTCACAGTGTTGGTGTAGTAAGACATGAATAGAGTGTCATCACTGTCCGGCTAGAAAGTTGTATAAAAATTTGTTCTAGACACACTCAAAAATACATGACTCTAAATTGAATAAAGCATTATTACTGGAAATAGAGGTAAATTACTCCCATTAATTATTACTGTTAGTGTCGGTTTTATGGTTATTATTTGGGGTTGAGTTCGCGTGCTTTAGCATAGAAGTTGGCGCCTATCAATAAAGGAAGACTTAATAACGCGGCAAAAAACTCCGCTACTGGTTTCAGTCTCGTGGTGCCAGTCCGCAGCCTCGGTAATGAAGGATGCGACGCTAATCATCTTCGTAATAACAAAACAGTAACTACTGTACGCATAATGCAGCAAGCGCACTCAGAGACACGTACTGACAGAACAGCGTATTTCTTTTATCCTAGATGGAGGAAAGTAGAAGAATGCGAAAAAGAAGCAGAGGAATGCAAAGAAGAAGAATGCGAAGATGATGAGGAGTAAGAGAAGGAGGAGGAGAAGGAAAGTAGGAAAAGAAGATTTAAAAAAGAAAGAGAAAGAGAATAAGGTTATTGTTATTATTGCTATTATTGTTAATATAATAATGATAACAATTATTATTATTATTATTATTATTATTATTATTATTATTATTATTATTATTATTATTATTATTAAAGTATTAATTTATAAATCTCTGTAGTTCTCATGAAGCACTCAGTACACACTACACGAGTCAAACCAACGACGTAAACAAGAGTACGTTAGCGTTCTTGCCGCGTTTTTGACGGCTGTTGCAAGAGTTTGGAGGAGGGTATTGAAGAGATCCAGGTCTCTTTCACCACCCATTTCTTTGCGCATCCTTCCTCTTTCATCCGCATTCTCTTTCATCGCCCATTTCTCTGCTCCTCCTCTCTCCACCTCTCGTCCGCCGAACATAAATGGAAAACATGACGCTAACAAGAAAGCATTATTTATGGGCAAAAATAAATTTTCCGTCTGCCTACACATCTGAGTTGTCTGCTTACGGCAGCCACTAGTGTGGCTGTAGAATCTTCCCATACTCACAACCGAATACAATTATTGGGGTGGCCTAGAGGAACTAGAAAAACGGCCCACGATAGTTTCCTGATGCAGACAGTAGTACTGTGCCTGCATCCCACCAGATAATTAATGTCTATGGGAGTTTGGGCCAAGTTGATGTTGTCCCCATAGTAGACATTACTTGGGCCAAGTTGATGTTGTTCCCATAGTAGACATTACTTGGGCCAAGTTGATGTTGTTCCCATAGTAGACATTACTTGGGCCAAGTTGATGTTGTCCCCATAGTAGACATTACTTGGGCTAAGTTGATGTTGTCCCCATAGTAGACATTACTTGGGCCAAGTTGATGTTGTCCCCATAGTAGACATTACTTGGGCCAAGTTGATGTTGTCCCCATAGTAGACATTACTTGGGCCAAGTTGATGTTGTCCCCATAGTAGACATTACTTATAATAATAGTAACTTGTATAAAAACGCTTTCATATGATTTATGTATACTTTTAATATGAATAATAATGATTATATTATAGTGTGTATACATTAATAATGATTATATTATAGTGTATATACATTATATATGTAATAATATATGTAATATATATGTACATATGTATATATAATTTACGAAATGTCGATACATGAATAAATATATCAACGGTGATCAGTGAATTTCAATGTTTTCGTAATGCAGCGACTAAGTTTTGCAACATTTGCAAACCAAACTAGAACTGTCAATAATATATTTTATGTACGAACAGTATTTATGCATTTGCTGGCAGTTTTGGTTTGTTTTTGTCTACACAGGAATTGTGAGCATTTGCCTAAATAGTACTCATGCATGAATTAACGGTTATTTCTTGGTAGTTCATGTCTACAAATAGATAATATTATGCATTTATATGACTGTTCCTGTTTGGTTTGTAAATGCTGCAAAACGTAGTGTATGCATTAGCGGAAACATTGAAGCTCACTGCCGACCGCTAATTTATTGGTACTAATACTAAAGTTGATCTTTATTGGAATTGTAATTTTGCAATTGTAGTAATAAATTTGTATAGCGCCTCTTCAAGAAAAACTAATAAGAGGCGCTATCGGCGCTCGTCCCAACGATGTCAGATGCCGTTAAGAACAAAACGTTTATCCATTAGTAAACATTGTTCAGATGACAAGAATAGTCACCAGTAGCAAGCTAGCGCGCACACGCAGAGCCCTGCTAACAGATTCCCGACTAGAGTTGAAAGGTGACAGCATGTTCAGAGTTCCTGAAGCAAGTAGCGTCGAGGATGAGCAACGACGATGGGTGATGTTATCCCCGCCGATGGCTCACAGTTGTCTGTCTCACCGTCCAGCTGTCCCTCATAGATGATAGATGTCGTGGCGCCCAGATATCCTTCGAAGGATTTGTGCAGAAGACTCTCTTCGCCTTTCCTCGACAGAATCCATAATTTCTAGGCGTAGGCGGGGTGTAGGGAAGTTTATAGGTCTGAGGGCTAATTGTCCATCTGGAATCCTGTCCCCCTCTGTTAATGGACCATTCCAGTCACAAAAGGTGGCATTAACGTGCATCAAATCCGTCCGAAACGCAATTAAGCCGTATCGGAAAGTACAAATAATTTAAATACACAGACTCCCAGCTGCCACAATCATCAAGCAAATTTTGCGTTTAGATAATTTAATCCGTCACAATGACAAAAAGACAGTCAACGGCCAATATGGGCGCGAACGTGAACAGAATTATAAATATACATACACACATACATATATATGTGTGTATGTATACATATATATGTATGTTTGTATGTGTATGTTTGTATATATGCATACACACGTTACACAGCCGAAGCATTGAAGTTTGTTACTTTATGACCGATGGAAAGACGTTTTCCACTGCGGGATCGTCACAGATGGTGTTTCCAATCACGGACGGACGTTCCTCGTGTTCAGTGTTTCGGCTTGATAACTCTTTTTCTCTTGCCCAGATTTATTTACCGTCAAGGCTTTCTGTGCGTTAGAAAAGCCTGTATTTAAGAACTGCCTAGTAGAATATATCTTACAGATTGTACATCGAAAATTGGTTGTAATATGGGTCGTTCGAAGCAGGCAATTACATAGCAGTGATACTTGTAGACGACTGTGTATAAGGATGCATAATGGCAATGCCCCAGGTGCGCCCTCGCGATCGATCATGGAGTAATATTTGCCCAAAATGCATATATATGTGAGGCACGCCGAATCCTCGACAAAAACTGCGGGAAGGAGAACGGCGAAGACGAGTCCAGAGTTGTATAATAATAACAGTAGTAGTAGTAGTAGTAGTAGTAGTAGTAGTAGTAGTAGTAGTAGTAAAGGTAATAGTAATAATAGTAATAGTAGTATTAGTATTAGAAGTAGTAGTAGTAGTAGTAGTATTAGTAGTAGTAGTAAGTAAGTAACGTCTAATGTGCCGATGTCTAATGCACAAGGCATCAAACGATGGCGCACCAAAGCCAAGCCACAATCAGGTCAACATGAAGTAGGTCAGTCCACAAGACAGAGAGGCGGCTTGCGGTTGATAAGCAATTGATCCGACAACCAAGAGCATCGGCACGTCTTTGAGATTTATGGCAGTGATAGATAACGAGGACCAATTAAGCAAATAAATCAAAGCACCCAAGATTCCTATTGAAACGAGCCTTTGACGAGTCTGACTTGAAGAAGCGCCATATAAATCTGCTATTACAATTATAATTACAATGGGGAAGCGCTCCTTTTCCTCTCTTCTGCCCTTGAGCCGGCAGTGAACGAATCCCAAAGGCATGGACAGGGAGCCAGCGCATCACAAGACTCACCGTTCACTTCCCAGGTTACGCTGCTACAAAATTCAACTTTTTAGCAGTCATGTATGCGCAAACAATCTGCCATGCAAGGTCGTTACACGGAGTCCACACAGAAGGCTCGAAACACCAACCGTTATACCGCAGACAAAGCGTGTTGGCGATAGACCACCCTGTTGCTCTGAGCAAAGCGGTATGTACTTCGTGGAAATATTTACTCTACTTACTGTTACTCGTCGCACAAATTTAGGTCCATATTTAACTTCCTCCAAGTTTTAGTGACGGTTTTCAACTTCGAGGTTTACAAGATGGCATTAAGTACACCCATGTTTACATCATTACAGTTAGGGAGTCCAGCGCTTTTAGGAGGAATTTACGTGCGCTATATTGTTTGGATACAAAATATACATACATACATACATACATACATACTTACATATATACATACATGCATTAATACCTAGATTCATACATACATACACACATGCATACATAAATACATACATAAATACATACATAAATACATACATACAGACATTCATAGATACATGCATACATGCATAATACATACATGCTGTACATACATACATACGTATATCTTTATGGCCAAAAATATGACCCACAGCATTCTACAACACCACTCAGGAGTGTGGGTCATGACACTCTGACCCCTCATAGCCTACCCATTTATCTAAACCGACTTCTTATTCCGGAATCATTTGCGAGTAAGGTAAACAATCCCGAAGAACTCGTGGCTGTCGGCGTCGGGTGAGTGGTGCTATATTGATACTGATTACCTGTAATGACATATCAGATCTCCTTATGTCAAACCGAAGGGTCCTCGGAGTTGGGATGCACTCCCAGCTAATAGCAGTAGCATGGTATTCCAGGTTTAACGACATCTAGTGGGTGCCAGAGCCGTTGACAATGAACTTTCTTAAGACAACTTTTAGAACATATTAGGCCTACTGTCGTTGATGTTTGAATTCATACTAAGGTGCTACATGAATCGTCTTATTATTATTATTATTATTATTAGTAGTAGTAGTAGTAGTAGTAGTAGTAGTAGTAGTAGTAGTATTTTCATTTTAATTAATACTTTCATTATTATTATTATTACTATTATTATTATTGAGCAGACATTTATAACGCGTGCAATTAACAACAATCTCAAAGGCGCGTGTAACGACCCTAAAAAGTCTGCCGAGTAATATCATAGTTTATAGATCAATAGGAATGCACCGAAATCATGGCAGACCTATTAAACATGTAAGCTTTAAGCTTCCTTTTAAAACTTTTTATTGGAAGAGTGTCATCTCTGAGGCTAGTCCGTAAGGGATTCCACACTGTGTGGCGAGAGTAAAAAAGTCTACGAGATCCAAAAATAGCGTAAAATGTCTAAAACTGTAAAATGTAAAAATCTAGGCAAAATGTCTGTTCATGAAAGAACAACGATAGACCTTGAAATCCTCAATCATTTGCCCCAAGTACAGTTCGCAAACATGGGATGTCAATTTCACATGACGAGCCCGGGATTCGAACCCGAGTCGCAGACGTTAATAACCGACGCCTTATCTGCTCGGCCACCTACCGATATTTAATGCATATAATACATAAATGTATATATATGTATATATATATGTCTTACATAATTGTTGTAAGATGTGAAACGAGTGCATTGGAAACGAATGGCATTTTTTCGTGATGTGCGGTTCGGTGTGTATCAGCAGTGCGATATTCAGAAGCCGTTGCCATGGAAATAATCAATTCTTTTAATTCCCTATTAGGGTGACTGCACAAGATGTAATTATGGCGGCAATCAGTTAATTAAAGCGCTTCTTGGACGGTAGGTGGGGGCTCAAAAAGGCTCGAGGAAATACAGCCTTAAAATTTGTCTACAGTTTCTCCGACGAAGCAAAAGTATCTATAGTTTAGATCACGCTTAAGACAACAATTGCGAGTTCGTGGATTTATCTGGTGACATATTTATGGCCCGTGTGGAATTAGGACTTTTCCTTTATTCTTAGATTAGTGTAATTATAGGTTTTCCTGAACACATCTGGTCCAACGACTATGAAGTTCGATTTTATTCTTGTTATCGGTCATTTCAGCCTAAATTGTGTTTCTTTTGGAGTGAACTGTTTTTGAACTATTGGGTAATATGTATCTATTCATTTCAGTTTCGATCTGTACGGTTTATGTTTTTGTTTTCCAATTAAAAGGCGCATATTTCCTCCTTTAATCTTGTTTTATTGTATTAGAAGATTTTTAACAGTTTCTGACCAGGCTGCTTTGAGCTCCTCCGCTACATGCAGACTTTGGCTACATAGAGCCTACTGTTATGAATGTATGCATTCATGCATGCATGCATGTATGTCTGTCTGTCTGCATGTCTGTATTTGTGTATATATTTATGCTTGTTTGTGTGTATGTATGTACGTATGTATGTGTGTGTATGTTTGTATGTAAATATGCAGGTCTAAGTATGTTTGTTAGTTTGTATATATGTGTGTTTCTTTGTTCTATGTGTATTTATGTATTTTAGCTTGCTTATATCTATATATGTATGTTTTTTCGTATGCATGTATGCATTTATGTATATATCTCGACTCCTGATAGAGCGCCTTTTTAGTACCTCGCAAAAGCGCTGCCAGCGCTTACACATACGTCGAAGGCATAGAAAGTTTTTGCATCTAATCTGCAGTTGCTGGCCAATCCATGTCTTAAGAGTTTTTGCAAAACCATTTTCAGATTATGTTCCATAGGGCCATTAACTGATTATTTCGTTGAAAATTAATTGCATTATTTCAGCGGGACTTTGCGTTGCTTTTATTGCGACTGTATATTGTTCAGTGTGCCAGGGTTTATTTTACTTTAAAAAAACACTACGAGAAACTAACATAAGCAACATAAAAGTTTATGTATGCATGTACATTAAGCCTATCTACCACTAAAGAGATATATATATTTATGTATGCATGTACATTAAGCCTATCTACCACCAAAGAGATATATATTTATGTATGCATGTACATTAAGCCTATCTACCACTAAAGAGATATATATTTATGTATGCATGTACATTAAGCCTATCTATCACTAAAGAGATATATATTTATGTATGCATGTACATTTAAGCCTATATACCACTAAAGAGATTATATTTATGTATGCATGTACATTTAAGCCTATATACCACTAAAGAGATATATATATTTATGTCTGCATGTACATTTAAGCCTATCTACTACTAAAGATATATATTTATGTCTGCATGTACATTTAAGCCTATCTACCACTAAACAGATATAGATATTTATGTATGCATGTACATTTAAGCCTATATACCACTAAAGAGATATAGATATTTATGTATGCATGTACATTAAGCCTATCTACCACTAAAGAGATATAGATATTTATGTATGCATGTACATTTAAGCCTATCTACCACTAAAGAGATTATATTTATGTATGCATGTACATTTAAGCCTATATACCACTAAAGAGATATATATATTTATGTATGCATGTACATTTAAGCCTATCTACCACTAAAGAGATATATATTTATGTATGCATGTACATTAAGCCTGTCTACCACTAAGGAGATATATATTTTGTCTATACACTTTGCTCCTATCCATCGATGCAAATGCTCCTTTTCCACAAATCCTATCCTGATTCGTCCACTTTCCCTTATGTGTTTCCCTTATTCCAAACTCCATCCCACTTTCCTCAAAGTAGGCCTGTGTCTTTGTGTCCTAGAATGTCGTGTTGATTTGTTCGTCTGTAGTTATCTCTCTTTTCTAAGTATATCTTTATCTTCCTTTCTGTCTGGAGTCTATCTGTGCGTCTATCTATTTGTCCGTCCTTCCATCGATCTATTCCTTCTTACTTTATATCCTGCTTTCCTTTTATTGATGCCTTTACTTCCTACTTTCTTTCCTTTCTTTTACCCCTTTCCTTTTCCTATCCTTTCTTTCTTCTCTTCCTTCCTTCATTCCCTTTCTTAACAACCGAAATGTCTTTTCTGTTTTTTCCTATTTCTCCGACTATATACATACATACATATATACATACGTACATACATACATACATGCATGTTTGCATACATGCATGTATACATCGCACACATAGGCCTACCAATTTCCCCCCAGCTGTCGTCTCCCAATGGTACCATTTACTACCTAGCGGTGTTTAATGAGTTTTAAATTAAACGAAATTTAGTTCAGGGCGCATAAAAGGCCAATAAAAGGCCAATAAAAACCATCTACTTCCCGACAAAACAAATGACCAATTTTCATGCAAATACGGAATTCTCCAGAGCAGCATTGCGATTTTGGAGACTAAACATTCTAGTTCGTAAGCAAGAGCACGCACGCTTGCACGCACAACTGAAACAATGAATTGAACATGCAAATGAAGGCAGACAGACAGACACAGACAGGCAGACAGATAGATAGACAGACAAAGACAGACAGACAAGCAGGCTACTTTAAAGAATAATTCTAAAATGCCTACAGGACAATATGCTTGCGTCAGTTGTTACAATGAGCATTCAAGCATGACTTGGTGCATTCATTGACATTAACAATGACACAAAAATACAGACTGGCAAACAATGGCAATGAAGTCAGTGAAGTCTCAATGGATGGCAGATCCCATAGTGAGACAAAGAATAGGAGACAAAGCTCCCTTTGTTGATCCGTTGAGCCAGGGATGGCAGTAATTTAATTGTGTAATTGAAATTACGTAATTTCAGTTACATTTGTAATTGGTAATTTGTATTTTGTTACTCCTTATCAAAGTAATTCACAATTTGTAATTGAATTACATTTTTCTTGTAATTTGTAGTTTCAAAATGCATACCATAAAAACTAATTACTTTGGTTACTTTAATCATGCTCAAATTCTTTGTGTGTCGAAATTCCTCTTACTTGTTTTATAAATAAAATAGCTGAGAAGATTGATCAACATCAATTACCAACTCAATGCCGCATAAGATGGGTTCTCTGTACGACAGTTTGAAAGCACTTACTGAAATTTATGAACACTCTAGAACTATCATTCTTCAAAGATGTCAAGTTGGGCTTCTTGGTTGAGTACATCCAGATGGTGCAGTCTATCGCTAGTGATCTGGATAAGTTGCATGGTCAAGAAAAACTGCTATTACGGACAAATCCTACCAACTCTATTAGCTATTCAAACAAAATTCATTACTTTGCAGTTAGACAATTCTTTTTTCTCTTCTTGATGCTGTTACACGTGGATTTTACCTACTTTTCAATATTTTCCCGAATTAACGTCAGAGCTAAATAACGCAATCCATCCTACTGTCATTCATCCTTATTTCAAGTTACGTTGGCTACCTCCGCAGTTCGAATACCAGCAAAAACAAAAAGGAATTACTGGTAACAACGTCTAGGAATGTCGCAATTAATGAACAAAACAAAAGGCCTACTAATGGTGGAGGAAAAGGCGAGGAAGATGATGAATTCTTTGCTTTTAACAGTGAAAAGTATACAGGGGGCAAATTCTGCAATTAGAAACAAAATCGAATTAGATATATTGCAGTATATCGAAGATTAATACAAGGAACTAATGATGCTTCAAAGCTACCCAACTGTAAAGAAATTATTTGTACAAATCAATGCTGTCTTTCCTTAGTCTGTACCGACAGAAAGACTAGTTGTGTAGGTATGACTGTAAGGCCCAGCAGAAGCCGTTTGTCAGATAACCTATTTGAACATCTTTAGCTTCTTAAAGAAAATTAAATAAACGGTTTCAGATAGTGTAGTGAAAGACAAAATAAAAGGTGTAAAGAAAGCACGTGTTTCCTGTTTCAAGTACATGACATTGCTGTAATTCGTAATTTTGTTAGTTTTAAATTACATAATTTGTAATTTGTATTTTTGATCGAAATTCAATTTTAATCTGTAATTGGCAATTGAATTACATTTTCAAAAGTAATTTGTATTTCAATTACATTTTACTGTGTAATTTGCCCATTCCTGCCTTGAGTTTCACATTGGTTAGATTGGATTGAATTGCTTTGGATTAGATTAAACTGGAATGGATTGGATAAAATTGTTTTGGATTAGATTAGATCAGATCTAAAGATAATAATCTGATTTCTTCAACCATCTCTAGGTTTCCAGACAGTGAAATGTCGCAACGACTGCATCGCTTGGAGCGCCACCTGTTCCTATTAACCCTATAGCAGCCTATCGGGTCGCGCACTCACCCACCCACCCATCCACACACATACACCTACACACACGCCCACGTACACACCACAAACATACATACACATACACACGCACACACATGCAGACACCTACACAAACAACAAACATACGCGCACACACCACACACACAAATACACGTACACGCAGACGCACAATACCACAAACACACACATACACGTACACACGCACACACTACCCATCCACACACACACTCACACATACATATATACGCACGCGTGCAAACCATAAACACACACATACATACACCACAAACACACACACATATGCACACATACACAATGTCTGAGGACAACTTTACCTCATTCGCCAGCATCCCTCTACCCTTCCCATCCTCTTCGCTCCTCAACAAAACCATTCCCTTCCGGCTCGAGCGTAACGAGTACCTGGCAAGATTCGAACTCGGGGTGCTAGCTCTAATTCTCTTACTGGACGTCTGCGGCAACGGATTCGTCATCATCGTCCTCTGTCTACTCAGGCGTGTCAAGAAACTGACTCGCATGAACCACATGATTGCGCATCTAACAGTAGCCGATCTGCTTGTCGGATTCTTTAACGTGCTGCCGCAGTTGGCTTGGAAGGCGACGTTCCAGTTCCAGGGAGGGCAGTTTCTGTGCAAGTTTGTACCGTACTTCCAGCTGGTAGTCATGTATGGGTCGTCTTATGTACTCTTGACGACTGCCCTCGATCGCTATCTTGCCATCTGTCACCCGCTTAAGATGCACCTATGGGGACCTCGCAGGATGAATTTCATTGTCTGCCTCGCCTGGGCCGTATCCGGGGTCTTCTCTCTACCGCAGGTTTTCATCTTCAGCTTTACGAAGCACCCGATGGTCGATGACATTTCCGACTGCATAGGAACATTTCAGGTATATGAGTGTGTGTGTACATGTATGTATGTGTGTATGTATGTATATATATGTAGGTATGTACGTACATATATGTTTGTATGTATGCTTGTATGAATATATATGTAAACTTATATGTAAGTATATATGTATGTATGTATGTATGTGTGTATGTATGTGTTTATGTATTTATATATGTACTGTATGTATGTATCTATGTATGTATGCATGTATGTATGTATGTATGCTTGTATGTATGTAGGTATGAGTGTATGTATGTATGTATGTATGTATGCATTTGTGTACAAATGCTTGTATGCATATATGTCTGTATGTATACATGCATGCAAATTTTCAGATTGACCATGTTAGAATCACTAGACTAGAGATATTACAGCAGAGCTTGACAGAGCAGATTAGATCAACTTTGATTAGAATAGATTAATACCTGTTAGATAAATATTTATCTATTCTAACATGTAACAGATATATTAACTCCATCACCAGCAGAGACCCTTGCACGAAACTATAGCGGAAGTCCATTCCATAGAGATGGGCCAACAACAGCAAAGCCCTCTGTTGAGCAATAGATGTTTATCTATTCTACAGTAACATGTAACAGGTATTAATCTGTTCTCTACCTGTTATATGTTTTAGAATAGATTATTACCTGTTACATGTCAGAATAGATAAATACTTGTTACATGTTAGAATAGATTAATACCTGTTACATGTTAGAATAGATAAATTCCTGTTACATATTAGAATAGATAAATACCTGTTACATGTTAGAATAGTTAATACCTGTTACATGTTAGAATAGATAAATTCCTGTTACATATTAGAATAGATAAATACCTGTTACATGTTAGAATAGTTAATACCTGTTACATGTTGACTGCAGCCAGAGTGGACTTTGAAGCTGTACGTTACGTGGGTGACGACGATCATTTATGTCATTCCAACCGTTCTTCTTATCTTCATCTACTCCAAGATCTGTTTCGTCGTCGGGTCAAGCGCCACCTGGCGACGCAGCCAGCAGAAGCACTCTTGCCTCCACCCTACACCAGTTTCAGCAACAGCATCAAACCCTTCGGTCCCACTCGTCGATGCCCCCGAGGGTTCACAGGCCACGCAGGTCACGACCTCGATGGCCAGGATTGACCCGTCAGTGATCCGGACGCACGTGTCACACGCAAAGGTCAAGACGGTCAAGCTGACCATGGCGGTCATTATTTGCTACGTCATCTGTTATGGACCGTATTTCGTGTCGCAGATGTGGGCGGCGTGGGATGAAAACGCACCCTTTGAAGGTAGACTGATATCAATCTTAAGGTACCTTTTGCAGCAGTCTACCTTTACAACATCACTTTTAAGAGCAATTTTACGACCATTTTTAACAGTAGGTGCTTCTGACATTCTACCTCTCCATCTGTCCTTCCATCCGTCCCTTCTTTCCTTCCTTCCTTCCTTCCTTCCTTCCTTCATTCATTTCTTCCTTTCTTCCTACCCTCCTTTTCTTCCGTCCTTCATTGCTTCCCTCCTTACTTCTTTCCTCTCTTCCTTCCTTCCTTTCTTCTTTCCTTCCTTCTTTCCTTCTTTAGTTCCTTCCTTCCTTTCTTCCTGTCTTCTTTCCTTCATTTCCCCCTCTTTACTGCCTTCCTTCTTTACTTTCTTTCTTCCTTCCTTCCCTTTACTTAAGTAATTCAACGACGATTATGATGATTATAATACTACTACTACTGCTGCTGCTGCTGCTGCTGCTGCTACTACTACTACTGCTAATAACAATAATGATAATGATGATAATAATAAGGATAATAATAATAATAATAATAATAATAATAATAAATAACTAATAAAACCTTGCAGAGTCGGCGATGGTCATCATCCTGCTGCTGGCCAGTCTGAACAGTTGCACGAATCCTTGGATCTACTTGGCGTTCAACGGACATGTCGCCCGCTACCTGCCTCTGCAACGCACCAAACGGCCTCCCGGCCGAGGGTCAACTCCTGCGCAGAAGCAGGCTTACCTGACGAACTCCGGATTCCATTCGAACTCGCGATGCACCTCGTCGCTCACGGCGACCGACTACACGGCCATCGATTCGCTGCGTCTCTTCAAACTCAAGGAGTAACTCCTTGTCCTATGTTGAATAGATGACGACGATGAAGAAGAGGGGGAAGATGATGTTGTTGATGATGATGGTGGTGGTGATGATTTTGGAGAGGAGGAAGAGATGGATGATGAAAAGAAACGGGTTGAAGAGGGGAGAAAAAAGATAGAAGAAAGAGGAGGATTATGAAGGGGAGGACAAGAGGTAGATTTTGAAGAGGAAGAGGAGAATGAAGAGAACTAGGAGGAAGAGGAGGTGAAAGGGAAGGAGAAAAAGGAAAAGGAGAAGGGGTAAGAGGAGTAGGAGGAAGATGCGAAGAAGGAAAGGAAGATGGAAGCAAGAGGATGAAGATGCGGGGAAAAGTATTAAGAGCAGGAAGACAAGAACAAGAGGACTATGAAGAACAGAATAGGCCAGGGACAGGACTGGCTACCCTATTCTCATATGCCGAAGCTGAGAAAATGAAGGTGGTAGCAGTTCATACACACAAATGCCTCTCGGGCTTGGCTAATGGACTGCAAAAACGCACTGGTCCCACCGTCAGGAATTCTCTATCTGCACGTATTCGCATTTTTATTCTGTGTATATTTCGCTCTAAACTGAAAACAAAATCTGGCTGTAAATGTCTTATTAGGATTCCGACGGTGCTTCTACTAGGAATTGAAGAAGTGACTATTGCCTGAAGCGTTGAGCATTGTGATAACGGCGCTACAGAGATCGTAACATTAGACTAGAATGCTACTATCGGCTGGATTTAAAATGGACTGCTGTTATACAAATAAGGTGTTAAGCAAGTTTGACAGCTTCAGAATAGATATTGAACTGTTTCGAAGGATCCGGATGTTAATTCAATTTAGAGCGAAATTCGATTTAGAATTCGGGGTTTCTTCCGCCATGTTTTCCAAATTAAATTTACTTCAGCTAGACTTAGATGAACGTGTAAGGTGAAAGCGAGAGAAGGAATGAAGGAGCGAACAAAAGAACAATGAAAGAAGGAAGGAAGGAAGGAAGACAGAATGGAGAGAAAGGAGGCTGGAAAAGGAGGGAGAGAAGGAAGGAGGGAGAGAGGGAAGACAGATGGGATTAAAGAAAAGCAGGCATGCAGGAAGGGAAGAAGGAAGAAAAAAGACGAGATGGAGGAAGGAAGACAGGAAACAACGAACAGTGAAAGGTAGGGAGGGAAAAAGAAAGAAAGGAGAAAAAGGAGGATGGAGAGAGCGAGAGAGAGGGAGGGAAGGAAAGAAGAAAGAATGAAGAAGGGAAGAAACATGGTATTAAGGAAAAAACAGGTATGAAGGGAAATAGGAAGGAAAGAAGGAAGAAAGAAACGATGGACAGGATCGGGGAACAAACGAACGGACGGACGGACGGACGGACGCATGAACAAATGAAAGATGGGATACAGGGAAGAAGCAATTCCTAAATACGGCACTGAAGTTGCTGAAGCAAAGTCGACGAAATCATACGGATTTTAAATTTTAATGTCCAGTGTAAATATGTGTACATTTCGGACTGCTATAAATGATAATTGTGTAGGCTCTCGGAGTGCAAGTACAGAAAAATGCCGACAACTTTCGACTCTACTACATATACATGTCATCCGTCGCTCGCACTAACTGAACTGTATTGAATTGTATTTGATAACTTATATAGCGCTTCTCAAGAAGAAACTACTCAGAAGCGCTTCCAGCATGAGAACCCCGGGGAAATAACAATATAGTAAGTAAGTAGTAAGTAAGTAAGGCATTTGTTAACACGCCATATGTCCAACGGCTGAGCGAGGAATCGTAGGCGTAACGTCTTTAAACAGCGAGCTGACTGAGCTCTATCACCAAAACAGACCTTTGCACGAAACGATAACGGAAGTCTATTCCATAGAGATGGGCCAAGAACAGCAAAAACCTTCTGCTGCTCAAGAGAGGACTTAACACGAGGGACAAATAAGTCCAGACGACTTATTTAACATAGAGGACGGGATGAGGCACGCTAGTGTGGAGGCCGAATAAGATCACAAAATTATTTTGAAGTCTGGCCCATGTGTGTTGTCTACACAAACTATTGTAGCCAACGTATTGTAGCCACGTCAAGCATAAGATGTTTGTGTCTTCAGAGCGCCTTCGGTTGAATCCCACGAAGATGCCGTGCATCGGGTAGGCGCACGCCAGGTACGTTCAAAGATCAATGAAGAATTTATAGAGTCGCGATTTCCAAACACTGGAATCAACAACTCGTGATTCGCGTGCAAATGGACGAAGAACTATCCACATACAGGCATGTCAAGTCCTTCTGCAGCTCCTGCTGCTACCATCTGCGTCAGATAATCGTAATCGTAAGCTCGAAATTTCTAAAGCGCTACTTAAAAGCTAAGCGCAGGGCACCAGCTTATTTATTCACGAGCATTGTACCAAGTCAATGGAGTTGTCCAAAGATGCCATGTCAAGAATCAAGTCCGGTTGCCAGAATACCAGAGAGAGAAAGCACTCTTAGGGTGGATTCTGCAGGGCAATCTGCAGTCGGTGTTCATTCGTTCATCTTGATGCGTCTCGAATACTGCAACGCTATACAAGGACGCCTGCCAAAGTTCCGCTTGCATCAGCTCCAGTCCGTTTTCAAACTGCGCTGACCGAGTTGTAGCCACAACAAATAAATTTTCACATGTGCGACAATACAAGAAACTCTGCACTGACGTCCTACTGCATAACTAATCAGATTCAAGATTCTCTTGCAGGGAGGTGTCGGTTCCACCCAGGCATACATCAGGTAGCAGTGTCTTCCATTATCGAGTCAACCAGGGCGGCGATCCGCTGCCGATGGGGACCTGCAGTTGCCTCGCTTCCGCGCATAAATATTTACACTGCAGCTTTCAAGACCCTCGAGTCCTCTTTACCTTGTCATTTTTCTCCACGTTTTTAGTTTTCCAGTGTCATCTGGTCAGTTTTTGCCCACAAACTTCATAAGCAAATCGAATGCAATCTATTTAGGGGAAGTTGTGGATGCAAGTCAGTGATGTGCCGTCCCAAATGAAATATATCATAAAAACTCGATCCATCATTAATCTTCTGAATAAACAGCCTGAGGATATTGGTCTAAGAGAGCACACACAGCTACTGCTGCAGGCATTTATTGACCATTATTGGACATACATTATGCATCACGATATTTCTATAGCGCCGCATAAAATCCCCCTAAAACAGGGACATCCGTCGGCGACTAGGCATGTGCAAACTGGACGTGACAGAATCAGATCCAATCGATTAAAGGTGGCGCAGCTGTAGCCGGGGAATATTCATGGACGGATGACGAACGACTCCGCTGCTGAGCTCCTAATCCCTGGTTGTCCATCCTCAGGAAGATCAACGGGGCGGACGTCACGATTCATCCGGACTCGACCGACATCAATCACTGCTTAAGGCTCTTCTGCATTTCGGTCCCGTTTGTGTTGGTTGTTATGCGGGTCGGTGAGCATTTATATAGCGCATCCTGTCAACTGGCTCTCGATTTAAGGTGCTGAGCGATCTGATAGATCTAAGTGGCGCAACCTTTTGTAAGGCAATTCATAAATATCTAGATAACGACTGACTGACTGACTTAATGACCGACCTAATGACCGACTGACTGACTCACTGACAGACTAACTGAATCACTGATAAAATGACCGTCTGACTGAGCGTTTGTCTGACTGTCTGACTGACTGACTGTCTGTCTGACTGACTGACTGGCTGACTGACTCACTGGTGACTGACTCACTGACTGACTCACTGACTCACTGACTGACTCACTCGCTAGCTCGCTCGCTCACTCACTTTCCCATCCGCTCATACACTTCTTTGCTTGTAGGCCTATTCAGCCGAGTTTGGCGAAGCAGATCGGGTATCAGTGAAAGTGCGTTCTCAACATAAAAGCGCATGATGTGCCTGCGTTAATTGGCCAGCGCGCAGTGGAGAATTAGTCTGTACAGGTCACGAACCGGTTAGGGTCACAGCACTATAAATAGGCATTGCGTGCCTGCATGTAGGACAAACTGCGACACTGCTTTGTTTGGGATAGTGCCAGTCCCAAGCCTGGATAAAGGAGGAGGGCGACGTCAACGGCCTTTGATGCCATAAGATGTCGTTAAACTGAGGAACTACTACTACATGTAGGACAATTCTGAAATCACTTCTCTGACTTAAGGTCCTTCAGCACATGATCTATAAAATTGTCAGCGATGAAGTACTCGAGTTTTTTAAAGTGTAATTTGGATAAATTATAAAAATAATTATTCATGCATAAATAGTGAGGTTCTTTTTCAGTGCCTTTGAATTACGTGTAACATTCTATTTTGATGTTGATGGACTTGAACTCAGACTCGATTTTTAGTGACTCGAACTCGAGGTTTGGACGACTTGGACTCAACTGGGACTCGAACACCTCTGGACTCGGACTCGACTCGGACTCGGCTTATGTGGACTCGACTACATCACTGAAAATTGTATCTTTTACCTACAATGCACTTCAAGCTTCTCAACCCTCGAACGTTCGCCAGGTATTCAGGCCCATATCTACTCGTTCTTCCTCATATCTTTCTCTCTTTCGGCCTCCATTCTCCTCCTCTTTCAAATTCTGCATTAGTTCCTTAATCTCCGCAACCCTAGCTCTTTTGGAACGAACTTCTCATTTTCTCATTCCCTTCCTCCCATATTAGTCTGAGCACTCATCGGCTATCCTACCTCTTGCAGATTTTCACTCAAGAGTCAAAGTGAAACGTTTCAAGCAGTGCTTTTTTCAGACTGAACGCTTCAGAACGGCGATCAGGCACCTTTTTTCGGCTAATAAAAAATAATTTAGTTGTAAATAAAAGAATTCTGTTACTAAGTTATTTTAGCTATGTAATATAATGTAACTTATTTTAATTCAATTTCAGTGTATTATTCAACTTTACACTCTTTTCAGTGTTTATTGATTGACAAAAATAATGAAATTTTAGCACAAAATAGTTTGTTCAGTTCCGGGGCCTTATTCTTTTCTAGAAAAAAGCAATGGTTTCAAGTCGTAGAATCCTATCCCGCTTGCGCTTCCGCAACATCTCATGACCACCATCACCAGCGCCACATGTTGTCTCTCCGGCTTGATCGCGGATTTTTGACCTGGCTCCATTACTGACCCAACAACCTGGCTCCTAAAGACTTGATTTCATACACCGTCGGAGTATAAGCTGGTCACTCCAAAGCAGCTTTAGCGTAGCGTTAAGGAATTGCTGAGATTTCATTTATATTAAGGTTACATCGATTTATAGGCTGCATATACATAGGGCATGTCATTAGCCTACAGGCCTACCAACGCAGAACTTACCTAACTTAAGTAGTCCAGGCCTATATCAATTATGTATCCGGTAGCCCTGAATGACTTCTCTCTATGGGTGCCCATATAGGCCTACTTCTATATCTACTAACACGACAGGTGGCATATTAATAAGACTAGTTAACAAGCCTAATAACTTTATCTAAGATCTCTGGCAGTCCTGTAAGCCCCACGGAGCCTACGCTGTACACAAGAGGAGGAAGGGATAGGCTTGCAATGTCTTTCACTGCCTGCCTGACTGACTCATGGATCTTGACCTGGAACCGAACTTATCTTGCCTATCGATTTTGTTTTGACTGAGCGCCTGCAAATAAGCTGGTTCCCGCGACTTAGCTTTCGTTGGGCGCTGTGGAAATCTTGAGATTACGATTAAGATTCTCAAATAATCCATTCTACTGAAAATTATGACTATGCCTATATCAGTGTGACTAGCTTCTGATGTTCTTTACGAGCCTACTTTGCAACGCTTAAAATTTTTAAACAGGCAAAACAATGTAGGTCAAAGAATATAAGCCTAACATAATTATGTGAGTAATTGTGATGACGCAAGTGCATCACGAATATAATACGGTGTGTCACGGAAGCCAGCTTATCTACTGGCGTTTACTCATTGACGGGTTAACGATTAGGATTTTAAACAGTGTTGTAGCTAGGAATCTGAAGATGGAAGCTGTTTCTTTGGCGAAGGATTCCACCCGATCAATTAATTGAAAATAAGCAGGGTCGAGGCCATGCGATCGCTATAGAAAAACGTGTAATTACATTTTACATTAAGCAGTCTGAGTTTGTTTAGCATACGTGATTAAAACTTTCAGAACGCACCCAGAGAGAACGAGAAAGAAGAGTTTTATTTTGTTTGTTTAACTGAGAAAGTGTTGGGTGCTGGCATTTTTGGGTGTTTGGAACAGAAAATGATGCATACTGGTGAGTTAGTATTCAAAATCACCAATTTTGCGCTACATAAAATTTCTTGTTTGCCCGTTGCTGCAGAATAGCTTTTAAATTGGCGTTAGCTATCTTAACTCGTGCACACACAGCTGAGGTGTTCCCTGACCGCTCCGAGTACGCAACGAATATCGCGTGAGAAGTAAATTTAAGCCGCTTGGAACATAATCGGAGTACACCTAGTGCATACTTGGAATGGACATGGGGCACACTCTTATTCCTCTGATAGGAAACGCAGAGAACTTACTGTTGCTGTAGCTAGTCATTTACACACTGCGGATGCACTAAGGATGTTTCGAGCTTAATTATGTAGATGCGATCTGTTATAATTCCGGAAATTTCTATAACGCTGTCATCATAATACACAAAACAGCAATCAGTGGTCGAATCTAAGCTGGTGAGTTACATTCCACCTTACCAGTTTCCACCAAACCATGAAACTGATTGGGGGTTTTTACTCTACCTAAAGCCTTTTTGTAGTATGGCTTGGGATGCAGAGATGAGACTTGGGATTCTGAGTGGATATCTTGAAGATATGCGTGCTGTATAAATTATGAGTTATTATAATTTTATAAAAGTATACTTTTCATGCTGTTTAAGGTTCATCTGCTTGTGGATGAAGTAGGCCTATTTGTTTATAGTGAACTATAGTATAGCATTAGTCGAATCTAAGCAAAAGGCACCCCACCAACAATGTTTAGGCTGGCAAGGTCCACCTTAGAAAGGTTCTTAGAAGGCACTTAGTAAATGTCGAGATAACTAAGCAGCTAACTAACACTATGACTGTTATGTTGTTATTTGTTGCACATGTAGTTGAATCTAATATAATGCAATATTTATCAATTTTTGTGTTTTGTATGTAGGACTCACTAAGACTTTTGCTACTATTTTGTGGGGTAAGTTAAGTGAAGTTGTGATCTAAGTGTTTTTTATTTTATTTTTTACGGGTGTATTTTTTTGTTAAATTTAGTTTTTTTGAAGATTAAAGTTGTTTTTTAATTATTGCATGTAGATATGTGTGTCTTAAAGAAGTGAATCAAGGTCCTTAGTTTGATGTGTTTGTGATTCTTAGTCAGGGCTGTTGCCGCTAGTCGCAGTGTTATAAAGGCTTGCTCCTCTTCCTCTTCACAATCTGTCAGCCATTCATCCGAGACTAAGGTTTGTTTTCCTGTATTTGAACATTTGAAATACTGGTCTTTAGTTTTGCTCTGTGATTGTACCCACAGAATCAGAAAATGTAAATCTATGAAATTTCTTCATGCCATACAAAAGCCACATGAGTGAGAGCAGCTTATTCACTGGTGCCATGTCAAATCAGGTCCACAAGAGCCAGGTTGTTTGGTCAATTTCAGTGCCAGATCAGAATTCGGGAGGGTTCAAGCCAGGCAGACTGTGTGGTGCTACGGTAGAATCATTGGTGATGGTGGTCTAACTGAACCCCTGAATTGTTATGCACATGCTAGAGGATCACTGCAATTCTTAGAGAAGGCAGTGTACTGGCTGATACAAGAAATGCTATTTATGCTCTTGCTAACTACAGAAACTTACTACATTCTGCACATGCTGTGGATTTCTTTAAGCATGCCTTACATGCCAGTACACACAGATGCATGAGTACATGAAAATGTTCTTGTCGTTGGATTGATGTGGTGATGTTTGGACCTAAGCTGACAGATCCTTTGAGTTCAGGACCATGAGTTCAGGTGTTTAGACAAGCATGTTACTTTGTTTTACCTACCTCTACCTAGATGCAGCATATACGAGTTAATGCTACAACTGAAGACCTATCTTTTAAAAGTATCATATGGTTGCCGCTAATTGTTGAACTCATGTATAGCACCTATTTCAGCCTCATGCTTGCTCTGGCACTGTATAAATCTTATTTATATTATTATTATTTTTATTATTATTATTACTATTACTGTCATTGTTATTATTATTATTATATTAATGTGTCTTTGGATATATCAGGGTGGTGTTGAACACAAACGAATCGAAGCATCCATACGCAAGAAACTTGATGAATATTTCCAGGTTATCTTTGCTCCACTTCTGTAAATTTTATTGGTTTGTCTTGGAACTTTAATATGCCATTTATGCAATTGACTAAGCCACGAGTCTAAATGCGTTTGGGGGGGGGGTGACCTATCAACATGCACTTGAGATCTTCTTCTAGAAGATTTGCTGTAGTGTGGAATTGTGAATAATTATATCAATTCTCTAAACCACAGCTTCTGTTAAGTAACTTCAGTAACTGATTGTCTCTGTAAGGAAGACAAAGTTTGTTTCATCTTCAGCTACTGAAAATAAACACATGTCTTTGTTTATTAATTATTTAGTGAATTAATTATTTATTACTTATACAATAGAAAGTTGTTGTAAAGCTGCATTTTGAAGCCACATCAATTACCATAATATAATGAGGTTCGGTCATTATGAGGTAGTCATTATGAGGTTGGGTTTTTATGAGGTTGGATCATTATTAGGTTGGGTTATAATTAGGTCGCCAGTAGATAAACTTAATTTCTTGTTCCATATGTTAGCTAGAGATTTATAAGCAACTTTTTTGTTTGATATTATGCAAGTTCTTTTTATTGATCTTACAGCCAAGTCATCTGCAGGTTATCAATGAGAGCTCTATGCACAAAGTCCCAAAAGGTTTGTCAAGAATGGCTGTATCTTTCTATGCATTCTTCGATTTCGTTTATTAAGCTTATACTTTCCATATTTTTGGAGTTTTGTTGCAACGGGTTTGTGAATGTTTGATGTAGTGTCAATTCCTCAAAATTTTGGACAGTACATCGCCTGCCAGTGAGCTTCCGAGATCTTTCTATCCCTATTGTACGCATCTAGGATATACTTGTATGTACTAGGCATAGTGTTAGTGTTCAATACTCAATGCTAGAGTCCCTGTTTAAATTAGTCTAGAGCATGGAGAAAGGTAAAGCTGGTAAAGCTGTGTTCAGTTAAACACTGCAGACAATAGTTCAGAAAAATAATTACATCTGTTTACATTTAACATTGTTGAACCATTTTTGGTTTTAGTTAAATGCGGTTGCCTTGTTATCTGGCGATTATAGTTTTGAATTCACTGGGTGAATACTGTCAGGGTGGAATTTCCTCCCATGCCCCAGTAGTTCAGACTATCTCCTTTAGAGAGTACATTTTCCTCATTCATTTTCTCCCGCCCATGGGACTTTCCTCCTCTTTTGGTTCAGACTACCTCCCATAGAGAGTACATTTTCCCCATTCATTTTCTCTTGCACATAGGACTTCATTGGTTCAGACTACCTCCCACAGAGGTAGTCTGAACTAAAAATGGGTACATTTTGGGTACATTTTCCGCATTCATTTTCTGCTGCTCATTGGCGTTTGCTCCTGCATGCTGCAAGCCACAGATTGCATTATTGATTGTAATTGTATACAGTGCCTTGTGATATCTGCCTAGAGATACTGAGCAATACAGTGGATATGTTACTTGTACAGAATCACTGCGGCCACTAAGCAGTTTAATCAGGGCCCAGGGACAGACAATTGACCAACAACTCTTGCAATGCCCTTGCATAATTTCCATGACTTTGGTCCCTTCCCGTTTTGATTGCCACCAAGTAGTTTGAACTGAAAAAGGTGCTATATAAATTCACCAATAAATTACAATACAATACAATGACTGTGGAACAGAGGTGATTTTAGAATGAGGATGTACTGTTGAAGGAGGATGTACTGTTACACTTCCCTGTTCTATTGTTGCAGGTTCTGAGACACATTTCAAGGTCGTCGTTGTATCAGAAAAATTTGCTAATGAGCCGCTAATTAAAGTTAGTGACCTTTTCTTATTTTGAACTTTTGTCTTTGCAGATTATTACTTCAGAAGCTCTAATATGTTGTTTTGTTGTTTTTTTAAATAAAATTCTCACATTAGAGTTTACATTACATTTTACATTTTTAGAGTTAAGAATCCTTCAAACATGGGAACATGCCTCTAAGAACTACAGTGGAAAACACTTAAATTGAAAAGTTTAACACAAAATATTGGTTAACATGAAAAGGATGCTTAGTCCATTCCAGCATCAACAGTTTTTAATGTAAATTGGTTTTGTGTGTCACAAATCTGATAGCATGAAAATTTCACTTATCACAAATTATATGCCAGTACCATGGAAGAAACTGCAATATAAAGCCTCGAATGACAAAATGTGAATTTTTTTAACATTGTATCCAAAATGAATGGTCATATTTTGTTTCAATTTCAGGCTTAGGCTTTATCTGTGCTGGTGGTGGTTGAGGCATTCAATGCTAAAAGTGTTGTGACATATTTGGACGATGTCATTTGTAACCTCACTAGGTCTCAATGAAGACCTTTACATTCATGGAAAAATACCCTTAATATAACATGTTTCATTACATGTAGACTGTAGATATTTGCTAAAAAATGATTTCCAGTGTAAATTGTTGATGGAGGCATTTAATAAGTGAGTTGTTACTTTGCCCTAATAGGTCACATAATATTGAATTTTCACCATACTTTGCTCTGTTCATAGAATCAAAAGACTTCTATTGTGCCATTACCATTGATGCACAAGGCAACATTTATATTTGCGTTTTACATTTACCGTTGATGGTCACTTCAAGTGAAACTATGGTAAGAAATTGTAATCGAAAAGAGAAGCCCAGTTGAAGTCCGATAGAATCATTTAATGAATGAACTGTGTTACCTGACCTTTGTGAAGTTCTTTTGTGTGTCAGTAATGTGACATCTACTACAAGTTTTTCTTGTCTTGCAGCGACACAGATTGGTCAATAGTGTTTTGGAGGAAGAACTCCGCACTGGTGTCCATGCGCTTTCAATAACTGTATGTATGCCATATTGGGTTACGTTGACGCAAGTTTTTAGTTGATTGTTTATTTGGCTTGGATGTAGTTTTTATGCTTCTTTGTAAATACACTTAATGGACACCGTGTAATATATGTAGAAATTGCTTTATTGGGCCTTCACATAGGTTGCACTCAGTACAAAGTATTTTTTATTATTATTTGTGAATTATTAAGCACCACTATCTAAAGACTAAGCATCAGTCGATGGCGCTGAGCAGTGGTAAGTAAAGGACTGGCTGAACGTCCCTACACAGTAACCGTCTCAGGAGAGGCTCGACCCGTACTCCACATTACAAGCCGAATGCTCTAACCACTCAGCTACCGTGTACTTGTAGTGCTGAATGAGCAGTTGTATGCAGTGTTGTTGAGTAAGCACATTAATATTGCAGTACGAGTACTAGCGAAATTTTTCTACAGAAAAGCATGGGTATAGGTGCTACATACATGTAGTGGCAATGCTACACTGCTATGCAGCTTGGAGATTTAATTCAAAATATTCTCTGATCAAGGGTAGCAGACTTTTTAACTATAAGGAATGAAATAATACAAGCTCATCTTGTCTTCCACCGTCCTCGAGCCGAGGATTGGCTGCACCACTAACAATTTGTGCCATCTGCTTCTGTCCCTTGTCTCCTGTAATAACTGGTCGAATGATTAATTCAGTCCACGACTTGATGTTGTCCGTCCATGTCATCTTGGGTCTTCCCCATGTGCAAATGCGGAAATGTGCCTTGAATGATCTCTTTCTCTAAGCAATCCCCACTCTTTTGTAGTGCATGCCTGAAGTATGAAAGTTTTCCAAGTTTATATCCTGTGAATTGATTAATACGATGTGTGGCTGTCATCATTCGTGCTTGCCTTTGTTTCAGGCAAAGACACCAGAGCAATGGGAAAATTCTGACAAAGCTGTTGACAAGTCGCCTGCATGTCGTGGAGGAACGGGACTTTGAGCTTTTTGTTTTAGACTTCTTAACATAGATTCAGATCCAGTCTACTCGATTTTGCTGTTATTTTTTAAAATTTCTGTTTGAATTTCTGTTTGAATGATTTATTTAAGTTAGTTGATGTTGTGGGATGCGGTGGTGTAGTGGTATGGTCTGTACCTTGTAACCGAAGGGTCACGGGTTCGAATCTGCCTCAAGCCTCTGCGTAGCGACCTGGGACAAGTTGCTCACTCACAACTGTCTGTGAAGAAGGCAACGGCTAACCACCGC
This sequence comes from Norana najaformis, assembly GCA_964023275.1. Taxonomy (NCBI): domain Eukaryota; kingdom Metazoa; phylum Annelida; class Clitellata; order Crassiclitellata; family Hormogastridae; genus Norana; species Norana najaformis. Next base: position 19,899,088 of record OZ029927.1, read on the forward strand.
TCATCTCATCCCCAGGTGCCATAAAGCCAATGGACCTGCCTTCGGGCAGAGAGCTCAGCATCATCGTCATCATCACGTTGATGTTACGAAATCTTTAAACTTTTGAATTTTGTAAAAGCTGCGTGAATCAGCCTAAGTCGTTCAGCTTACATCAAGTTTTTGTTGATACAGAGGATATGATCAAAGCCGAATAAAGAGAGAAGTCCGAATGGTTTTCTTAGTTAAAAATATGACGTGGGCTGCCCAACAGTGAGGAAAATCTTGAATTGTAGCAAAGATTGCTTTAAGATTAATGTGACTGTTTTCCGTGGAAATACTTATGTTATCTGTTTTAAGTTTGCTTGTCTACAAAGAAACAGCTGAGGTTTAACACTTCTAATACTTTTTTCATTTTGCATTTATTACTTTTACTCCTAACTTTCTTAATGCATGTATATTAATTTTGTACCAGAATATAGAGACTTCTGAAACAGTCTTAAAATTTATTCATTTTAAAAATAACTGGGATAATGCCGAGAAGCGATTAATAAAATTATTCCATGCGAACTCCACATTTATCAGCAAAGGAAGCAATTATAAGCCTTGGTTATTATAACTTACAGTCAAGCGTATTTTGGAAATCTGTGTACTATAAATTAAGTGCACACAGGATGTCGTAAAAAGCCAATATAATTTAAATCTAAAGTTCAGTTAATGGTTTCTGCTTTATTATTATGATGATGTTCAACGAATCAGGGGAAAAAATGTCGGATATGTATTCTTTACTTGCGTACAGAAGAGATTACAATATTTACAGAATGCTTTGTGAATGACCGTATGTAAGCGGATTTATGGAGCAGGACGACAATAGTTTATATCTTAAGTTCAATCAATGCATTCCACTTGATTACGAGTTATACACAAATAACTTAATGGAATAACGAACGCTAGAAAAGATCGCGCAACTTCTAAGTAAGTGTGTCAGCAGTGTTAGCAGTGTTTTCGGTTAGTTAATAAGCAAATGCAAGGATGCCGTGGACGTTCTCCATGTTCCATAGATTGGACGGGGTCCTGTCGTTGCCTTAAGCCGTTATACCGCAGGCGGCCTTTCGTTCCGGCGTCAAGTTGTAGTCCCAGTTGCATACACTGTTGACGTCGTCGAAGTAGAGTCCGGCGCCACATTGGACGATGTTGTCGTTTCCATGGGCGCAGTTGTAGTACGACGTACAACTAGCCGGATTGACGTAGATACCATCAGCTTTGGTTCCGCAAAAGGAGCCTGCGAGAACAATAATAAGGGTAGGAGTGAGTCGGCGAGAGAAACTTCTACACCAGAGCAAAACGTTCATAGTAAAGCGAAACTTGGGCTGCATCAATGGGAGAAACCGTATGCTGCGTGTGTTTCATTTGGCTATCGTTAGTCTTCACCTCCGATAACATCAGAGTAAAGTTCCCATGTCGCACAGTGAAACGTAGGGTAGCCGCTCTTTTCCGCTCGTCGGCCTTTGAGCCAGCAATGGAAAAATTAATCTCCATTAAGGACGTTCGCAAAGTGGGAAGGGTCAACCAGTGCGGACAAGAGGAGGAGACTATTCCTAATGTGTAGGGCCCAAACTAATTCACGGGGGAAAATGCAAATTACACGGGCGTTTGGGGGGGGGGGAAACGCAAATTATCACGGAAATTTCACGGAAAGTTTAAACGACCCGAATTTTCGTAATTTTCCTTCCTACACATGCTTAAAGTGATTTTACCGATGGCAGAAGATATGCACATTGGCTATCATCAGTGTTATTGGTCTTTCATTCACCAGTCACATATAATATAGTTCACTTGTTCGAAGTCAACATTAAAAACAAGACAACAATGGCAACTTGGGGACAAATGGCAATCAATCAGTCCTGACTAATCAGAAATAACCGTTCAGTCAATGTTTTGAATTACAGTCTACTCAGTCATCCGTATTCAATTCAAGGCATAGCCTTCGAATTCTTTATTACGATACACCGTGTACACAGATACATGTGACGTCATTATAAATTTGTATGTAAGGAAAAAGAGGTCAACCAGCTGAAGTTAGTAAGTAAGTAAGTATATTCTTTATTATTTATTTAGCGTATGCAGTTCGCGCTAAGCCAGCATGCAGCAGCCTCATCAGCAACATGGAGTGCGGATAGACCGCCCGGGAAACTAGTTATTGTACAGACATCAACAATGTGAGACATAGTTTGGATTTCTCCACAGCTGCAGAAAGGGGAGGTAGCCTGCTTCCATCGAACCTGATTCGCCGCACAGCGGCCCTGACCGGTTCTGAATTGGTTCAGAGTAGACCAGAGGCGACGTGGCAAGGTGAAACCAGGGGGCCAGACAGATGGCACGGACACGAGGGAATGGTTTACAACATCAGTTGCAGACCACTCGGAACTCCAGACCGAATTAGCCGTCATGTCCACTGGTGAATTCAGCCACACAGGCCGTCTCGACGGTAGACGCACAGTTGGATGGAGTGCGATATCAGCGTTCAGCGGGAGACTGTCATTCAGTTGGACTTTAGCGAGTAGTCTCGCCGTCGCCTCCTGTCTTCTGAGATGTGGTGGAGGGATGTTACATAGGACCGGAAGCCACGGCAGAGGGGTGGGACGAAGTGTGCCGGAGATGATACGCATTGATGTGTTCAGCTCTACGTCAAGCAGATGCGTGTGGCTTGAGCGAGCCCAGACAGGTGCACAATACTCAGCTGTTGAGTAGCACAGGGCCAGTGCTGAACTGCGCAGGGTCTGGGCATTGGCTCCCCAGCTTGAGCCGGCAAGTTTGCCTAGAAGGTTGTTACGAGTACCAACCTTGGCCGCTGTTTTCTTCATGTGCTCGTGATAAGTCAATGACCTGTCCAGGGTCACACCCAGGTATACCGGGTACGGCTCATGTCTGATGTGCTGCCCGTGGAGGTAGATTCTCAGCTCTCGATTGGCCTGAGCATTGTAGAGATGAAAGGCGCAGGAGACTGTCTTGGTTACACTCGGTTGGAGTCGCCACATCTTGAAGTACCCCACCAACCGCTCAACGTCCGCGTTCAGCACCTCTTCCACTTCCTCCAGAGTTTTACGTTGCACCCCCAGGGCGATGTCATCAGCATACGCAAATTTACGAGATTGCGTTGTTGGGAGGTCATTGACATAGATGTTGAAAAGGCATGGTGATAAGACCGAGCCCTGGGGGAGCCCATTGAGTTGGGTTCTCCACGAGCTGATCCTGTCGCCCAGGTGCACCCGAAAACGTCTGTTTCTGAGGAAGACCACTATCATCTCCGTGAACCACGTTGGGAATGCCTTTGAGATCTTCAGCAGCAGCCCCGTGTGCCAAACAGTGTCGAATGCTGCTGTGAGGTCCAGGAAAACGGCTCCAGTTTTGAAGTTGTTCTGGAAGCCGTTTTCGATGTACGTTGTGAGGGCGAGGACCTGGTCACATGTGGAGCGGCCCTGCCTGAAGCCAGCTTGCTCCACCACAATATGATCTTCAAGGGTGAGGCTAATCCTATGCAGGATTAAGCGTTCAAGTGTCTTGAAGCATACTGAGAGCAGAGAGATGGGACGATAGCTGGACGCATCTTGTGGGTCTTTGCCATGCTTGGGGATGGCGATCACCTTAGCCTGTAGCCATTCTCGTGGTATCTTCCTCTCTGTTACTACCCTTGTATAAAGGGATGCGAGCCAGGACGACGCCACTGGTCCGAGGTGTTTCAAGAACTCTTTATTAACCAATAGCTAATCGCACATCGGTTTACAAGTATTTAAGAACACAAGAAAACTTAATATTCATACAACATCCTATGTAAGCGTTTTGCGTGAATTGCCGGAAATTGTGCACTATACATCAAGAAAACCACCTAAAATGCGGGAAAAATACAAAAATCTTAGGATTACACGCGATTTCACGGACATTTGCCAATTACACGGAAACTTACCAATTACACGGATCGTGTCACACCCGTGTAATCGTGAATTAGGTTGGGCCCTACTAATGTGGACGTCCGCTTCTAAATTTCGTACAGTTATTTATTTCTCTACAACTTGTTCCTCAAACACCAACTTCAATCAAACAACTACTGAGCTAATGACTAAGGCGTACCCTACCTGATCCTACGTTCGATACAGTTGTTGTGGTTGTCGTTGGAGTTGTTGTTGGTGGTCCGGTGTAAGGAGTCGGAGTGGTGGTCGTGGTCGTGGTCGTGGTAGGTGCGCTGATTTCAAAATGCAGTTGAAAGACATTAGACACTGTTGTAGATTAACTAAAGCAGGTCTTTCTTGTATGAAATCGCGAGTTAATAGGCGACCACAAAGCGTATGTTTTAATACGCTAGATAACAAGCTAATATATATGTCTATTAAATAAAATACTACTTATAGGCGAAGGATACTTACTGTCCACACAGTCTCCTTAGCCGTTTATTTAAGTTTTTTTATTTTACTTTCGCCGAAAAACACTTTCTTCCGCACAGCTGTTGATCATCGATACGCCACGCCCTTTCCGGTAGACTGGTACCCGACTTTGCATGTTTTAATAACGCGTCGATAAATAATGTCCATCTTGCCCCCTTTACTGGGTAAGATGGACATTAAGAAATGTACGTTTTGATGGGTTTTGCGTTGAGGGTCCATCTTACCTCGGGGTCCATCTTCCCCCTTATGACCCTTATAGAAGACTAGGCATATTAGCTATGGACCGGAGCGAAATGGCTGGGAAATCGAGTCTCAGCGAGCATAGTCTGAACTAGTGAGGCGAAGGTTCCCACAAGTAGTGAAGGCGTAAAGAACGAATGTCCCACAAATTTGGCGGAATGACGTTTTTTTCTATTTTCACACGATATACTAGATTCTATTTTTATAAGTTATAAGCTGCAGGAATATTTTCTGAAACACCACAGGCATCAAGAATAATATATACTCGTGTACATAGAAATAGCTTGCTATCTACGACACTTTAGAAATATTATATGTATTTCAGCTCCTTTCTCTCTCCCTCTCAGTGTTCCGCAGGCGCCTGAAGACTGTACTTTTCAACAGTGATTTTACTTACGGTGACGGGGCAGCGGTCGGTGATTCGGTCGGCACGTGACCAAGAAGGCCTTGGTTGAGGACATTCAGAAGAGGGTAAGCTCCTTTACCACAAAACGTCCCACTGAAGTCGTCGAGGTCGATGTTCCAGACAATCCAGCCTCCGAAGCCGTTGTTCTTGATATAGTTAACCTGATAATTTACAAAATCAGCTGCAATTGACAGAGACGCAATGTCTAGCTAAGCTTTAAGTACCATGAACTCATTTTGTAAGTAAGCAAGCTTGTTTGTATGTATGTATGTATGTATCGATGTATGTATATATGCTTGCATTTATGTAAGCATGTATGAGTGTATGTTATATGTGTATGCAGTGAGTATGTATGAATGTATGTATCTATGTGTGTATGTACCTACGCATGTATCTAAGTACATATATAGTGTGTATGTTTGTATGTATGGATATATGTACTCGTGTATGTATGTTTGTATGTAATGTGCATGTAGTGTGTATGTATGAATGCATGTATGTATGTTTGTATATCAGTATGTACGTATGGCTATGACCATTTATGTAGCGCATTTTAAGATTCTCCCAATGGCGCTTCAGCATTGAAGACAGTTCTCACGAGGTGCAACTTATTTAAGATGGCAATGCGGAGTCGGTGCCTACCTTGGCTTGAAGGCTTGGCTCGTCATCGTATCCGACCCACTGGTCACCGTTGTATGCATAGGGAGCCTGGTTTTCAGTGGAAAAAACACGAACGGCTCCAGGATTTTGCAGAAAACTGCACACCTGTAGGAAAGAGAATACTTCTAAAAACAAAGGAAGAGAGAGAGAGCGTATTTCAAATGCGGAGAAATGTATACAAGGCAGGGAAAGGCAAAAATTAGATCATTTTTATGACATTCTTTATGGACGACCCCGATCTCAGCGTGACCTTGGGTGAATGCAGACCTCTGTGAGAAGGCGAACTCGAATTTTATTTTAGCTTTAATTTTATTAAATTAATTTATATAATGCATAAGAAAGTAATTGCATTCGTCAACACGCCATTTGTCCATCGGCTGAGACACATTCACATGCATGATTTTCTAACCTCATAGTAAGAGAGGAATCCGGCTTCTCTTGTGTAAGTTCCTGCAGTGCACGGTCCTTTGGCTGGAGCTCCAAGGCCGTTTACAGCTGGATTAGTCAGTTGGAAGCACCGGCCGTAGGTTGCAGTACCCAGCATAAGCTTCTCTTTTGGGGCTCCCTGGCTGACCCAGTATCTTGCTGCACAATCCTATCGCAGAGATGAGAAAATGAAAAAAATTACGGGAAAAGAAAAAACAAACAAAACAAATGGAGCCCCTATCCAGTGAAGAGTTGGCAAAAACTAAAGGCAAGAGCAAATAATACCAAAAAAACATTGGAAAACAAAGAACAAAAGATAGACTTGCCTTATGAAGAGATGAGGAAAAGAAAAAGGCAATTAAAATCGAGGGATAAACACACACAAAAACAGAAAATAAATGTAGCCTTATCGAGTGAAGAGTTAATAAAAAACTATAGGTAAAAGAAAAAATGACAAAAAGACAGGAAAAAAGAAAAAACCAAAAAGGCAATAGAAAACAAAGGACAAAAGATAGACTATCCTTTTTAATTTACAAGACAAAGAAAAAGGCCATGGAAAGGTATATGCCCACTTACCAAATTAAAGCATTCCCTTTCGGTACCAATCTCTTGCGATCGACCGTAGAGCGGCGAGTTGTGGCCGGTGATGGTATCCCAGGCACCGTTAAAGTCATAGGTCATCACGTTTAAGAAGTCCACATTACTAGACAGATATGAGGCACATATATAAATAATTTATATAATTATGTGCCTCATCAAAAAGTAAATAAAGAGTAGAATATCCCATATTCCACATTACTCACAGATATGAGACACATATACAAAATAATTTCTATAATTATGTGCCTCATCATAAGTAAATAAAAGTAGAATATCCAACATCCCACAGGTGAGACGTAGGGAAGGTCGGGAGGAGCTCATGTTCCTTTTCTTTAGGCCCTTGAACCAGCAATAGACGAATCCCAAGGTCCTGGACGCGGGGCCAGTGCATCGCAGGAGTTTACTTCCCAGCTTACGCCGGTACCAAATTCTGTTGCTTTTTGCCAGAGACAAGTGTGCACAAAAACATTTGCAAAGAGTCGAATCTGTAACCCATGATCATTGATCAGACGTTTTACTGATGGACCACCGTGCCACACCCTCGTTAAAAGATATATAATATATAGGCCTATGATGTAGTTTATTGTTATCTTATAAGGCCATTGTTGTATTATGTATTTAGTATCATGATCTATATATCATAATACCTTACATCTATATATACATATATAAATAAGAATACCTTACAGTTTTACTGGTAAATGGTAATATATTTTGGGAGGATCTTCTAATGCTTTACATAAATATTCAGAAGATTGAGTGCAACAATACTTTAAATTTTAAAGAAAAGATGAAACAATGTTTTCTCAGGAAGAATTTGAAATCTTGGACGTCTAAAGACATAGGCCCCATCAAGAAGTCTTTCTAAATTACGATTCGATTATGCCATGATTCTTAATGTTTCGAAGTTGATTCAGCGCAGACCTTCATTTGGAACCTAAAATTACACAGCTTAAACTTACAAAACTTTTTGACTAAATACAGTAGTAATGAACTTATGGGGATATTTTAAATTTATCTATTCTTTATTTGCTCAACTAATTACACTCAACAGACTCGAACGCGCAATCGTTGGCTTACAGACTGAGCGCACTACCGAAAATACCACGGTGTCGCACAATTAACTACCGTGCTGCACTGTGTAAGGAGGGGAAAGTAACCGACCTGGATAGGGCAGGGATCTCATAAGCCTTGTCGATGGTTGCTACGCCAGCGGCAACAGCGGCGGTCAACAACAGACGTGGTTTTCCTGTACGGGTCGCTTCAGCTTCGTAGGCTGACCTCAGCTCCTGTAAAGACAAGTACATGCAAGTCTTGCTCACTGTACACTTATGTACGGATGTATGTATGTATGTGTGCATGTATGTATGGCTGGATATACGTGTGTATGTATGTATATACGTATGCAAGTATGAATCTATGCTTGAATGTATGTATGTATGTATGTGGGTAGGTTTTGTATTGTGACAGTGATATAGTGCATATAATCTGCATTCATACTGACCGATGTGAGCACGGTGAATAGTTGTTTGTCACCGGGTGGACTTCCCCTCGATCCGGGGTATTCGAAGTCCAGGTCCAATCCATCGAATCCCCAACGCTGCAGGTAGTGGATTGAGCTGTTGATAAACACCTGGCGGTTGGCACTCGTCGACATCATTGATGTCCATTCCGTTGTCCCAAAGTTCCATCCGCCAATAGCAAGGAGTGTCTTTAGCGACGGATTCGTCTCTTTGTGTTTGTTCAACTGCTCGAAACTGGGAAACAATGAACACGGCTTCAGTTAGAATAAATTAATATGTCCAGTTGAGATTCGAGAAGAGCGGAATACTCCTAAGTGAACTATATAACACTTTCACGAGAGGTTACATATTAAATAAGCAGGATTCTTTACATTCTCAGTCTTGGACTTAACCTGTAAATTCCAAAAGTGTCCTTTAGATGTTTCGAGGTTTGTATCATAACATGTATACAACGTCTTTAAAGAAGGACAGCTTACGCGCTTTGTATCAGAGCTTTAGCTGACTTGTAATTTCTTTCTGCTCAACGAATCGGAGCTTCCATGGACCGATGTTTAACCCTTTCCGGGGAACCAATCACAAAATTACAGAACGATTTTCACTTTCCCACACACTCATCGGAGCTTGATTAGAAAAATATTTACTTTCCAACGCACCAATCAGAGCTTTCGTTGACCGACATCTACCTTCCAACAGACCAATCAGAGCTTTCGTGGACCGACATTTACTTTCCAACGGACCAGCCAGAGCTTTTATAGACAGATACTTACTTTCCAACGGACCAATCAGTGCTCTCGTCATTCCATTCGTAAGGCTCGATCTTATTGGCCACAATCTTTGCAAAGGAAAAGATGACGTAGTCGCAGAGGGCGCCATTGACGTTCGGCTGCTTGAACTGACCCGCTCCCGGACGATACTGCGACCAGTTAGAAACGTAGCAGACGCGCTTGTAGCCTATCGAATAAAGAATGATTAATATAGGCCGTATTCTATAAATGGATAGTCCATTAAGGGGTTAAGGATGTCCGCAGAGTGAAGAGTGCGATCATCCAAACGTGGTCAAGGTGGAGGGGTTGTGGCCAACACGGACGTCGGCTTCTATTTTTGGAATAGATTATAGTTACTTTGCTACAGCCTGTGTCGTAAACACTTGCTCCAGTCAGCGGGCAAAAACGGGCCTTAGTACTCCATTGGAGTATATACGGCCGCGAAATGGGAGGGCAAGGCCAGATGCGGACAAGGGGAGGGATGAGTCCAAAGTAGGGTGTCCGGTGCGCAGGTCCTTTATGGACAACCCCTAAATGGCGTCTATCCGTCCCTTGACTGTAATTGTAATTAGAAATTTGTACAGCACCGCCTCAGGCCTGAGAAACTTTTATAACTAATTGGCCTTCGTCTCGGAACTGCGCTTGTGAGCCACACAACTGCCCTTGTAACCGCTGCTGGTTCCCATAGACTCTCTTGTCCTCTTGGCTCTGGTCGAACAGCCCGACATGGCAATTTCAACTACCTCATCTGCCGCTGTATAACTCGCGCTGGCTTCCCTGCCATAAAGGAACCCTCTGGCCCTCTTGCACTGATGGCAAGAGACCGCACGGTCTCACTTTGATTCCCTGGATCTCCGGGAGTAGCCTGATTCGGGGCACCGCGGTGACAGACACCTTGGGTTTTTCTTACATACCAGCAACTTTGTCCCTTTAGCCTTTGAAACCCTTGGCCCCATCAATAGAACTGGTCTTGCATTCATTACAGACTTGGGACGCGATATAACTCGCACTTCCGGAGACGCGAGAGAAATTAGCCCCCATCTGTTTCAACGCCTATCATTAACAATTCAGCTTTTCAATGTCGTTCTTTGCGGCAGTCCCTTCTCCTTGCCAGAAATGGATGATACGTCGCCGTTCCAGACGTCATTGTTACTAGTCCCCCGATAATTCTTTCTCTGCTGAGGGATTTTATGTACCTCGGGTTAAATAATAATAATAATAATAATTATTATTATTATTATTATTACTATTATTATAATTATAACTATATTAATAATAATAATAACAATATTTATTATTATTATTATTATTAATATTATTATTATTATTATTATTATCGTTATGAGAGCAACCCCGAAGTTCCATTACACAGTGATATGATAATAATAATAACTTATTAATACTTATTATTATTACTCATAATAATTATAACTTATTCAAATATTAATAATTTTCAATATTTCTATTAATAATAACTATTAATAATATTAATAATATTGCTAATTATTATTATTAATTTTTAACTAAGTAAGTAAATAAGTATTAATAATGATGAGAATGATAATAATAATAATTATTATTATCATTATTTGTAGTATTAGTATTAGTAGCATTTTAATGCAGTGCCTAAACACACGATGAAAGCAGCCTGAAGCGCTATCTGAAGGTTCCAAAGTCTATCACAGCCAATATGTACTCTAGGCAACAGGATAAGCTGTTTATAATGAGGCCTACACTTATTAATCCTGTACTGAAATGCCTGATATCTTAACTAATCAGTAGCATATTGTATTGACAATGGGCCTAATTATGACACATCGTAGTTTCAGCCTACACCATGCAATATACCTGGCCTAGTTAGCCACACTGGTTGAAGAGTTTCGTCAAATCGCGTGTATGCGTAAGGATTCCGGTTCGCATACTGATCGCGGCTGTATTTGATAGTTGTTAATCTCTTAAATATGTCTGTACATGGAGACATTAAATGGCGTGGCGCTCATTCAAACGGGCAGCGATGGTAAAGAATCTCACGCGATCAATTCATTGAAAAATGAGCAGTGTCGAGGCGGTTGCTATATAAAACCGTGTACATTCACATTTACCATAGATGTTGTAGTGTGTGTGTGTGTGTATGTACTGTATTACTGTTATTGTGAATGTAAGAACTTCTAACAATGTGAGGGTGTTTCAAAGCATCAGCGAACAAACTCTAAGAATTCAAAAATTAACTGTTTTACAAGAGCATACTGGTGAAGCGTACAAAATAAGAGCGAATGCCTAGTGTTATATATCGCCTCAAAGTCTACCCATAAAACAGCATACGAATCAGAATCTAGAACGAACGTAGGCCCCCAGATATTGTTGATTTTAATATTGAGAAATAAAAATTTAAAGTTTTTTAAAACTCAAAACCGAAAAAGTTATAAAACTTTTAAAACAACGCTTTATGTTCGAATTTCCTTGAATCACTGACACGAACGCGTGGCCAATCTAAAAAGATCATCACATTGGCAGGTAATGGCAATAAATACGTACTCTACGTAGATAACCCAAAGCTTGACCCCATAGGTCTAAGTAGCAGATCAAGTTGACGGTCCTTCCACGCAACACTCACCGGTAACTGCGGTCCCAAATGCAACCAGAATGAGGCAGAAAACGAGTCTCATTCTTCAGCGTTCTTTCTTTTCACTGTTGATCAACGTAGATGAAGTAGTCTTACAACCTCTTCTTTGCTTCGTTGGAACCTTCCGTTATCTGTGCGCATTTGGAGACAGTGGGCTTCGCTTAAATACTCTTCTCGTGCGTAATTGCGATACTCGTATGTTTGCCAACGGCTGACAATTGTAAACAGGATTTATCTCAGCTTACCTAAATACCACTTACTCCTTGGCCTAATTTTATTTATGAAACTTGAATGCTCTAATTTTATTTTATGAAGTACGAATCCTGACGTGAAGAGTACAGTAAAACCGTTTTGAACAAATTCACACTTATAATCTTGCGTAAGCATTGTGCAATTAGCATAGGTGCTGTGTAAAGCAACAATCTTTGAAGTCCTATTTGCAATTATTGGTGGCAAGAATTTATGAGCGTCCCTTATCACGGATTAAACCAACATTTTTTTCATCGAAGAATATTGGTGGCTAGTTGACGGTCTTTTCCACGCGACACGCGCGTGACACGCACGTGACACGCAGCGCAATGACGTTTTAAGACAACGATAAACCAAGACCTTCTTAAGCGTTTGAATCTACCTAATTATTATTGATGTCTGCAGGAGAATAATAAAATGAATTTTGATTAACGACGTGTTTGTCCTTTGTAAGAAGGCTCCTTCGAAAACAGAACCATAGATCAGAAATCGCCAGCAAACTATTTATTATAGACTGAAGTAGATATAAAATCTGTACTATTGGTTTTATTTATTCAAACTGTAGTAAATAATCATTAAAGCCAACAAGATGTTTACCACAAGAGAAAAGAACTGATCACGCAGGAAATTGTCTAAGAATATGCACTGATCACGCACAAAATGTATAAGAACATGAAGTAATCACGCAGGAAATGTCTAAGAACAGGGTTCAGTTTGGTAATTTACAGCAGTCTGTAATTCTGTAAATCAGCAGTTATTTACAGACTAAACAAAATCGGTCTATGTCAAGCAGAAAGAGAGACAGACAGACACATACATACAGACACACACAGACACACAGACCGACAGATAGAGGCAGAGACGGAGACAAAGACAGAAACATGGAGAGGCATACAGAGACAGACAATGACATACAAAGACAGACAGAGAAAGAAAGAGAGAAAGAGAAAATGTAAATGTACATGTTTTTCTATAGCATCGTAGGTCCTCGATCCCGATCATTCTTCAACGGATAGAGTGCATTTCTGTCTTTCTCTCCGTTTCTTGATAAGCAGATCTATACAGAGAGAAAGAGAGAGAATTCTAGACCGACAGAGAGAAGATAGAACGAAAATGAGTTTAAAAGATATCTTTTAAACAAAGAAATAAAGAGCGAAACAAAGACACAGCTAGACTTGTGTCTGTTCTTCGACCTCGATGCAATTTAAACCCAGGAACAAATTTCTTAAAGACATCATTGTTTTTGGAGTTGCTTAGGAAATTACATTACCTTATGACCAGCGAATAAGGTAATAAAAGCGCAGTTCATATGTTAGTTTCATTTACACCGATTACACCCAGAACCAGAAATTTCTATTCTCTTCCACTCAGATGTGCTTCAAGTATAAATGCATTATAAATGAAGGTTTAATAAACTATATAAATGAACTATCATCTATATAAATGAAGGATTCAATAATCTCTCTAAGTGTTATACTACAGGCTCGCAATTAAGAAGTTTGTAATTCTGCATGAATCAATACCATTGCAATTCTGTATATATCAATTTTAGTTATTTCTAATTGTCTTATAAAGAAATGTTAACATATTTTCTAAAATAATGCAGACATTCTTTAACAAGTACTTTAAATACTGAATGCAGTCTTGTCTGCGATCTTTGTAATCATATGATGGCAATAAACAACTGAACAATAAAAAATCAAATATAAAAGCACCCATCGCTAGCACTGTTAGCTTTTTAAGATCAAGAAGGGTGGCCTAATCCAGGTCTTAGTGATCCGTTGGAGGAAGGACATCCACAAATGGGAATGGGATGGAAATGCCAAATGCAGACATTCTGGACAAGGGTGAGGGAAGGGTCCTAAGTAAGTCATTTTTGCGGACAACCTTGTTGGATGACCTCAGTAGAACCGATATCCAAGGATGAGTTAAGAAAGTAGAGTATGCAATGCTTTCGAATAATTGTAGACCTAAAGCCGTCCACGAGAGGCACGCATGGTCATAAAGTGCTAAAAACTTCGGTTTTTTATCCTCCGCATATGAGGGCGGGTGACCAGTCCTCTTCCTAGTCGATAGCGTACGGTCATGGTATGGAATTTATGGGTGAATTCGTTAGAGGGCGCATGCGAAAGAGAAATCTCGAAACTTCTTTCTGCCCTTGCAGTAATTTGCACTCCCACATCTGCGCTGACAGTCCAGCACTAGACTATTGCACACCCGCAAATTTCTAAAGCCTGCACAGTTATGAGTGCTACTAAGGTTAATAGACCAAATTTCGCTGGAACCCATTGTTACGGAGTTGTATATCAAACAGACACGTGCTTACTACTTAACCGAGGCTAATAGTCTTTGTTCCGATGAAGTGCTTTGGTTAGGTACCCGACTCTGCTAAACAAACGTTCCAGCACTTCATTCTTACTCTTGTTTAAATTAAGACGATTTACTACAACGCATATATTCTCTTACAGAATTGAGTAATAAATTAGTTTCCAGGAAATCATGAAGCTGATTATGAGTTTTTACTCTACCTAAAGTCTTTTTGGAGTGTTCCTTGGGACGCAAAGATGAGACGTGATTCTGAATGGGTATCTTGAAGATATGCATGATATATAAATTATTAGTTATATCATTTTCATTAAGTGATACTTTTATGCTATTTATGCTTCACCTGCTTGTGGATGAAGTTGGCCAATTTGTTTATTTTGAACAGTACCAATGGTCGAATCAAAGCAAAAGGCACCACACCAACAATGTTTAGGTTGGCAAGATCCACCTTAGACAGGTTCTTAGAAGGCACTTTATAAATGTCGAGATGACTAACCAGCTAACTTACACAATGACTCTGTTATGTTGTTATTTGTTGCATATGTCGTTGAATCTGTTATAACGCAATATTTCATTTTTTGTTTTGTATGTTGGGCTCACTAAGACTTTCGCTACTATTTTGTGTGGTGAGTTAAGTAAAGTTGTGACCTAGATGTGTATTTTTTATGGATGTATTGTTTGTAAAATTTAGTTTTTAAAGAATGAAATCGTTCTTTGAAGTATTGCTTGTAGATATGTGCTTCCTTAAGAAGTGAATGGAGCTCCTTAGTTTGATTTGTTTGTGATTCTTAGCGAGGGCTGTTGCCGCTAGTCGTAGTGCTGTAAAGCCTTGCTCCTCTTCCTCTTCACAGTCTGTCAGACATTCGTCTGAGTCAAAGGTTTGTCGTCATTCACTCGAACACTTGAAATACTGGCCTATAATTTTGCTATATGACTGTACCCGCAGCATAAGAAAATGATGTCATTGTAGCTGGGTTTTGGTAATGTGTATGTCTAAACCTATGTTAAAAACCTTTACTTTTATTTTGGCATTATTGTTTTAGCTACCCCATTAAGCAAGTCTAGTAACTAGGAAATGCGATAGTTATGGCATTGTTTGTTTTTAAATTGCTAGAAATGAACATGTAAATGTAAATATCTGAAAATTCTTCATGTCATACAAAAACGCATCAGTGAGAGCAGCTTATTCACTGGCGCCATGTCAAATCAAGTCCGCAAGAGCCAGGTTGTTTGGTCAATTTCAGAATTTGGGGGATCAATCCAGGCAGACAGCATGGTGCTAGGTAGAATCATTGGTGATAATGGTCATGACATGATGCTCAAACTGAATACCAGGTTTGTTAGATGCATGCTAGAGGATCGCTGAATTTCCTAGCGAATGTAGTGTACTGGCTGATAAAAGAAATGCAATTGCTGTTTATGATCTTGAAAGCTACAGATACATACTACATTTTGCACCTAATGTGGATTTCTTTATACATACCTTACATGCCAGTACATACATATATCACGCATGCATACATCATGCATGCATGATATGAGTAAATGAAAAGCTCTTGCTGTTGATTGGTGTGGCGATGTTTGGACCTAATCCGACAGATCATTTGAGTTCAATACCATGAGTTCAGGTGTTTAGACAAGCATGTTACTTTGTTTTACCTACCTCTACCTAGAGGCAGCATGTACAAGTTAATGTTACAGCTCAAGACCTATCTTTCCAAAATATTGTATGACTGTCGTAATTTTTGAACTTATGTACAGCACTGTATAAATCTTGTTATAATTATTACTATTATTATTATTATGCCCAAGGTACTTATGATCCCTCGGGGCTTATAAAAACGCTCCGGAGAAAGAGTCGTCCGGGTTGGCTAAAACTCGTCAAGTTTCGGCATACAGAAGGTGCTTCGGAAGCCGACAGCATTAAAACGTTGGATGGCAACTGATAGGCGTTGAAACAGATGACACGTCTCTCTTTTGTCACCAGAAACCAGAGTCAGAGAGCGCCCAAGCTCAGATATGAAAGTGAGCCCTGCGATGTTAATTGGGCCTAGAGTATCAAAAGCGAGGGGAACAAAATGATATTGCTGCAGAAGTGGGTTATATTTTGATGTTTTTCTAGATGCTGCTAGTTCCGCTGCTCCACCGACCGAGATAGAAGTAGCAGTCAAATAAGAAGCAGCCAGGTTGTCAGTCACAGTGAGAGCCCAAATCAGACTGCGGCCACCGCGCCATGGAATGAGCGTAAGCCCATCGGGTCTTTTACCGTCTGTTCTGGATAGGCCTACGAGTTCTTTGATTGTAGGGAAACCCGCATGAATAAGGCTACGGCAGATTAGATCGTTCAAGACGGCGTGCCGGGTGAAGCGACCAGCGCCTAAACCACAAGAAAGGCCATGCGTTCCATCTGCTGTCACAAGTGATCCGCATTGGCATCTGTGTGGTTCGCAAATACTTGCTCCCAGGCGAAGGCCCACAGCGATTCTCATCGCCTCATCGTCCAGTCTAAGGCCGCATGTGGTGATGGGCAGAGCAAAAAGCCAGTCTCCTGCGTGAGGTGCTGATATCGCTTTGAAGCGCGCCTGATGGTTATGCATCGGTGAGAGAGGCTTCGAGACTGGTAGCAGCCTTTTGAATTAATGGCCTATCCCAGTAAGATTGTTTGTGTAAGAGATTCAAGTCTGGTTGCATTATCTTACTCTCTTCACACCAATGCTGCATCATGGCTTCAAAATGTGCGTCATCTTTGGTTTGTATATTGCACAGCATGGAGGACTGGAGAACTCGGGTACCTGCAGCGGAGGCCAAGAAGGCAGGAAGCGCAAGCGAGGACACCCGACGTATGCACAGTCCTCCAGCCTTGACCGGGAGCGAAGCTTGGAGCCATTGACTGTCGGTTAAGGAAATATTGAGAACCGAACATAGGCCATCGCGTAAGAGAGAATCATATTTTGCCAGGTGGGTGTGGTCAAAGCATGGGCAGCATCGTAAGGTATGCAACAGCTTTGGTGAGCTCAACGAGTTTCTAAGCAGTATAAGGGCATCATGTTTGGCAATAAACCCCAACCTTGAAATAACCAGGGATAGTCCCGAGCAGCGGGATTCGAGAGTACATGTGAGGGCTTCCGAGGTCGACAGAGGGGCGCCCAATAGAGTAGCTTATTCCGGCTTAACGGACAAGAATTGATTGAGAGGTTCTGGAGTAGTCGCCACTGGGGAATGTGAAATTACCTCGCACTTCGAGCGATTGAGTCGTAGACCTAGAGGTTCACATTCTCGTTCAACCGTTCTCACGTCAGCAGCTACAACGGGTGCTTTTCCACCCAGGGTGAGGTCGTCCAGATAACAGGCCCTGAAGAATTGGCTGAAGGGGTAGGCAGAACAACAGCGGACCAAGTGGATCTCCCTGCTGAGGGCCGGCCTGAGAAAGTAGGGTGTAATTGCCAAACCTCAGTTCCGAAGCCTCAGCATAAGCCAGCTGGCAGAAAGGCATGAGTTCAGGCAGGATGTTACCGACTGCAGATAGCATATGATTTCGATGAAAGCTGTCCCTTCCCGTTTTGATTGACACCAGGTAGTTTTTATTGAAAGAAGTGCTATATAAATTGATGAGTACAGTACAATAACCATGGGACATGGGTGATTTTAGGATGAGGATGTACTGTTACACTTCCCTGATCTATTGTTGCAGGTTCTAAGACACATGTCAAGGTGTCCATGCACTTTCAATAACTGTATGTATGCCATGTTGGGTTACGTTGACGCAAGTTTTTGGTTGATTGCTTATTTTAACATCACCTA
Organism: Norana najaformis; assembly: GCA_964023275.1. NCBI lineage: Eukaryota > Metazoa > Annelida > Clitellata > Crassiclitellata > Hormogastridae > Norana > Norana najaformis. The sequence goes on from OZ029927.1 coordinate 19,917,120, forward strand.
AGAAACTAGGTGGCTTGGATGTAGTTTTTATGTTTCTTTGTAAATACACTTCATGGGCACAGTGTAATATATGAAGAAATTGCTTTATTGGGCCTTCACATAGGTAACACTCAGTACAAAGCATTTTTTATTATTATTTGTGAATTATTAAGCACCACTATCTAAAGACTAAGCATCAGTCGATGGCGCTGAGCAGTGGTAAGTAAAAGACTGGCTCAAGGTTCCTACACAGTAATCGTCTCAGGAGAGGCTCGACCCGAACTTTCCGCGACACAAGCCAAGTGCTCTAACCACTCAGCCGCCGTGTACTTGTAGTTGCAAGTGCTTTTTGAGTTAGCACATTGTTATGGCAGTATGAGTACTAGCAACATTTCCACAGAAATGCATGCGTATAGGTGCTACCTAGATAGAGTGGCAATGATACACTGCTATGCAGCTTGGAGATTTAATTCAAAATATTCTCTGATCAAGGGTAGCAGACTTCTTAACTATAAGGAATGAAATAATACAAGCTCATCTTGTCTTCCACCGTCCTCGAGCCGAGGATTGGCTGAACCTCTGACAATTCTGTGCCATCTGCTTCTGTCCCTTGTTTCCTGTAATATCTGGTCGAACGATAATTCAGTCCACGACTTGATGTTGTCGATCTGTCATCTTGGGTCTTCTCCATGTGCAAATGCGGAAATGTGCCTTGGATGATCTCTTTCTCTAAGCAATCCCTACTCTTTTGTAGTGCATGCCCGAAGTACGAAAGCTTTCCAAGTTTATATCCTGTGAATTGATTAATACGATGTGTGGCTGTCATCATTCGTGCTTGTCTTTGTTTCAGGCAAAGACACCAGAGCAATGGGAAAATTCTGACAAAGCTGTTGACAAATCGCCTGCATGTCGTGGAGGAACGGGACTTTGAGATTTTTGTTTTAGACGTCTTAACATAGATTCAGATCCAGTCTACTCGATTTTGCTGTTATTTTTTAAAATTTCTGTTTGAATTTCTGTTTGAATGATTTATTTAAGTTACGTTGATGTTGTGGGACGCGGTGGTGTAGTGGTATGGTCTGTGCCTCGTAACCGAAGGGTCACGGGTTCGAATCTGCCTCAAGCCACTGCGTAGCGACCTGGGACAAGTTGCTCAATCACAACTGTCTGTGAAGAAGGCAACGGCTAACCACCGCTCATCTCATCCCCAGGTGTCATAAAGCCAATGGACCTGCCTTCGGGCAGAGAACTCATCATCATCATCATCACTTTGATGTTACGAAATCTTTAAACTTTTGAATTTTGTAAAAGCTGCGTGAATCAGCCTAAGTCGTTCAGCTTACATCAAGTTTTTGTTGATACAGAGGATATGATCAAAACCGAATAAAGAGAGAAGTCCGAATGGTTTTCTTAGTTAAAAATATGACGTGGGCTGCCCAACAGTGAGGAAAATCTTGAATTGTAGCAAAGATTGCTTTAAGATTAATGTGACTGTTTTCCGTGGAAATACTTATGTTATCTGTTTTAAGTTTGCTTGTCTACAAAGAAACAGCTGAGGTTTAACACTTCTAATACTTTTTTCATTTTGCATTTATTACTTTTACTCCTAACTTTCTTAATGCATGTATATTAATTTTGTACCAGAATATAGAGACTTCTGAAACAGTCTTAAAATTTATTCATTTTAAAAATAACTGGGATAATGCCGAGAAGCGATTAATAAAATTATTCCATGCGAACTCCACATTTATCAGCAAAGGAAGCAATTATAAGCCTTGGTTATTATAACTTACAGTCAAGCGTATTTTGGAAATCTGTGTACTATAAATTAAGTGCACACAGGATGTCGTAAAAAGCCAATATAATTTAAATCTAAAGTTCAGTTAATGGTTTCTGCTTTATTATTATGATGATGTTCAACGAATCGGGGGAAAAAATGTCGGATATGTATTCTTTACTTGCGTACAGAAGAGATTACAATACATGTATTTACAGAATGCTTTGTGAATGACCGTATGTAAGCGGATTTATGGAGCAGGACGACAATAGTTTATATCTTAAGTTCAATCAATGCATTCCACTTGATTACGAGTTATACACAAATAACTTAATGGAATAACGAACGCTAGAAAAGATCGCGCAACTTCTAAGTAAGTGTGTCAGCAGTGTTAGCAGTGTTTTCGGTTAGTTAATAAGCAAATGCAAGGATGCCGTGGACGTTCTCCATGTTCCATAGATTGGACGGGGTCCTGTCGTTGCCTTAAGCCGTTATACCGCAGGCGGCCTTTCGTTCCGGCGTCAAGTTGTAGTCCCAGTTGCATACACTGTTGACGTCGTCGAAGTAGAGTCCGGCGCCACATTGGACGATGTTGTCGTTTCCATGGGCGCAGTTGTAGTACGACGTACAACTAGCCGGATTGACGTAGATACCATCAGCTTTGGTTCCGCAAAAGGAGCCTGCGAGAACAATAATAAGGGTAGGAGTGAGTCGGCGAGAGAAACTTCTACACCAGAGCAAAACGTTCATAGTAAAGCGAAACTTGGGCTGCATCAATGGGAGAAACCGTATGCTGCGTGTGTTTCATTTGGCTATCGTTAGTCTTCACCTCCGATAACATCAGAGTAAAGTTCCCATGTCGCACAGTGAAACGTAGGGTAGCCGCTCTTTTCCGCTCGTCGGCCTTTGAGCCAGCAATGGAAAAATTAATCTCCATTAAGGACGTTCGCAAAGTGGGAAGGGTCAACCAGTGCGGACAAGAGGAGGAGACTATTCCTAATGTGTAGGGCCCAAACTAATTCACGGGGGAAAATGCAAATTACACGGGCGTTTGGGGGGGGGGAAACGCAAATTATCACGGAAATTTCACGGAAAGTTTAAACGACCCGAATTTTCGTAATTTTCCTTCCTACACATGCTTAAAGTGATTTTACCGATGGCAGAAGATATGCACATTGGCTATCATCAGTGTTATTGGTCTTTCATTCACCAGTCACATATAATATAGTTCACTTGTTCGAAGTCAACATTAAAAACAAGACAACAATGGCAACTTGGGGACAAATGGCAATCAATCAGTCCTGACTAATCAGAAATAACCGTTCAGTCAATGTTTTGAATTACAGTCTACTCAGTCATCCGTATTCAATTCAAGGCATAGCCTTAGAATTCTTTATTACGATACACCTTGTACACAGATACATGTGACGTCATTATAAATTTGTATGTAAGGAAAAAGAGGTCAACCAGCTGAAGTTAGTAAGTAAGTAAGTATATTCTTTATTAACCAATAGCTAATCGCACATCGGTTTACAAGTATTTACGAACACAAGAAAACTTAATATTCATACAACATCCTATGTAAGCGTTTTGGGTGAATTGCCGGAAATTGTGCACTATACATCAAGAAAATCACCTAAAATGCGGGAAAAATACAAAAATCTTAGGATTACACGCGATATCACGGACGTTTGCCAATTACACGGAAACTTACCAATTACACGGATCGTGTCACGTCCGTGTAATCGTGAATTAGGTTGGGCCCTACTAATGTGGACGTCCGCTTCTAAATTTCGTACAGTTATTTATTTCTCTACAACTTGTTCCTCAAACACCATCTTCAATCAAACAACTACTGAGCTAATGACTAAGGCGTAGCCTACCTGATCCTACGTTCGATACAGTTGTTGTGGTTGTCGTTGGAGTTGTTGTTGGTGGTCCGGTGTAAGGAGTCGGAGTGGTGGTCGTAGTCGTGGTCGTGGTAGGCGCGCTGTTTTCAAAATCCAATTGAAAGACATTAGACACTGTTGTAGATTAACTAAAGCAGGTCTTTCTCGTATGAAATCGAGAGTTAATAATAGAAGACTTTAGGCATATTAGCTATGGACCGGAGCGAAATGGCTGGGAAATCGCATCTCAGCTAGCATAGTCTGAACTAGTGAAGCGAAGGTTCCCACAAGTAGTGAAGGCGTAAAGAACGAACGCCCCATAAATTTGGCGGAATGACGTTTTTTCTATTTCACACGATACACTAGATTCCATTTTTATAAGTTATAAGCTGCAGGAATATTTTCTGAAACACCACAGGCATCAAGAATAATATATACTCGTGTACATAGAAATAGCTTGCCATCTACGACACTTTAGAAATATTATATGTATTTCAGCTCCTTTCTCTCTCCCTCTCAGTGTTCCGCAGGCGCCTGAAGACTGTACTTTTCAACAGTGATTTTACTTACGGTGACGGGGCAGCAGTCGGTGATTCGGTCGGCACGTGACCAAGAAGGCCTTGATTCAGGACGTTCAGAAGAGGGTAAGCTCCTTTACCACAAAACGTCCCACTGAAGTCGTCGAGGTCGATGTTCCAGACAATCCAGCCTCCGAAGCCGTTGTTCTTGATATAGTTAACCTGATAATTTACAAAATCAGCTGCAATTGACAGAGACGCAATGTCTAGCTAAGCTTTAAGTACCATGAACTCATTTTGTAAGTAAGCAAGCTTGTTTGTATGTATGTATGTATGTATCGATGTATGTATATATGCTTGCATTTATGTAAGCATGTACGAGTGTATGTTATATGTGTATGTAGTGAGTATGTATGAATGTATGTATCTATGTGTGTATGTACCTACGCATGTATCTAAGTACATATATAGTGTGTATGTTTGTATGTATGAATATATGTACTCGTGTATGTATGTTTGTATGTAATGTCCATGTAGTGTGTATGTATGAATGCATGTATGTATGTATGTATATCAGTATGTACGTATGGCTATGACCATTTATGTAGCGCATTTTAAGATTCTCCCAATGGCGCTTCAGCATTGAAGACAGTTCTAATGAGGTGCAACTTATTTAAGATGGCAATGCGGAGTCGGTGCCTACCTTGGCTTGAAGGCTTGGCTCGTCATCGTATCCGACCCACTGGTCACCGTTGTATGCATAGGGAGCCTGGTTTTCAGTGGAAAAAACACGAACGGCTCCAGAATTTTGCAGAAAACTGCACACCTGTAGGAAAGAGAATACTTCTAAAAACAAAGGGAGAGAGAGAGAGAGAGAGCGTATTTCAAATGCGGAGAAATGTGGACAAAGCAGGGATTGGTACAAATTAGATCATTTTTGTGACATTCTTTTTGGACGACCCCGATCTCAGTGTGACCATGTGTGAATGTAGGCCTCTGTGAGAAGGCGAACTCGAATTTTATTTTAGCTTTAATTTTATTAAATTAATTTATATAATGCATAAGAAAGTAATTGCATTCGTCAACACGCCATTTGTCCATCGGCTGAGACACATTCACATGCATGATTTTCTAACCTCATAGTAAGAGAGGAATCCGGCTTCTCTTGTGTAAGTTCCTGCAGTGCACGGTCCTTTGACTGGAGCTCCAAGGCCGTTTACAGCTGGATTAGTCAGTTGGAAGCACCGGCCGTAGGTTGCAGTACCCAGCATAAGCTTCTCTTTTGGGGCTCCCTGGCTGACCCAGTATCTTGCTGCACAATCCTATCGCAGAGATGAGAAAATGAAAAAATTACGGGAAAAGAAAAAACAAACAAAACAAATGGAGCCCCTATCCAGTGAAGAGTTGGCAAAAACTAAAGGCAAGAGCAAATAATACCAAAAAACATCAGAAAACAAAGAACAAAAGATAGACTTGCTTTGTGAAGAGATGAGGAAAAGAAAAAGGCAATTAAAATCGAGGGAAAAACACACACAAAAACAGAAAATAAATGTAGCCTTATCGAGTGAAGAGTTAATAAAAAACTATAGGTAAAAGAAAAAATGACAAAAAGACAGGAAAAAAGAAAAAACCAAAATGGCAATAGAAAACAAAGGACAAAAGATAGACTATCCTTTTTAAATTACAAGACAAAGAAAAAGGCCATGGAAAGGTATATGCCCACTTACCAAATTAAAGCATTCCCTTTCGGTACCAATCTCTTGCGGTCGACCGTAGAGCGGCGAGTTGTGGCCGGTGATGGTATCCCAGGCACCGTTAAAGTCATAAGTCATCACGTTTAAGAAGTCCACATTACTAGACAGATATGAGGCACATATATAAATAATTTATATAATTATGTGCCTCATCAAAAAGTAACTAAAGAGTAGAATATCCCATATTCCACATTACTCACAGATATGAGACACATATACAAAATAATTTATATAATTATGTGCCTCATCATAAGTAAATAAAAGTAGAATATCCAATATCCCACAGATGAGACGTAGGGAAGGTCGGGAGGAGCTCATGTTCCTTTTCTTTAGGCCCTTGAACCAGCAATAGACGAATCCCAAAGTCCTGGACGCGGGGCCAGTGCATCGCAGGAGTTTACTTCCCAGCTTACGCCGGTACCAAATTCTGTTGCTTTTGCCAGAGACAAGTGTGCACAAAAACATTTGCAAAGAGTCGAATCCGTAACCCATGATCATTGATCAGACGTTTTACTGATGGACCACCGTGCCACACCCTCGTTAAAAGATATATAATATATAGGCCTATGATGTAGTTTATTGTTATCTTATAAGGCCATTGTTGTATTATGTATTTAGTATCATGATCTATATATCATAATACCTTACATCTATATATATATAAATAAGAATACCTTACAGTTTTACAGGTAGTGGTAATATATTTTGGGAGGATCTTTTAATGCTTTACATAAATATTCAGAAGATTGAGTGCAACACCACTTTAAATTTTAAAGAAAAGATGAAACAATGCTTTCTCAGGAAGAATTTGAAATCTTGGATGACTAAAGACACATGCCCCATCAAGAAGTCTTTCTAAATTACGATTCGATTATGCCATGATTCTTAATGTTTCGAAGTTGATTCAGCGCAGACCTTCATTTGGAACCTAAAATTACACAGCTTAAACTTACAAAACTTTTTGACTAAATACAGTAGTAATGAACTTATGGGGATATTTTAAATTTATCTATACTTTATTTGCTCAACTAATTACACTCAACAGACTCGAACGCGCAATCGTTGGCTTACAGACTGAGCGCACTACCGAAAATACCACGGTGTCGCACAATTAACTACCGTGCTGCACTGTGTAAGGAGGAGAAAGTAACCGACCTGGATAGGGCAGGGATCTCATAAGCCTTGTCGATGGTTGCTACGCCAGCGGCAACAGCGGCGGTCAACAACAGACGTGGTTTTCCTGTACGGGTCGCTTCAGCTTCGTAGGCTGACCTCAGTTCCTGTAAAGACAAGTACATACAAGTCTTGCTCACTGTAAATTTATGTGTGTACGCATGTATGTATGTATTTGTGCATGTATATATGGCTGGATGTGTGTATGTTTGTGTGTGTATGTATATACGCATGTATGAATCTATGCTTGAATGTATGTATGTATGTATGTATGTATGTATGTGGGTAGGTTTTGTATTGTGACAGTGATATAGTGCATATAATCTGCATTCATACTGACCGATGTGAGCACGGTGAATAGTTGTTTGTCACCGGGTGGACTTCCCCTCGATCCGGGGTATTCGAAGTCCAGGTCCAATCCATCGAATCCCCAACGCTGCAGGTAGTGGATTGAGCTGTTGATAAACACCTGGCGGTTGGCACTCGTCGACATCATTGATGTCCATTCCGTTGTCCCAAAGTTCCATCCGCCAATAGCAAGGAGTGTCTTTAGCGACGGATTCGTCTCTTTGTGTTTGTTCAACTGCTCGAAACTGGGAAACAATGAACACGGCTTCAGTTAGAATAAATTAATATGTCCAGTTGAGATTCGAGAAGAGCGGAATACTCCTAAGTGAACTATATAACACTTTCACGAGAGGTTACATATTAAATAAGCAGGATTCTTTACATTCTCAGTCTTGGACTTAACCTGTAAATTCCAAAAGTGTCCTTTAGATGTTTCGAGGTTTGTATCATAACATGTATACAACGTCTTTAAAGAAGGACAGCTTACGCGCTTTGTATCAGAGCTTTAGCTGACTTGTAATTTCTTTCTGCTCAACGAATCGGAGCTTCCATGGACCGATGTTTAACCCTTTCCGGGGAACCAATCACAAAATTACAGAACGATTTTCACTTTCCCACACACTCATCGGAGCTTGATTAGAAAAATATTTACTTTCCAACGCACCAATCAGAGCTTTCGTTGACCGACATCTACCTTCCAACAGACCAATCAGAGCTTTCGTGGACCGACATTTACTTTCCAACGGACCAGCCAGAGCTTTTATAGACCAATACTTACTTTCCAACGGACCAATCAGTGCTCTCGTCATTCCATTCGTAAGGCTCGATCTTATTGGCCACAATCTTTGCAAAGGAAAAGATGACGTAGTCGCAGAGGGCGCCATTGACGTTCGGCTGCTTGAACTGACCCGCTCCCGGACGATACTGCGACCAGTTAGAAACGTAGCAGACGCGCTTGTAACCTATCGAATAAAGAATGATTAATATAGGCCGTATTCTATAAATGGATAGTCCATTAAGGGGTTAAGGATGTCCGCAGAGTGAAGAGTGCGATCATCCAAACGTGGTCAAGGTGGAGGGGTTGTGGCCAACACGGACGTCGGCTTCTATTTTTGGAATAGATTATAGTTACTTTGCTACAGCCTGTGTCGTAAACACTTGCTCCAGTCAGCGGGCAAAAACGGGCCTTAGTACTCCATTGGAGTATATACGGCCGCGAAATGGGAGGGCAAGGCCAGATGCGGACAAGGGGAGGGATGAGTCCAAAGTAGGGTGTCCGGTGCGCAGGTCCTTTATGGACAACCCCTAAATGGCGTCTATCCGTCCCTTGACTGTAATTGTAATTAGAAATTTGTACAGCACCGCCTCAGGCCTGAGAAACTTTTATAACTAATTGGCCTTCGTCTCGGAACTGCGCTTGTGAGCCACACAACTGCCCTTGTAACCGCTGCTGGTTCCCATAGACTCTCTTGTCCTCTTGGCTCTGGTCGAACAGCCCGACATGGCAATTTCAACTACCTCATCTGCCGCTGTATAACTCGCGCTGGCTTCCCTGCCATAAAGGAACCCTCTGGCCCTCTTGCACTGATGGCAAGAGACCGCATGGTCTCACTTTGATTCCCTGGATCTCCGGGAGTAGCCTGATTCGGGGCACCGCGGTGACAGACACCTTGGGTTTTTCTTACATACCAGCAACTTTGTCCCTTTAGCCTTTGAAACCCTTGGCCCCATCAATAGAACTGGTCTTGCATTCATTACAGACTTGGGACGCGATATAACTCGCACTTCCGGAGACGCGAGAGAAATTAGCCCCCATCTGTTTCAACGCCTATCATTAACAATTCAGCTTTTCAATGTCGTTCTTTGCGGCAGTCCCTTCTCCTTGCCAGAAATGGATGATACGTCGCCGTTCCAGACGTCATTGTTACTAGTCCCCCGATAATTCTTTCTCTGCTGAGGGATTTTATGTACCTCGGGTTAAATAATAATAATAATAATAATTATTATTATTATTATTACTATTATTATAATTATAACTATATTAATAATAATAATAACAATATTTATTATTATTATTATTATTATTATTATTATTATTATTATTATCGTTATGAGAGCAACCCCGAAGTTCCATTACACAGTGATATGATAATAATAATAACTTATTAATACTTATTATTATTACTCATAATAATTATAACTTATTCAAATATTAATAATTTTCAATATTTCTATTAATAATAACTATTAATAATATTAATAATATTGCTAATTATTATTATTAATTTTTAACTAAGTAAGTAAATAAGTATTAATAATGATGAGAATGATAATAATAATAATTATTATTATCATTATTTGTAGTATTAGTATTAGTAGCATTTTAATGCAGTGCCTAAACACACGATGAAAGCAGCCTGAAGCGCTGAAGGTTCCAAAGTCTATCACAGCCAATATGTACTCTAGGCAACAGGATAAGCTGTTTATAATGAGGCCTACACTTATTAATCCTGTACTGAAATGCCTGATATCTTAACTAATCAGTAGCATATTGTATTGACAATGGGCCTAATTATGACACATCGTAGTTTCAGCCTACACCATGCAATATACCTGGCCTAGTTAGCCACACTGGTTGAAGAGTTTCGTCAAATCGCGTGTATGCGTAAGGATTCCGGTTCGCATACTGATCGCGGCTGTATTTGATAGTTGTTAATCTCTTAAATATGTCTGTACATGGAGACATTAAATGGCGTGGCGCTCATTCAAACGGGCAGCGATGGTAAAGAATCTCACGCGATCAATTCATTGAAAAATGAGCAGTGTCGAGGCGGTTGCTATATAAAACCGTGTACATTCACATTTACCATAGATGTTGTAGTGTGTGTGTGTGTGTATGTACTGTATTACTGTTATTGTGAATGTAAGAACTTCTAACAATGTGAGGGTGTTTCAAAGCATCAGCGAACAAACTCTAAGAATTCAAAAATTAACTGTTTTACAAGAGCATACTGGTGAAGCGTACAAAATAAGAGCGAATGCCTAGTGTTATATATCGCCTCAAAGTCTACCCATAAAACAACATACGAATCAGAATCTAGAACGAACGTAGGCCCCCAGATATTGTTGATTTTAATATTGAGAAATAAAAATTTAAAGTTTTTTAAAACTCAAAACCGAAAAAGTTATAAAACTTTTAAAACAACGCTTTATGTTCGAATTTCCTTGAATCACTGACACGAACGCGTGGCCAATCTAAAAAGATCATCACATTGGCAGGTAATGGCAATAAATACGTACTCTACGTAGATAACCCAAAGCTTGACCCCATAGGTCTAAGTAGCAGATCAAGTTGACGGTCCTTCCACGCAACACTCACCGGTAACTGCGGTCCCAAATGCAACCAGAATGAGGCAGAAAACGAGTCTCATTCTTCAGCGTTCTTTCTTTTCACTGTTGATCAACGTAGATGAAGTAGTCTTACAACCTCTTCTTTGCTTCGTTGGAACCTTCCGTTATCTGTGCGCATTTGGAGACAGTGGGCTTCGCTTAAATACTCTTCTCGTGCGTAATTGCGATACTCGTATGTTTGCCAACGGCTGACAATTGTAAACAGGATTTATCTCAGCTTACCTAAATACCACTTACTCCTTGGCCTAATTTTATTTATGAAACTTGAATGCTCTAATTTTATTTTATGAAGTACGAATCCTGACGTGAAGAGTACAGTAAAACCGTTTTGAACAAATTCACACTTATAATCTTGCGTAAGCATTGTGCAATTAGCATAGGTGCTGTGTAAAGCAACAATCTTTGAAGTCCTATTTGCAATTATTGGTGGCAAGAATTTATGAGCGTCCCTTATCACGGATTAAACCAACATTTTTTTCATCGAAGAATATTGGTGGCTAGTTGACGGTCTTTTCCACGCGACACGCGCGTGACACGCACTTGACACGCAGCGCAATGACGTTTTAAGACAGCGATAAACCAAGACCTTCTTAAGCGTTTGAATCTACCTAATTATTATTGATGTCTGCAGGAGAATAATAAAATGAATTTTGATTAACGACGTGTTTGTCCTTTGTAAGAAGGCTCCTTCGAAAACAGAACCATAGATCAGAAATCGCCAGCAAACTATTTATTATAGACTGAAGTAGATATAAAATCTGTACTATTGGTTTTATTTATTCAAACTGTAGTAAATAATCATTAAAGCCAACAAGATGTTTACCACAAGAGAAAAGAACTGATCACGCAGGAAATTGTCTAAGAATATGCACTGATCACGCACAAAATGTATAAGAACATGAAGTAATCACGCAGGAAATGTCTAAGAACAGGGTTCAGTTTGGTAATTTACAGCAGTCTGTAATTCTGTAAATCAGCAGTAATTTACAGACTAAACAAAATCGGTCTATGTCAAGCAGAAAGAGAGACAGACAGACACATACATACAGACACACACAGACACACAGACCGACAGATAGAGGCAGAGACGGAGACAAAGACAGAAACATGGAGAGGCATACAGAGACAGACAATGACATACAAAGACAGACAGAGAAAGAAAGAGAGAAAGAGAAAATGTAAATGTACATGTTTTTCTATAGCATCGTAGGTCCTCGATCCCGATCATTCTTCAACGGATAGAGTGCATTTCTGTCTTTCTCTCCGTTTCTTGATAAGCAGATCTATACAGAGAGAAAGAGAGAGAATTCTAGACCGACAGAGAGAAGATAGAACGAAAATGAGTTTAAAAGATATCTTTTAAACAAAGAAATAAAGAGCGAAACAAAGACACAGCTAGACTTGTGTCTGTTCTTCGACCTCGATGCAATTTAAACCCAGGAACAAATTTCTTAAAGACATCATTGTTTTTGAAGTTGCTTAGGAAATTACATTACCTTATGACCAGCGAATAAGGTAATAAAAGCGCAGTTCATATGTTAGTTTCATTTACACCGATTACACCGAGAACCAGAAATTTCTATTCTCTTCCACTCAGATGTGCTTCAAGTATAAATGCATTATAAATGAAGGTTTAATAAACTATATAAATGAACTATCATCTATATAAATGAAGGATTCAATAATCTCTCTAAGTGTTATACTACAGGCTCGCAATTAAGAAGTTTGTAATTCTGCATGAATCAATACCATTGCAATTCTGTATATATCAATTTTAGTTATTTCTAATTGTCTTATAAAGAAATGTTAACATATTTTCTAAAATAATGCAGACATTCTTTAACAAGTACTTTAAATACTAAATGCAGTCTTGTCTGCGATCTTTGTAATCATATGATGGCAATAAACAACTGAACAATAAAAAATCAAATATAAAAGCACCCATCGCTAGCACTGTTAGCTTTTTAAGATCAAGAAGGGTGGCCTAATCCAGGTCTTAGTGATCCGTTGGAGGAAGGACATCCACAAATGGGAATGGGATGGAAATGCCAAATGCAGACATTCTGAACAAGGGTGAAGGAAGGGTCCTAAGTAAGTCATTTTTGCGGACAACCTTGTTGGATGACCTCAGTAGAACCGATATCCAAGGATGAGTTAAGAAAGTAGAGTATGCAATGCTTTCGAATAATTGTAGACCTAAAGCCGTCCACGAGAGGCACGCATGGTCATAAAGTGCTAAAAACTTCGGTTTTTTATCCTCCGCATATGAGGGCGGGTGACCAGTCCTCTTCCTAGTCGATAGCGTACGGTCATGGTATGGAATTTATGGGTGAATTCGTTAGAGGGCGCATGCGAAAGAGAAATCTCGAAACTTCTTTCTGCCCTTGCAGTAATTTGCACTCCCACATCTGCGCTGACAGTCCAGCACTAGACTATTGCACACCCGCAAATTTCTGAAGCCTGCACAGTTATGAGTGCTACTAAGGTTAATAGACCAAATTTCGCTGGAACCCATTGTTACGGAGTTGTATATCAAACAGACACGTGCTTACTACTTAACCGAGGCTAATAGTCTTTGTTCCGATGAAGTGCTTTGGTTAGGTACCCGACTCTGCTAAACAAACGTTCCAGCACTTCATTCTTACTCTTGTTTAAATTAAGACGATTTACTACAACGCATATATTCTCTTACAGAATTGCGTAATAAATTAGTTTCCAGGAAATCATGAAACTGATTATGAGTTTTTACTCTACCTAAAGTCTTTTTGGAGTGTTCCTTGGGACGCAAAGATGAGACGTGATTCTGAATGGGTATCTTGAAGATATGCATGATATATAAATTATTAGTTATATCATTTTCATTAAGTGATACTTTTATGCTATTTATGCTTCACCTGCTTGTGGATGAAGTTGGCCTATTTGTTTATTTTGAACAGTACCAATGGTGGAATCTAAGCAAAAGGCACCACACCAACAATGTTTAGGTTGGTAAGATCCATCTTAGACAGGTTCTTAGAAGGCACTTTATAAATGTCGAGATGACTATCCAGCTAACTTACACAATGAGTCTGTTATGTCGTTATTTGTTGCATATGTAGTTGAATCTGTTATAACGCAATATTTCATTTTTTGTTTTGTATGTTGGGCTCACTAAGACTTTCGCTACTATTTTGTGTGGTGAATTAAGTAAAGTGTTGACCTAGATGTGTATTTTTTATGAATGTATTGTTTGTAAAATTTAGTTTTTAAACAATGAAATTGTTCTTTGAAGTATTGCTTGTAGATATGTGCTTCCTTAAGAAGTGAATGGACCTCCTTCGTTTGATGTGTTTGTGATTCTTAGTGAGGGCTGTTGCCGCAAGTCGTAGTGTTGTAAAGCCTTGTTCCTCTTCCTCTTCACAGTCTGTCAGACATTCGTCTGAGTCAAAGGTTTGTCGTCATTCACTTGAACACTTGAAATACTGGCCTATAATTTTGCTATATGACTGTACCCGCAGCATAAGAAAATGATGTCATTGTAGCTGGGTTTTGGTAATGTGTATGTCTAAACCTATGTTAAAAACCTTTACTTTTATTTTGGCTTTATTGTTTTAGCTACCCCATTAAGCAAGTCTAGTAACAAGGAAATGAGATAGTTATGGCATTGTTTGTTTTTAAATTGCTAGAAATGAACATGTAAATGTAAATGTCTGAAAATTCTTCATGTCATACAAAAACGCATCAGTGAGAGCAGCTTATTCACTGGCGCCATGTCAAATCAAGTCCGCAAGAGCCAGGTTGTTCGGTCAATTTCAGAATTTGGGGGATCAATCCAGGCAGACAGCATGGTGCTATGGTAGAATCATTGGTGATAATGGTCATGACATGATGCCCAAACTGAACACCAGGTTTGTTGGATGCATGCTAGAGGATCGCTGAAATTCCTAGCGAATGCAGTGTACTGGCTGATAAAAGAAATGCAATTGCTGTTTATGATCTTGAAAGCTACAGATACATACTACATTTTGCACCTACTGTGGATTTCTTTATTAATACCTTACATGCCAGTACATACATATATCACGCATGCATACATCATGCATGCATAATATGAGTAAATGAAAAGCTCTTGCTGTTGGATTGGTGTGGTCGATGTCATGTTATGGCGTTTGCCTCCTCTGCTTGGTTGCTCGAGAACAATTGGACCAAATGCTAGAAGGGGTTGCCAAAAGCTAGGGTTGAGAGATTCACTCAGGATCCTGTTAATTATGGTGGTTAGTAGCCTACTCACACATGGCCTAGCTGCTTTGGGGATGTGCTTCAACAATTTGTGTGGCAAAGTTGGGTGTGGAATTTTGCTTTGAGGGGTTAAAGGCTTTACTGTGGTGATTTCCGAGGAAGAGCCTATTCCAGCCTGCAAGCCAGGGGAACCAGAAGTAGCCACCGGGTGACCCGAGTTGTCTGGAGCAACCACTCTATTATTTTGTTGGATGTTGTTTAACGGGGGCTTATGCGAACCAGGGCAGCGATTATTACGTGGTCCGTGTAAATGAACCATTCCATCTTTGTTGTGTAGTTTTAGCACGGCCCGACATACACTGCATGTCCCCACTGCCTTTTGAGAGGCCTCTAAAGGGGTAGAATGTTTGTTCGGGGGGTAATCATTAGAGACTGAATAGACGCAGTCAAAGACAAACTTCTCGATCTCGAGTAAACATGCAGTCAGGGTGTCTAAAATCATGGGTTAAACAACAGGTGCGATCCGGAGCTACAGTGTCGGGGGGGCGTGCCAAGCTCTGCGCTGTCGATAAAAGGAACATAAACGTCACAGAACGGGTGAAAAGATAAAACGTATAACCTTTTCGACAAACCTGCCACAAGTGCTGAATCATACGCAACAGGGCAATGAGAATTCGAGAACAAGAACTTCAAAAAAACAGCATTAAAACCATAGCTTCGCCGCATGAAAGATGGAAGCCGCCATCTTGCACGAGAGCCAATCCCAGATTATTATTATTATATTAATGTGTCTTCGGATATGTAAGGCTGGAGTTGAACACAAACCAATCGAAGCAACCATGCGCAAGAAAATTGATGAATGTTTCCATGTTTTCTTTGCTGCACTTATGTATTTTTCATTGACTATTTTGGTTTGGAACTGTAAAAGGCCTTTTATGCAATTGACTAAGCTAGGAGTCTGAATGCATTTGGTGGAGTGATATATCAACATGCGCTTGAGATCTTGTTCTAGAAGATTTGCTGAAGCACGAAATTGTGAATAATTATATCTATTCTCTAAGCCACGTCTTCTGTTAAGTAATTTCAGTAGCTGATCGTCTCTGTAAGGAAGACTAAGTTTGTTTCATCTCCAGCTCCTAGATAAACACATGTTTTATTGATTAATTATTTAGATAATTAATTAATTATTTATTTATTATGCAATAGAAACTTGTTGTAAAAGCTGCGTTTTGAAGCCACATCAATTACCATGTTATAGTGAGGTTGGGTCATTATGAGGTTGGGTCATTATGAGGTTGGGCCAAAATGAGTTTGGGTCATTATGAGGTTGGGTTATAATTTGGTCGACCAATAGGAAAACTTAATTTCTTCTTCCAGCTTTTAGCCAAAGAAAGGAAACTTTTTGTTTGATATTTTGTAAGTTCTTTTTATTGACCTTACAGCCAAGTCATCTGCAAGTTATCAGTGAGAGTTTTATGCACAAAGTTCCAAAAGCTTTTCAAGAATGGCTGTATCTTTCTGTGCTTTCTTCGACTTCTTTTATTCAAGTTATACTTTCCATATTTTTGGAGTTTTTTTGCAACAGATGTGCAAATGTTTGATGTAATGTCAGTTCAACAATTATTTTGAACAGTACATCACCTGCCACTGAGCTTCCAAGATCTTTCTATCCCTACTGTATGCATATAGGGTATGCCTGTATCTACTAGGACTAGTGTCAGTGTTCAATACTCAGTGCTACAGTCCCTGTTTAAATTAGTCTGGGCTCACTAATAAAAGAAAGGAAAGTGATGAAGCTGTGTTCAGTTAAACACTGCAGACATTACACGAGGAAATCAATTGCATCCGTTTTTACATTTAACATCGTTGAAGCCTTTTTGGAATCCTTGTCTGGTTTTAGTTAAGTGTGATTGCATTGTTAACTGGCGATTATAGTTTTGAATCTTCTGCGTGTATACTGTCGGTGGAATTTACTCCCGTGCCGCAGTGGTTCAGACTATCTCCCATAGAGTGTACATTTTCCTCATTCATTTTCTCCTACCCATAGTTCATTCGCCCTCCATTGGTTCAGACTACCTCCCGCATCGGGCACATTTTCTCCATTCATTTTCTGCTGCTCATTGGTGTTTGCTTCTGCATGCGGCAATCCACTGATTGCATTATTGATTGTAATTGTATACAGCGCCTTGTGATATCTGCTTAGAGATATTGAGCAATACAGTGGACATGTTACTTGCACAGAATCACTGCTGCCACTAAGCAGTATAATCAGGGCCCAGGGACATAAAATTGACCAGCAACTCTTGCAATGCCCTTGCATAATTTCCACGACTTTCGTCCCTTCCCGTTTTGATTGACACCAGGTATTTTTATTGAAAGAAGTGATATATAAATTAATGAGTACAGTACAATTACCATGGGACATGGGTGATTTTAGGATGAGGATGTACCGTTACACTTCCCCGATCTATTGTTGCAGGTTCTAAGACACATTTCAAGGTCGTCCTTGTATAAGAAAAATTTGCTAATGAGCCACTAATTAAAGTAGTGACCTTTTCTTATTTTGAAGTTTTGTCTCTGCAGAATATTACGTCAGAAGCTATAACATGATGCTTTTTGATAAAAATTCTCACATTAGAGATTCTTACATTTTTTAACCTCAGGATCCTACAAACCTGGCAACATGCCTCTAAGAACTACAGTGGAAAGTACTTTACTTGAAAACTTTAACAAGAAATATTGTTTAACATGAAAATGATGCTTAGTCCATTCCAGAATCAACAGCTTTCAATGAAAATTGGTTTCTTATGTCACAAATCTGATAGCATGAAAATTTTACCTATCACAAATTATATGCCGGTCCCTTGGAAGAAACTGCAATACAACACTTCGAATAACACAAAATGTTGATTTACTTTCAACTTGTGGCTCCAAAGTGAATGTTCCTATTTCGTTTCCCTTTTGGGCTTAGGCTTGGTGTGTGCTGGTTGAGACATTAATTGCTTAAAGTGCTGTGACATATATGGCCTATGTCATTTATAACCTTGCTAGGTCTTGACATCAATGATGACCTTTACTTTACATTCATGGAAAAATACTTTCAGTGTAGAACAGAACACAACGTATATCATTGTACTTACTGATCTAAATAGACTGCGGCAGATATTTGCCACCTATTGTGGCAGATGTCAACAGAATCTGGAAGAATATAGCAGCAGAGTGACACATATTAGTAATAAAGGCTTAAGATTTCATCAGATAGTTGAAATATGACCAAAGAGCTAATGTATTGGCTTTCACCACTGCGACCTGGGTTAGACATTGGCATTGCCAAACTGTGTGAAACCACTATGAGAATCATCGCAATACAAGTACAAATACCTTCCTAAATCCATTGCAACGTATAAATGATTCCCAGTATGTTTTGCTTGGACTAGTGACTAGTTAACTTGATATTCGGTCAACACAAATTGTTCTTGCTAGTCCCCTGCATTTTGCGTTAAATGATTTCCAGTGTAAATTGTTGATGGAGGCATTTAATAAGTGAGTTGTTACTTTGCCCTAATAGGTCACATAAAATCGAATTTTCACCATACTTTGCTCTGTTCATAGAATCAAAAGACTTCTATTGTGCCATTACCATTGATGCACAAGGCAACATTTATATTTGCGTTTTACATTTACCGTTGATGGTCACTTCAAGCGAAACTATGGTAAGAAATTGTAATAGAAAAGAGAAGCCCAGTTGAAGTCCGATAGAATCATTTAATGAACGAACTGTGTTACCTGACCTTTGTGAAGTGCTTTTGTGTGTCAGTAATGTGACATCTACTACAAATATTTCTTGTCTTGCAGCGACACAGACTGGTCAGTAGTGTTTTGGAGGAGGAACTCCGCACTGGTGTCCATGCACTTTCAATAACTATGCCATGTTGAGTTACGTTGACGCAAGTTTTTGGTTGATTGCTTATTTTAACATCACCTAAGAAGCTAGGTGGCTTGGATGTAGTTTTTATGCTTCTTTGTAAATACACTTCATGGACACAGTGTAATATATGAAGAAATTGCTTTTTTGGGCCTGCATCTAGGTAGCACGCAGTGCAAGACATTTTTTATTATTATTTGTGAATTATTAATCACCACTATCTACAGAGTTAACATCACTCGATGGAACTGAGCAATGCTAAGTAAAAGACTGGCTTAAGGTCCCTACACAGTAACCGTCTCAGGAGAGGCTCGACCCAACTTTCCGCGACACAAGCCAAGTGCTCTAACCACTCAGCTACCGTGTATTTGTAGTTGCAAGTGCTTTTTGAGTTAGCATATTGATATGGCAGTACGAGTACTAGCAACATTTCCACAGAAAAGCATGGGTATAGATGCTACCTAGATATAGCGGCAATGCTATACTGCTTTGCTGCTTTGCGATTCAATTCAAAATATTCTCTGGTCAAGGGTAAATATAGCAGACTTTTTGACTATTACGAACGAAATAATACAAACTCGTCATGTCTTCCACCTTCCTCGAGCCGAGAATTGGCTGCACCACGGACAATTCTGTGCCATCTGCTTCTGTCTCTTGTCTCCTGTGATAACTGGTCGAACGATAATTCAGTCCACCACGACTTGATGTTGTCGATCCGTGTCATCTTGGGTCTTCCCCATGTGCAAATGCGGAAATGTGCCTTGGATGATCTCTTTCTCTAAGCAATCCCCACTCTTTTGTAGTGCATGCTCGAAGTACGAAAGCTTTCCAAGTTTATATCCCGTGAATTGATTAATACGATGTATGGTCGTCATCATTCGTGCTTGTCTTTGTTTCAGGCAAAGACACCAGAGCAATGGGAAAATTCTGACAAAGCTGTTGACAAGTCGCCTGCATGTCGTGGAGGAACGGGACTTTGAGCTTTTTGTTTTAGACTTCTTAACAAGATTCAGATCCACTCTACTCGATTTTACTGTTATTTTTTAATTTTTGTTTGAATTTGCATGATTTATTTAAGTTACGTTGATGTTGTGGGACGCGGTGGTGTAGTGCCTCGTAACTGGAGGGTAAGAGGCCCGAATCTGCCTCCTCAAGCCACTGCGTAGCGACCTGGGACAAGTTGCTCACTCACAATTGCCTGTGAGGAAGGCGACGGAAACCACCTCTCTCATCTCATCACCGGGCGCCATAAAGCCAATGGACCTGCCTTCGGGCATAGAGCTCAGCATCATCGTCATCATCACGTTGATGTTACGAAAATTTTTGAATTTTGTAAAAGCAGCGTGAAGCAGCTTACTGTAAGTCATTCAGCTTACTTCCGTCAAGTTTTAGTTGATCCAGAGGATATGATCAAAACCGAATAAAGAGAGAAGTGCGAATGGTTTTCTTAGTCTAAAATATGGCTTAAGCTTCCCATTGGTGAGGAAAATTTGGAATTGTAGCAAAGATTGCTTCAAGACTTATGTGACTGTTTTCTATGTAAATACTTATAAGATATTTTGTTTTAAGTTTGCTTGTCTAAAAAAGAACCAGCTGAGACTTAACTCTTCTAATATATTTTTCATTTTTGCAGTTTATTACTTTTACTCCTTTAAATACTTTTTAGATGCATGTATACATAATTTTTGTACCTGAATTTAGAGACTTCTGAAACACAGTTTTAAAATTTATTCATTTTAAAAATAACTGGAATAATGCCGAGAAGCGATTAATAAAATTATTCCATGCGAACTCCACATTTATCAGCAAAGGAAGCAATTATAAGCCTTGGTTATTATAACACACTCAATCGTATTTTAGAATTCTGTGTAAAACAACTTAAGTGCATACAGGATATCGTAAAAAGCCAATATAATTTAAATCTAAAGTTCAGTTAATGGTTTTTGCTTTATTATTATGACGATGTTCAATGAATCAAGGAAATATTGTCGGATTTACAGAATGTTTTGTGAATGACCGTATGTAAGCGGATTTATCGAGTAGGACGACAATAGTTTATATCTTAAGTTCAATCAATGCATTCCACTTGATTACGAGTTATACACAAATAACTTAATGGAATAACGAACGCTAGAAAAGATCGCCGCGCAACTTGTACAGAATGTTTTGTGTTAGCTGATAAGTGTGTCAGCAGTGTTAGCAGTGTTTTTTGGTTAGTTAATAAGCAAATGCAACGATGTCGTGGACGTTCTCCGTGTTCCACAGATAGGATGGGGTCCTGTCGTTGCCTTAAGCCGTTATACCGCAGGCGGCCTTTCGTTCCGGCGTCAAGTTGTAGTCCCAGTTGCATATACTGTTGACGTCGTCGAAGAAGAGTCCGGCGCCACATTGGACGATGTTGTCGTTTCCATGGGCGCAGTTGTAGTACGACGTACAACTAGCCGGATTGACGTAGATACCATCAGCTTTGGTTCCGCAAAAGGAGCCTGCGAGAACAATAATAAGGGTAGGAGTGAGTCGGCGAGAGAAACTTCTACACCAGAGCAAAACTTACATAGTAAAGCGAAACTTGGGCTTCATCAGTGCGAGAAACCATAAGCTGCCTATCGTTATTCTTCACCTCCAATAACATCAGAGTAAAGTTCCCATGCCGCACAGTGAAACGTAGGGGAGCCGCTCTTTTCCGCCCGTCGGCACTGGACAAATCTCCATTAAGGACGTTCGCAAAGTGGGAGGGGTCAATCAATGTGGATAAGGAGAGGAGACTATTCCTAATGCGGGCGTCCGCTTCTAAATTTCGTACAGTTATTTCTCTACAACTTGTTCCTCAAACACCAACTTCAATCAAACAACTACTGAGCTAATGACTAGGGCGTAGCCTACCTGATCCTACGTTCGATACAGTTGTTGTGGTTGTCGTTGGAGTTGTTGTTGGTGGTCCGGTGTAAGGAGTCGGAGTGGTGGTCGTAGTCGTGGTCGTGGTAGGTGCGCTGTTTTCAAAATCCAATTGAAAGACATTAGACACTGTTGTAGATTAACTAAAGCAGGTCTTTCTCGTATGAAATCGCAAGTAAATAATAGAAGACTTTAGGCATATTAGCTATGGACCGAAGCGAAATGGCTGGGAAATCACATCTCAGCGAGCATAGTCTGAACTAGTGAGGCGAAGGTTCCCACAAGTAGTGAAGGCGTAAAGAACGAACGTCCCACAAATTTGGCGGAATGACGTTTTTTCTATTTTCACACGATACACTAGATTCCATTTTTATAAGTTATAAGCTGCAGAAATATTTTCTGAAACACCACAGGCATCAAGAATAATATAAAATCGTGTACACAGAAATAGCTTGCCATCTACGATACTTTAGAAATATTAAATGTATATCAGTTACTTTCTATTCCACTCCCAGTGTTCCGCAGGCGCCTGAAGACTATACTGTTCAAAAGTGATTTTACTTTTTCGGGTCGAAAGCACCTCTGTTGAGCTTATCCTCTAAGAGGCGCTTTATAAATCTCAAATTACAATTACAATACTGCAACATATAGTGGGCGTTCTTATCCCTTTGCTGACCCCAAACTCTGAAAGCCTCTTGCGACAAACCTTCACTCGGCAGAGTCTGTGTTGACCTAAGATCTCAACCCACCGTTTCCTGAACTCAGTTCCTGCGTAGACCGTTTCTGTGTCCTCGTGGTTTTCTCTCATAGCTACTGAAAGCCCTGATTACAGTCACTGTTACTTCACCCCAATTCCAACTTCAAATACCTTGATCAGACCCTGTTTTTGCGTAGGGATACATACGGTGACGGGGCAGCGGTCGGTGATTCGGTCGGCACGTGACCAAGAAGGCCTTGGTTGAGGACGTTCAGAAGAGGGTAAGCTCCTTTACCACAAGACGTCCCACTGAAGTCGTCGAGATCGATGTTCCAGACAATCCAGCCTCCGAAGCCGTTGGTCTTGATATAGTCAACCTGATAATTGCCAAAATGAGCTGCAAGTGACAGAGATGCAATGTCTAGCTAAGCTTTAATTACCATGAACTCCTTGAGTAAGTAAGCAAACGTGTACATATTTAGTGTGCGTATGTATGCACGTATGTTTGTATGTATGTATGTATTTATGTAGTGTGTGTGTTTGTATGTATGCATGAATGTATGTATGGATGTGTATGTGTTTGTACGTACGTATGTATGCATGTATGAGTATGTATGTACGTATGTATTTATGTACGTATTTGTGTATGTATATATGTATGTACGTATGCTTGTGTGGCTCAGAACATTTATGTAGCGCATTTTTAGATCCCCTTAGTGGCGCTTCAGCATTGAAAACAGTTCTAACGAGGTGCAACTTAATTAACATGGCAATGGTGAGTCGGTGCCTACCTTGCGTTGAAGGCTTGGCTCGTCATCGTATCCGACCCACTGGTCACCGTTGTATGCATAGGGAGCCTGGTTTTCAGTGGAAAAAACACGAACGGCTCCAGGATTTGTCAGAAAACTGCACACCTGTTGGAAAGAGAATACTTCTAAAAACCGTGGGGCATTATAACACGGCGTACCTCCTAGCACGTATACAATCAGTTATGGGGTCGTCCACTAAGAACGTCTGCAAAGGGGAAGGAAGGTGTCACTCAAATGGGGGCAAAGGAAGGGGTTTATGCCAAATGCGGATGTCCGCATCTGAATTTGGTACATACCAGTGGCGGATTTAGCTGTAGGCGTGGAGCGATTCGCCCACTCACCCCTCTTGGTTATACGCTGGCACCCCTCAGATCGGACCCGTGTATGGAGGACTACCAGAATGTGGCGCCCCTCTAGAAATGCTCTCGCGCCCCCACGCAGGCAATCCTGGAGTCGCCACTGGTACAATCAACGATTTCAGCAGCATAACCTGTGCCTTAAACACCAACTTCAGTCAAGTAACCTGTGCCTTAAACACCAACTTCAGTCAAGCAGCAGACAGCATCTGCTTCGTTGGGATTAAGTAGAGTCCTTTGTTAGACGCGGCCGTAATGACTGCCCCAACCCGATAGCACAGTTAGTCCATCAAGGTCTACAGGAGTTATTATTTCTGTACTTATTAAGCGCCGCTATCTAACGACTAAACATCAATCGATGGCGCTGAGCAACTGTAAGTGAAGGACTTGCTCAATGTCCATATATAGTAACCGTCTCATGGGAAGAGGCTCGAACCCATACTCTCAGCGTTACAAGCCGAGCACTCTATCCAAACGGCTACCGCGCCCCACATCCGGACATCCGCAAAAGGGAGAGAGGGAGAGTAATGGAAAATGCGAAGAAATGTATACAAGGCAGGGAAAGGCACAAATTAGATCATTTTTATGACATTCTTTATGGACGACCCCGATCTCAGTGTGACCTTGGGTGAATGCAGACCTCTGTGAGAAGGCGAACTCGAATTTATTTTAGCTTTAATTTTATTAAATTATTTATTTTAATGCATAAGAAAGTAATTGCATTCGTCAACACGCCATTTGTCCATCGGCTGGGACACATTCACATGCATGGTTTTCTAACCTCATAGTAAGAGAGGAATCCGGCTTCTCTTGTGTAAGTTCCTGCAGTGCACGGTCCTTTGGCTGGAGCTCCAAGGCCGTTTACAGCTGGATCAGTCAGTTGGAAGCACCGGCCGTAGGTTGCAGTACCCAGCATAAGCTTCTCTTTTGGGGCTCCCTGGCTGACCCAGTATCTTGCTGCACAATCCTATCGCAGAGATGTGAAAATGAAAAAAATAACGGGAAAAGAAAAAGCAAACAAAATAAATGGAGTCCTATCCAGTGAAGAGTTGGCAAAAACTAATGGCAAGAGCAAATAATACCAAAATACATCGGAAAACAAAGAACAAAAGATAGACGTGCCTTGAGAAGAGATGAGGAAAAGGAAAAGGCAATTAAAATCGAGGGAAAAACACACACAAAAACAGAAAATAAATGTAGCCTTATCTAGTGAAGAGTTGACAAAAAAACTAAAGGCAAAAGAAAAAATTACAAAAAGACAGCAAAACGAAAAAACAAATTGGCAATAGAAAACAAAGGACAAAAGATAGACTATCCTTTCTAAATTACGAGACAAAGAAAAAGGCCATGGAAAGGTATATGCCTACTTACCAAATTAAAGCATTCCCTTTCGGTACCAATCTCTTGCGGTCGACCGTAGAGCGGCGAGTTGTGGCCGGTGATGGTATCCCAGGCACCGTTAAAGTCATAAGTCATCACGTTTAAGAAGTCCACATTACTAGACAGATATGAGGCACATATATAAATAATTTATATAATTATGTGCCTCATCAAAAAGTAAATAAAAAGTAGAATATCCCATATTCCACCTTACTACACAAATATGAGGCATATATAAAAATAATTTATATAATTATGTGCCTCATCATAAGTAAATAAAAAGTAGAATATCTAAATCCCACATTACTACACAGATATGAGGCACAGATATAAATAATTTATACAATTATATGCCTCCTCATAAAATAGATAAATAGTAGAATATCCATATCCCACATTACTACACAGCTATAAGGCACAAATATAAATAATTTAAACAGTTATATGCCTCATAGTAAAATAAATGGTAGAATATCCCGTATCCCACAAGTGAGACATAAAAGAGATCGAGAGGAACTCATGTTCCTTTTCTTTAGGCCCTTGAACCGGCAATGGACGAGTTCCAAGGTCCTGGACGCGGGGCCAGTTCATCACAGGAGTTTACTTCCCAGCTTACGCCGGTACCAAATTCTGTCGCTTAGTGCCAGAGACAAGTGTGCACAAAAAATTGTCCAGGGTCGTTACTAGAAGTCAAAACCCGCTTCCCATGATTGTTGATCAAACGCGTTACCGATGGGCCACCGTGACACACCCTCATTAAAAGATATGTAATATATAGGCCTATGATATAGTCTATCGGTAGCTTATAAGGCATTGTTGAATTATGTATTTAGTATCATGATCTATAAATAATAATACATGCAGTTTTACTGGTAAACGGCAATATGATCTTGTGAGACTCTTTTGATGCGTTACATAAGTGCCCTGTTACATAGAAATGTTCAGAAGATTGCGTGCATCGCCAATTTCTTTGAAATTTTAAATGCCACAGAACGAAACTATTTTTTCTCAGGAAGAATTTGAAATCTTGGACGTCTAAAGACATAGGCCCCATCAAGAAGTCTTTCTATATTACGATTCGATTACGGCATGATTCTACTTAATGCTTCTAAGTTCATCAAATGCAGACCATATTCAACCTGATATTACAAAGCCTAAACTTACACAACTTGTTGATTAAAATATAGTAGTGGTAACGTATGGGGATATTTTATTTATCTATTATTTACTTATTCAACTTACTACGCGCTCAAGTTCAGTGAATTTGAATCCTAAGGTGCAAGACAAGTCCAAGAGAATAACCAGTCCAGAGTCGTTACACTAAGACCGTTCAACAGACTCGAACCCGCAATCGTTGGCTTACAGACTGAGCGCACTACCGAAAATACCACCGTGTCGCACAATTAACTACCGTGCTGCACTGTGTAAGAAGGGGAAAGTAACCGACCTGGATAGTGCAGGGATCTCATAAGCCAAGTCGATGGTTGCTACGCCAGCGGCAACAGCGGCGGTCAACAACAGACGTGGTTTTCCTGTACGGGTCGCTTCAGCTTCGTAGGCTGACCTCAGCTCCTGTAAAGACAAGTACATGCAAGTCTTGCTCACTGTACACTTATGTACGGATGTATGTATGTATGTGTGCATGTATGTATGGCTGGATATACGTGTGTATGTATGTATATACGTATGCAAGTATGAATCTATGCTTGAATGTATGTATGTATGTATGTGGGTAGGTTTTGTATTGTGACAGTGATATAGTGCATATAATCTGCATTCATACTGACCGATGTGAGCACGGTGAATAGTTGTTTGTCACCGGGTGGACTTCCCCTCGATCCGGGGTACTCGAAGTCCAGGTCCAATCCATCGAATCCCCAACGCTGCAGGTAGTGGATTGAGCTGTTGATAAACACCTGGCGGTTGGCACTCGTCGACATCATTGATGTCCATTCCGTTGTCCCAAAGTTCCATCCGCCAATAGCAAGGAGTGTCTTTAGCGACGGATTCGTCTGTTTGTGTTGGTTCAACTGCTCGAAACTGGGAAACAATGAACACGGCTTCAGTTAGAATAAATTAATATGTCCAGTTGAGATTCGAGAAGAGCGGAATACTCCTAAATGAACTATATATCACTACCACGAGAGGTTACATATTAAATAAGCAGGATTCTTTACATTCTCAGTCTTGGACTTAACCTGTAAATTCCAAAAGTGTCCTTTAGATGTTTCGAGGTTTGTATCATAACATGTGTACAACGTCTTTAAAGAAGGACAGCTCACGCGCTTTGTATCAGAGCTTTAGCTGACCTGTAATTTCTTTCTGCCCAACGAATCGGAGCTTCCATGGACCGATGTTTACCGCTTTCCGGGGAACCAATCACAAAATTACAGAACGATTCTCACTTTCCTACACACTCATCGGAGCTTGATTAGAAAGATATTTACTTTCCAACGCACCAATAAGAGCTTTCATAGACCGATAGGCCTATAATTACTTTCCAACGGTCCAACCTGAGCTTTTGAAGACAGATACTTACTTTCCAACAGACCAATCAGAGCTTTCGTAGACCGACATTTACTTTCCAACGGACCAGCCAGAGCTTTTATAGACAAATACTTACTTTCCAACGGACCAATCAGTGCTCTCGTCATTCCACTCGTAAGGCTCGATCTTATTGGCCACAATCTTTGCAAAAGAAAAGATGACGTAGTCGCAGAGGGCGCCATTGACGTTCGGCTGCTTGAACTGACCCGCTCCCGGACGATACTGCGACCAGTTAGAAACGTAGCAGACGCGCTTGTAACCTATCGAATAAAGAATCATTAATATAGGCCGCAATCTATAAAGGGATAGTACATTAAGGAATTAAAGATGTCCGCAGAGTGAAGAGTGCGATCATCCAAACGTGGTCAAGGTGGAGGGGTTGTGGCCAACACGGACGTCGGCTTCTATTTTTGGACTACAGCCTGTGTCGTAAACACTTGCTCCAGTCAGCGGGCAAAAACGGGCCTTAGTACTCCACTGGAGTATGCACGGCCGCAAAATGTGATGGCAAGGCCAGATGCGGACAAGGGGAGGGATGAGTCCAAAGTAGGGTGTCCGATGCGCAGGTCCCTAAATGGCGTCTATCCGTCCCGTGACTGTAATTGTAAATAGGAATTTGTACAGCACCGAATCAGGCCTGAGGAACTTTTAAAGCTAGTTGGTCTTCGTCTCGGAACTGCGCTTTGTGAGCCACACAACTGCCCTTGTAATCGCTGATGGTTACCATAGACTCTCTTGTCCTCTAGGCTCTGGTCGAACAGCCCGAGATGGCACTTTCAACGAACTCATCTGTGGCTGTATAACTCGCGTTGGCTTCCCTGCCATAAAGGACCCCCTGGCCTCCCTTGCACTGATGGCAAGAGACCGGACGGTCTCACTTTGATTCCCTCGCTCTCCGGGAGCAGCCTGATTCTGGGCACCACGGTGACGCACACCTTGGCGTTTTCTTACTTACCAGCACCCTCAGTTACGGCTAGTGCTGTCGGAAAGAAACTAAATGCAGCCCATTCCTCGCAACACACGACTTTTTCCCTTTAGACTTTGAAACCCTTGGCCCCATCAATAGAACTGCATTCGTTACAGACTTGTGACGGAACATAACTCGCACTTCCGGAGACGCGAGAGAAACTAGCCCCCCTATATGTTTCAACGCCTATCACTAACAATTCAGCTTTTTAAAGTCGTTCCTTGTCGCAGTCCCTTCTCCTTGCCAGAAATGGATGATACGTCGCCGTTCCAGACGTCATTGTTACTAGTCTCCCGATAATTCTTTCTCTGCTGAGGGATATTATGTACCTCGGGTTAAATAATATTAATAATAATAATAATAATTATTATTATTATTATTATTATTATTATTATTATTATTATCGTTATGAGAGCAACGCCGAAGTTCTATTACACAATGATATGATAATAATAATAACAATAATAATATTTATTATTATTACTCATTATAATTTTTATTTAGTATAATAATAATAATTTTAAATATTACTAGTAATAATAATTAGTAATATTATTAATAATTTTGATAGTAATTATTATTAATTAGTGACTAAGTATGTAAATAAGTAATAATAATGATGAAAATGATAATAATAATTATTATTTTTATCATTATTAGTAGTATTAGTATTCGTAGTATTTTAATGCAGCGTCTAAACACACGATGAAAGCAGCCTGGAGCGCTATCTGAAGGTTCCAAAGTCTATCACAGCCAATATGTACTCTAGGCAAACAGGACAAGCTGTTTACACTGTGTCCGGAAAAATTCCAAGGCTTTACGGTAAATATGAAAATAATTAGTAAACATTAATCGATTTTTAAAATTCCAAAAACAGTTTAATCCTGAAATATTATTGAACTATAATTTATGTTCAAAATGTCCGCCATTGGCTTCAACGCAAGCTTCGAGACGTACACGCCACTGACTAACTGTCTTCCTCGCTGAACGCCATTTTTCTAGCAACTTTCTTTACAAAATATAAAATTCAAATACGTCACTGTGACGTAATTTTAAACGGGGGCCGTTAATAAATTGCAAAGAATTTTGTTGGTAATTATGTACGGATCAAAAAGGTTTTTAAATTTTTAAATTGATTATTATCTACTATAGTTTTTTCATTCATATTTTAGAGCCTTGGAATTTTTCCGGACACAGTGTATAATCAGACCTACACTTATTAATCCTGTACTGAAATGCCTGATATCTTAACTAAGTCAGTAGCATATTGTATTGACAATGGGCCCAATTATGACACATCGCAGTTTCAGCCTACACCATGCAATATACCTGGCCTATTTAGCTACCCTGGTTGAAGCGTTTCGTTAAGGCGCCTGTATACATGAGGATTCCGGTTCGCATACCGATCACTGCTGAATTTCAGAGATTTTAATCTCGTAAATATTTCTGTATATGGGGACATTAAATGGCGTGGCGCTCACTCAAACGGACAGCGATGGTGAAGGATCTCACCCGATCAATTCATTGAAAAATGTGCAGGGTCGAGGATATACGGTTGCTATATAAAACTGTGTAGATTTACATTTACCATAGACGTTGTAAAGTATGTGTGTATATTGTATAACTGTTAATGTGAGAACTTCTAACAACGTGAGGTTGTTTCAAAACATCAGCGAATAAGCTCTAAGAATTCATTTCTATGCTGATGACACCCAAATCTACATCTCATTTGACAGTTTGACTTGTCACTCATCTATGCAGCTGTTGTCTGATGCCTTTGAAGAGCTGCAGTCTTGGATGGCAGCAAATAAACTTCTCCTTAACCCCTCGAAAACTGAATTTCTACTGCTTGGCACTGCTCAGCAACTTAAGAAATTCGAATGGCTTAAATCTGTAAAACTGGGTGATTCACTCATTGAGATGACTGATACTGCTCGTGACTTGGGTGTTGTTTTCGATTCAACCATGTCCCTCACAACTATGTAAATGGTATTTGTAAGTCATCATATATGTATATTTGAGACATACGCAGACTTAGGCATTATGTCCCTATGTCTTCCAGAATATCCTTAGCTAACGCATTGGTCTCCAGTCGTCTTGACTTTTGTAACTCCATTCTTGTTGGTATCACTAAATCAAACATGCAGAAACTCCAAAGAGTTCAGAACTCCTTGGCTAGAGGCATAACAAATACTTCTAAATATGAGCATATAACCCCTGTGCTTAAATCTTTACATTGGCTTCCTGTTCAGCAAAGGATTTGTTTCAAATTAGGACTTACAGTTTATAAAACATTGAACTATGGCCAACCACAATACTTGAAATCAATCCTTATTCCCCAGACTTACCACTATTCTGCAAGGTCGTCTGATTGTCTTTCTCTGGTCATACCTTGGGCTAGAACTGTTCTTGGTAAACGGGCATTTTCGGTTGCTGGACCAACATTTTAGAATTCCCTCCCTGTGTCTGTTCGTTCTGCTCAGTCGCTCCTGTCATTTCGTTCTCAACTTAAAAGTTACTGTTTCAAATTGCTTATCCACCATAGGCTGCCTCTCTGTCGTGCGGACTGACCTTCTGGATATCGACCTGATTGTGGCTTGGTTTTGGTGTGCCATCGGTTGATGCCTTGTGCATTAGACACTGGCGCATTAGAAGTTGCTAATTATTATTATTATTCAAAAATTAACTGTTTTACAAGAGCATACTGGTGAAGCGTACAACATAATAGCGAACGGTTAGTGTGAAATATCGCCTCAAAGCCTACCCATAAAACAGCATACGAATCTGAACTAGTATAAACGTAGGCCGCTATATATTTGTGATTTTAATATTGAAAAAAAAAGAAATTTAAAGTTTTAAAACTTAAAACTTAGAAAAGTTTTAAAACTTTTAAAACAACGCTTTA
Source organism: Norana najaformis (assembly GCA_964023275.1). Classification (NCBI taxonomy): domain Eukaryota; kingdom Metazoa; phylum Annelida; class Clitellata; order Crassiclitellata; family Hormogastridae; genus Norana; species Norana najaformis. Next base: position 19,948,668 of record OZ029927.1, read on the forward strand.
AGTTCAACTTTCCTTGAGGCACTGACACATGCACGCATGCCAATCTACAAAGTTCGTCATGTTGCAAGGTAATGCCAATAAATACATACATTACGTAGATAACGAAAAGCTTGAAGCCATAGGTCTACGTAGCAGATCAAGTCGACGTTCTTTTCTGCGTGACACTCACCGGTAACTGCGGTCCCAAAGGCAACCAGAATGAGGCAGAAAACGAGTCTCATTCTTCAGCGTTCTTCCTTTTTCTTGTTGATCAACGTAGATGAAGTAGTCTTGCAACCTCTTCTTTGCTTCGCTCGAACCTTCTCTTATCTGAGTGCATTAGGAGACAGTGGGCTTCGCTTAAATACTCTTCTCGTGCATAATTACAATACTCGTAAGTTTGCCAACGGTTGACAATTATAAACAGAATAATTATCTCAGCTTTCCTAAGCACCACTCATTCCTTGCCCTAATTTTATTTATGCAACTTGAATGCTCTAATTTTATTTTATGAAGTACGAATCCTGACGTGGAGAGTACAGTAAAATTGTTTTGAACAATTTCAAACTCAAGATCCTATGTAGGCCTAAACGCTGTACAGCTAACACATGCGCTATATAAAGTAACAGTCTTTGAAGACCTAGTTGCAGGGATTGATGAGCTTCCCTTATTATCAATCTACATTAATGGGATATTTTGTATTAATACATCTTTCATCGAAATACAGTAGAGCAATGATGTCAATGACGTGTTAAGACGATGATAAACAAGGGCTTTATTCAGCATGTGTACCTACCAAATTATTCATTTCTGTAGCACTATAATAAAAAAGAATTTTGATTAACAGCGTTTGTCCTTCGTAAGAAGGCTCCTTCGAAAACATAACCATAGATCAGAAATCGCCAGCAAACTATTTATTATAGACTGAAGTAGATATAAAGTCTGTACTATTGGCTTTATTTATTGAAACTGTAGTAAATTCTTGTTAAAGCCACCAAGATATTTACCACAAGAGAAAAGAACTGATCACGCAGGAAATGTGTAAGAACATGAAATGATCACGCAGGAAATGTCTAAGAATATGAAGTAATCACGCAGGAAATATCTAAGAACATGGTTCAGTTTGGTAATTTACAGCAGTCTGTAATTCTGTAAATCAGCAGTAATTTACAGACTGAACAACATCGGTCTATGTCAAGCAGAGAGAGAGAGAGAGAAAGAGAAACAGACAGACAGACACACACAGACAGACACACAGAGGCAAAGTGAGAAAGAGAAAATGTAAATGTACATGTTTTTCTATGGCACGTATGTCCTCGATCCTGATCATTCTTCAACGGATAGAGTGCATTTCTGTCTTTCTCTCCGTTTCTTGATGAGCAGATCTATACAGAGAGAAAGAGAGAATTCTAGACCGACAGAGAGAAGAAAGAACGAAATCAAGTTAGAAAGATATCTTTTAAACAAAGAAATAAAGAGCGAAACAAAGAGACAGCTAGACTTGTGTTTGTTCTTCGACCTCGATGCAATTTAAACCCAGGAACAAATTTCTTAAAGACATCATTGTTTTTGGAGTTGCTTAAGAAATTACATTACCTTATGACCAGCGAATAAGGTAATAAAAGCGCAGTTCATATGTTAGTTTCATTTACACCGATTACACCGAGAACCAGAAATTTCTATTCACTTCCACTCAGATGTATCAAGTATAAAAGCATTATAAATGAAGGTTTAATAAACTATATCAATGAACTATCATCTATATAGGTGAAGGATTCAATAATCTCTCAAAGTGTTACAGTACATGTTGGTAATTGGGAAGGTTGTAATTCTCTATGTATCACTATCATTGTAATTCTGTATATATCAATTTTAGTTATTTCTAATTGCTTTATAAAGAAATGTTAACACATTTTCTAAACCAATACAGACAATCTTTAACAAGTACTGTAAATACTAAATGCAGTCTTGTCTGCGATCTTTGTAATCATATGATGGCAATAAACGATTGAATAATGCAAAATCAAATATAAAAGCACTCATCGCTTGCACTGTTAGCTTTTTAAGATCAAGAAGGGTGGCCTAATCCAGGTCTTAGTGATCCGTTGGAGGGAGGACATCCACAAATGGGAATGGGATGGAAATGCCAAATGCAGACATTCTGGACAAGGGTGAGAGAAGTGTCCTAAGTAAGTCATTTTTGCGGACATCCTAGTTGGATGACCTCAGTAGAACCGATATCCAATGAGTTTTAAAAAGTAGAGTATGCAATGCGTTCGAATAACTGTAGCCCTAAAGCCGTCCACGAGAGGCACGCATGGGTATAAAGTGCTAACGATTTCGTTTTTATCCTCCGCATATGAGGGCGGGTGACCAGTCTTCTTTCTAGTCGACAGTGTACGGTCATCGTATTGAATTTATGGGTGAATTCGTTAGAGGGCGCATGAGAAAGAGAAATCTCGAAATTTCTTTCTGCCCTGGCAGGAATTTGAACCCAGACATCTCCGCTGACGGTCCAGCAGGCAAACCACTAGACTATCGCCAACCCGCGAATTTCTTAAACCTGCACAGAAATGAGTCGTACTTAGGTTAATGGACCAAATTTCGCAGGAACCCATTGTTACGGAGTTGTAAATCAATCAGACCCGTGTTTACGACTTAACCGAGGCCGATGGTCTTTGTTCCGATGAAATGCTTTGGTTAGAACGCCGACTCCGCTAAACAAACGTACTAGCACTTCAATCTTACTCTTGTTTAAATTAAGACGATTTACTACAACGCATATATTCTCTTACAGAATTGCATAATATATTAGTCAATGTATATACCTTAACCTACTTTAATTGGTAGAGATCACCTAATAAGGCTACTCAAATGTTTTTATCTAAATTCACAAATACTGAAATTCAGCTTGTAATTTATTAGGTCTACATTTCTTCGAATTCAAAAACAAATATTAGTTCTATTACGGCCGCTTAATTTCTAAATAATTTATAGGAAATGAGATTTACGTTTACGTTGCTGAGTTGCTGATATAATTTGTTAAAATAATCGAAATAGTAGGCCCTTTGTAAATGCTACTGATTCTAATCGATTCTCTTTCATTTTAAAATGATTAACAGTTAATCTGCACAAAATAGTTCAATTAAACCATTTAAATTTCAGGCTTTATCATCGAATAAATCAAGTCTTTTAAAATGATGTTAAGCCTACGTTGCAACAATGCAGATCTACGCAAGACGACGCAAAGTGATTTTATGATTCGTGTGTCTTTTTATAATTTAATGTTTTACACACTCAATAAACAATAAAATATTTATTATTCAATAAATTAAAAACTTTTTTATCGAGACTAAGGAACAAAACTGTTCAAGTTCTCATAGGCACTGGTGTTACCATAAATAGTGATCACTGTTCATAGGTCTGTTTGATCCCCAGGTAATGTCTTAGTTCTTCAGGCATGATGGGTCACTGTCAGTATACCACAGAGTGTTATCTGTAAATTATTAGAAATTGGTTTTGAATACTATTCAGCGTATTGCTCATTTTGTTAACTGTTTAATTGTTGGAACTAGAAGTTCATGGGCCCAAAACTGGTTTTAAATTTTGTTACTATAAACTCAATTGTCACACGCCACGATATCCAAAATTATATTATCGCTGGTTTAGTTTAAAATCGCCCATTTTGTTTTGTATTGCATTAGATATTTTCAAGTTCTCTTGTAAAAACTCAGACGCCCAGCAGGGCATCGCATCTTCGTCATGGAAACTCAACACAAAGAACCTCGTTTCTTAGGGACGTGAACGATCTTCATTAACTTCCGCGCATGTCCGTGGACAAGATGGCCGTAGTATCAGAACATTTGAGATAGCGCCCTTTCAGTACCTCACAAAGGCGCCGCATACCTGACTATCTAACAGATCTAAAAAAATGCTTTTTGAGACAGTTTGAAAAAGTTTGCTGTAAGGATCTGGACCATTCGATCAGGCCGTTGTTTTGCCTATGATGTCATTTCTTTAGATTAGACATTTTGGTAGGACAGGAACATTGTTTTCCGATATTGAATAATTGTCACCGATTTCGATATCGTGCTTGCCTGTCTACTTGCCTGACCATTCGATCTTGACTTGGAACCAGACCTGACCATACCTGCCCCGCCAAATTTGTTTTGACTAAGCAGCTGTGAATGATCCGGTTCCCACGACTTAGCTTTCACGAGTACTGAAGAATTCTGAAGACTACGATTATGGTTGGCACAATTTGTACACTAGCATCTAAAGTGGAGTGGTGTCAATTCAAACGGGAGCCGGGGTGAAGGATCTCACCCATGTAGAAAAAAATTGAACATGGTCGAAGCTATACAGTTGCTTTTGAAAATCGAGTATGCACATTAAGGTCTTGATAAAGTGCTGTAGAAACGGTTAAATGAAAAACTTAACAGGCGATCATCAGTTTGGTTGAATAACTCAAATTGGGGAAACGCTAACGTAAGTGATTCAGCATTGAATCAGGTCTGTGATTTTTCTAAGAAGTGTAAAAGATACTCAAGGTACATTTAATCATTTATTTTGTTTCTTTTTTCCCTTAATTTAGAAGCACAAATTCAATTATAATACAAGTTAATGATTTCGCTGAATCTAAATTAATTCGGCAAACAGTAAATATCTACCTCAACAGATTCGTTTAATTAAGATTGCAGCAGAGTTCATTATCAATGCCATAATTGATGCATCATATTATTCGTGTTAGAGCTGATTTAAAAGAATTTCAAATTTTAACATTAAGTTTTCATGGCATATCGCCATTATTTTGCGAGTCTAATTTTCTACATGCTAGAGTCAATTTTAAATATTAAAAAACCATAAACTGTAAGATTCTTGCAAACTAATTTATACAAATATATACCACCAATAATTTCATCATTTCATCAGATTACGTTTTCAAGGATTTCCATTTTTGTATTCAGAGTCTTTAGTCATGAAATCACACAAAAACGAGTAATACCTTAAGTAAATATTAAAACAGAAATTTTTGTGAAATACTTTCAGTTCAATGTCCTTGGATCATTTAGAAGATACCATCGGCATTTCAGTTAGTTGTTAGTGTTCAGACATAGGCCAATTCATGGTAGTCCACAAGCCGCTTGCCTTGACGGGGACAGAGAGGCTGGCCAGTTGCAAACTTGGGCGACGTCGTCGTAGTATGTTCCGTCAGAGCATGTCGTCACAGTTTTGACTTGATTGGAGCACGTAATGAAGGATGTGCAGTTGTCTGGGTTCACATAATTTCCGTCCGATTGGCCCGCACAGCTGAAGCCTTTAAAGAATAATGAAAGCCACATCGAGTGCTTTGACAGGAGACAACTGCAAACGACTGAGCCAGGTTCCGCAATACACTTTCACAATCCATTAGAATGCTAGCGTTTTTACGTTCCCGACATAAGGCGTTTTTTGTTTTAACATATTTATCCTCCTTAGGCTGCCTTTATGTCTTCTCTTCCGACCTCGGAATTGACCGGATTGCGAATATGTTTTGGAGTACCATCGATCGATGCCTAATGCATTATTACAATGGTGCACTACCTGTCCTAAGATTAGATTAAATTAATAAGGCATACCAAAACCGATTAGCAATATTATAAGTTTATGCAACACAGCGATTATATATCGACTGATAGATTCGACGTAAAGGGTAACAATAACAAATGTAAAGTAAATAAGTAATTAGATTTTCACAGCGATGACAGTATAGTCATTGTGGAGGTTCGCAAAAGATTGAACGTGAATACAAACAATAATGAGACGAAAACTTGGTTTGTCGGACACAAGGAGTATGTAGAATGTACAAAAGCAGAAATTTAAAAGGTGTGATGATGGGAACTATGTTTGGAAATGGGTGACGAGGAAGACCTAACTGAGAGTGGATGGATGATATCAAAGATTGGTGCCAGAAGGATTTACACAGCTTGAGCATACTGGCACAGGGCCTCAGAGTATGGAGACAGATGATAACATGTGCACTGGACACCTACGGGATTTCTGCCCATCGATATGATGATGATGATGATGATGATGATGATGATGATGATGATGATGATGATGATGATGATGATGATGATGACAGTATAGCCAAACATCGGTCTCTTGAACTATCGAGAACAATTTATTTATTGGCGTACAATAGCAGCTGTTTAGTCGCTGCTGAAAGAGTAGCTGCTCAGAGGGATTCCTAACAGGCGATAAAGAATGTTCTATTAAATTACAATTATTACAATTATTACAATTGCTATTACAGTTACATTGACAACAGGAGTGCATTTGCAGGCAAGAAATGTAGTTGTTAGGCATGTGCTAAGCTGTCGTCTTGTTACTAATCGGACAGACTTAATAAGTTTACTGTCGACTGAGTATTTGAGACGTTTTGATATTTTAGCAATATCATCGATCGAAAGTAACATGGTTTCTTACTTGTACTTGCTGGAGTTGTGGTTGCAGCTGCAGTTGTAGTAGTAGTGGTGGTGGGGGCGGGGGTTGGCGCGGGGGTGGTGGTGGTGGTAGTTGGAGCGGGAGTTGGGGCGGGAGTTGGGGCGGCGGTGGGGGCGGGAGTTGGGGCGGCGGTGGGGGCGGGAGTTGGGGCGGGAGTTGGGGCGGCGGTGGGGGCGGGAGTTGGGGCGGCGGTGGGGGCGGGAGTTGGGGCGGCGGTTGGGACGGCGGTGGTGGTCGTAGGTTGATCGGTAGGAAGCCTGCAAGACATATTACAGAGTGTCACCGACGAATTTGCAACTCGTTGTTTCATAAGCAAATGGACTAAGGCAATAGATTCTTCTTCTGTTCATAATCGTAATCGTAAGTGCATAATTATATAGCGCCTCTTCAAGAAAAACTCCTCAGAGGTGCTCCCCGATCTGACAACACGAGACCAAATAGATTGGTTTTCAACCGTTGGCGAAATAGAGGGTTAGAAAGAACACGTAGTAGGGTAGCGTGTTCCAGAATGAGGAACCGACCACGACGAAACTGTTCCAGTGTCGAAGTACGGGAGGAGGAACAATCAGATCACCTTGTCTTTCAGCGCGAAGAAATCAGCGGCCATATCTGCCTGCGCTTCAAACTGACCTAAGAAGCTAGTTTTAAGCGAACTTTTCCCATTTACAATCTAACACTCAAAGTCATTTTGAATATCAAGAAACTCCTCATTTAACAGCCTCACACTAAAATTGAAGAAACAATGACTTCATGAACTCTTCTCTTTGTCTACAGACGCACTTAGAAAACTAGTTTAAACGCATAATGTGTTGCTTCATTTGCAACATCTGTAAAATTCAATGTCTATCCAGATATATTTTCAGTACATATCTATGTAAAAATAAATATTATATTTACGGGTCCGACAGGAATCGATTTACAGCTGACAGTAGTGGATAGGGACCAGTGTCACATCCAATATTTCCTTTGAAGTCATCCAGATCGATATCCCATACAATCCATCCACCGTATCCGTTCAATCTTATGTAATCAACCTGTTCGCGCATAGAAAGATACAACTAAAGATCTTAAAGTAGGCCCTACACTAAGATGTAATAGTTAATGCATCGTAAAAGTCCAAGACCCTTACCTGGAGTTTTGGCCCTTATCGTTCAGACGGTATTACTTAAAGAAGCCCAAAGAACGTGGCTGTATCATCTGACCCTCACCTTTATCACGGCTATCGCTAAGTTGCGGGGTCACATACCGCAAGATGCAGAGCGAAGATAGGGAGTGTCGAATCTTAGAGTACTCTGATATCTTTGATACAACTGTTTCAAAGAGAAGTTAGAAGACCCTAGCAACAAAGCCTGCCTTTTGGTCGCCTTGATCTTCTATATCTTGACGGATCTTATGTACTGGATTACAGTTAAGAACAATAGACTTCGAAGCGACCATCAACTGACTACTTCTATATAGAAGTCTTCCGAATGGATTACAAAAAGTTCTAATTGGGAATAAATGAGGAATATCTGACGCCAGATAGTTTGCATGCGCCTTCGTAAGGTCCCTTAAAGCGCTGTATAAATAGCCTGCTAGATAAATGCATGCATATTAACAAAACTGTAAAATATATGCTTCAAACTTATTTAAAATAAATATTTTTAGGTATGCATTTATTAATGCACGTGAACAATTGATACAGCGCAACAGCAGTTAAATTTGATGATGGTAGTAAAATGAATTATAAAAGAAGGCAAGGAGGCAGTCTATTCGAAATTCTACTGTAAATTTATTTAATTTTATGATAATCCGATTTTCATAAAAATAAACTATAAAGTCGTTAATTTTGCTAAAATTGTTGAGTTTAGAGATAAACATCGCTTTCCTGTTTTGCTGTTTTCTATTTTCGTACAGTTGCCATTATATCAAAAACACTGTATTATCGCCCGCTGTAATTAAGTTCATAGGAAGCTGTAGTCTTTTTGCCGAGCATAATGCACTGAGAAATAAAACTTTAGAAAACTGAATTGCGCACCTTCTTTTTCAGACTGATTTCATCATCATATCCAATCCATTGGTCGCCATTGTACGCATATGGAGCCTCCTGTTCAGCGGAATAGACTCTGGTGGATCCCTGTTTCAGTATTATGCAAATCTGGCAAAGAGAAATTTTGTTATTAGAGACAATGGAAAATGTAAGACAAAGCTTTAACTCTTTAAATTAACAGCAAATTAGGCTAAACTGAATATTCATAAAATTAGTTACAGAAGAAAAAGCAACAGAATTGTCCATGAATGTCTTGTCTTCAACCGTCCTCCAGCCGAGGACTGGCTTCATGCACCAGGGTCAATTTTGTGCCATCTACTTCTGCTCCTTGTCTCCTGTAATAACTGGTTGAACGATAATTCAGTCCACCACGACTTGATGTTATCGATCCATGTCATCTTTGGTCTTCTCCGAGCTCGGGATCTAGAAATTGTGCCTTGGATGATCTCTTTCTCTAAGCAGTCTCCTCTCTTTCTTAGCACATCTCCGAAGTATAAAAGCTTCCTCCTTTTGATTAATTCTAGCAGATGAACAGAATCTCCATGATTAGAGATAGAGATATTATACCTCGTAGTAAGATAAGAAGCCGGCTTCTCTTGTGTAGGTTCCGTTCTTGCATGGGCCGACCACTGGGGCCCCAAGACCATTCTGAGCAGCATCTGCCAGAGTGAAGCATCGACCATACAGACCGAGTCCGATCACCAGTTTCTCTTTCGGAGCACCATTTGTAACCCAATATCTGGCTGCCCAGTCCTACAACAAGACAGAAACTGTAGCTAAAAAGAGATGTTGGCCGGCTTCGTTTATCATGTCATTTTATTTGAATAAAATAACTCACAGTCTATATCATATGATTGAACGACCCAAACCATGTCTTACATCAGCTACTCCCTCCAATTAAAACTCTCAGTTATTCCCTACGGCCCCACACCCATGACTGTATTATTCCTCCCGCTGATAATTTAACGCGTAAACGTTTTATTATTAGGATCCTCTATGCATGTTAAGTTTTTCTTGTGTTCTTGAATACTTGTAAACCGATGTGCGATTAGCTATTGGTTAATAAAGAATATACTTACTTACTTATTTATATATATAATTTAAAATAGCAAGGAAAGCTTTGTAATTGTAAAGGCTGATGTTTTAGAAGTGTTTAAGTACAACAGGATATTTACCAAGTTAAGTGTGCTCCTGTCGGCTCCACCGTAAACCAATGTGCGATTACCTATTGGTTAATAAAGAATATTCTTACTTACTTCTTCTTCTTCAGTGTTCTGCCGTTACAGGTCCAAGAGTCCAACGACGCCACTCTTCTATGTTCTGTGCCTTTTCTTTAACTTCTCTGTAGCCCCGTCTTCCTTCTTTATCCATCATCCAGACCAACAGAATATTTCTTGGTCTTCCTGGAACCTTCTTTCCTTTTATTCTTCCTTCATTCACTGTCCTCAGGAGAGAATTTCCACGCAGTATGTGACCAATCCAGTTCATTTGTCTCCTCTTTATTGTATTGACTAGTGTCCTTTCTTCTTGTACCAAGTGTAACACCTCCTCATTGGTTTTATAATCCTTCCAACTGATTTTGGCCAGTCTTCTCCATATCCACATTTCAAATGCCTCTAGTTTCTCCTTTTCTGCCTTTCCAATAGTCCATGTCTCAGAACCATATAGTGTTACACTCCATACGAGACATTTTACCATTCTTTTCTTTAGATCCATATTCAGCTTTCCCCTCAGAAGTTCTCCTCTCTTCCAGAATGCTTCTTTTCCCATTGCTATTCGTCTCTTAATCTCAGTACTGAATCTGCAGTCATCTGATATTATACTTCCAAGATAACAGAACTTGTGGACTTGTTCAATTTCCGTACCATCGACTACAATAGTTATTCGTTTTCCTTCACATTTACTCAATCTCATCACCTTTGTTTTCTTTTTAACGATCTTCATACCATATTCTTCCGTTTTTTTTTGTTCAGTGCATCCATTATTCTTTGTAGTCCAGCATTGGTGTCTGCTACCATTGCCTGATCATCTGCAAATCTTATATATCTTGCTTACTTATATATATATATATAATTTAAAATAGTATGGAAAGCGTTGTAATTGTAAAGGCTTATGTTTTCAAAGTGTTTAAGTACAATAGGACATTTACCAAGTTAAGCGTGCTCCTGTCTGCTGCACCGTAGGGTACCCCCACCTCATCCGCTCTGGCATAGAGAGGAGAATTGAGACCAGTAATCGTGTCCCAGGCTCCGTTGAAATCGTACGTCATAAGAACCAAAAAGTCGAGATATCTGTAAAAGTAAACTGAAGTAATTTGCATGTAATGATAACAATTTACTTTCACCTCCATATTATTGCTATTTTACTAGTGGTGATTTATGAACATAATGCTTATACAACATATAAATACATGAGATACATATAACATAGCAGTTAGATGTATCTCATATTCTTTTATTCCTGTCAAAAGATATCTGTCTGAAGTTACAATTTCCTAAAATTCAGAATTTCCCCATATTTCATAATCCGCGAACTGTAAATCAATTAACTGGCAAAATTTGCAAATTATTATTATTATTTTTATCTTGCATTTATTACGCGCACAGGGTCAGTAAATCCGAATCTGAGGCGCGAAGCAATTGTGAGTGATGAACTTGCTCAAAGCCCCTACACAGTAACCGCTCAAGGGGAGGAGACTGGAACCCGTACTTTCCGCGTTACAAGCCGAGCGCTCTATCCAAAAGACCACTTAGCCCCTTTAAAATAAGATTAGGCTTTAAAATAAGATTAGGCTTAGAGATCATTTAATTAGGCCCATGGACTTTGTAGTTTTACACAGACTGAGTCATGGAAACAATTATTTGTTTGCAACAATGGAACATTTTGTCAAGCTCAATCATTCTGGAAACACCTTTAGGCATTAATGTGCTAATAATTATTTGAAATATTGAGCTCAAATCTTTTAATACGGCGATGCCCAAGTTAAGTCAAATATTAAAAAGATATCTCATACTGGACTGTCAAATATTAAAAAGATATTTCATACCGGACTAAGTCAAATATTAAAGATATTTTATACTGGACTAAATCAAATATTAAAAAGATATTTCATACTGGACGAAGTCAAATATTTAAAAAAATTTCATACTGGACGAAGTCAAATATTAAAGATATTTCATACTGGACTAAGTCAAATATTAAAGATATTTCATACTGGACTAAATCGTATATTAAAAGGATATTTCATACTGGACTAAGTCAAATATTAAAAGGATATTTCATACTGGACTAAGTCAAATATTAAAAAGATATTTCATACTGGACGAAGTCAAATATTAAAAAGATATTTCATACTGGACGAAGTCAAATATTAAAAAGATATTTCACACGGGACTAAGTCAAATATTAAAAAGATATTTCATACTGGACTAAGTCAAATATAAAAGATATTTCATACTGGACTAAATCATATATTAAAAGGATATTTCATACTGGACTAAGTCAAATATTAAAAAGATATTTCATACTGGACGAAGTCAAATATTAAAAAGATATTTCATACTGGACGAAGTCAAATATTAAAAAGATATTTCATACTGGACGAAGTCAAATATTAAAAAGATATTTCATACGGGACTATTAGAGGTATTTCGTATCCTGCATCAATGGTTACTTTTCCGGCGCCAACTGCGGCAGTCAGAAGCAACGGAGTTCTTCCAGAAGCAGCGGCTTCGTTGTTTATGGCTGTGCGGAATTCCTGATAACACAATTAGGCCATCGTAAGCTCGAGATTTCTACAGCGCCCAACGAACGCTAAGTCGTGGGAACCAGTTTATTCACAGGCGCTCAGTGAAAACAAAATCGATAGGCAGGAAGGGTTCGGTTCCAGGTCAAGATCCAATAGTCAGTCAGACGGCTAAGGTGGATGGTGTTTGGAATTGAACCGGAAAGTGAGATAACGAAAAGAGGAAGAATCAGGATTTGTGGGAGAGGTGTTTTCAGTTTTGATTGAAAGACCTGCGCAGAAATTGCAAAAGGGTGAAGTGTTGGTGAGTTCGTATGATGATTGTCGTAATTCTGGGGGGGAGTTTAATCTAAGGGGTTGGATCGGCTATGGCTATGGCCCAGTGTATACATAAGCAACTTACGGTGATACACAAACTCCGATTCTTCTGTTTAACTAGCTTACAAAGTCAGCTGCTTCGTATTTGAAAAAGATTCACTTTTTTATTCTGCAGAGAAGTTTTTAAATCTGAGGGATTACAAATTTACAAATGTTACGATGAGCCTCTGAACACATGAAACTCAAAACGTCTTGACCTCAGACTGTAACCGAGGACCCGGCAGCTCTAAAACTGCGAGCCACTCACATTGATTGACCTAGTAACATTGACCTAGTAACATTGATTGACCTAGTAACATTGATTGGCATAGTAACATGCCATTGGTCACTTCAGAGGTGATATCCGGTTCATGGATAATTTCGGGGATTTAAATCTTGTAATCGTAATCGAAATTCCGAGATTTCTACAGCGCCCAACGAAAGTCGCGCCGCGGGGACCAGCTTATTTACAGGCGCTCAGTCAAAACAAAATCAATAGGCAAAAAGGTCCGGTTCCAGGTCAAGATCCAAAAGTCAGACGGAGAGACAGCGTGGCAGATACGGGGAGTAGTGTTCGGGCTTGGAGAGGAGAGAGAGAGAGAAAAGGGGAAGAAGGGCTGTCAGGATAGGATCTGTGAAAGAGGAATCTCGGTACGGGCCGTGCACGGGGACCTTAAATGGCGTTGCGCCCATTCAAACGGGCAGCGGTGGTGAAGGATCTCACCCGATCAATTCATTTCTAAGTGAGCAGGATCGAGTCTATACGGTCGCTATATGAAACCTATACATTTACATTTTTACATTTAAACAGCCAGTAAAATTAATATTGCTTTAAATTAATCTAGGTTTTGCCTAAACAGATAGAATAAAATACAATACATTAAAACGTTACCTGAAGAAACAAGGTGAAACGTTGCTTGTCTTCGGGTGGACTTCCTCTTGAACCTGGGTATTCGAAGTCGATATCAACTCCATCGAAGCCATGGAGTCTCGAGAAATCGACGGCAGAATTGATGAATGTTGCCCTGGAGCTGGATGTTGCCAACATGATCGATACCTGCTCCATGCCGAAGTTCCATCCTCCGACAGCAATCGATATCTTGAGTCCCGGCTGCTGGTTTCTCAGGGCAAGTGTCTGATCATACCTACAGTTGTAATCAGGTAATCGTAATCGTAAGCTCGAGATTTCTACAGCGCTCAACGAAAGCCAAGTCGTGGGAACCAGCTTATTCACAGACGGTTTGTCAAAACAAAATCGATAAGCAGGAAGGGTTCGGTTTAAGGCCAAGATCCAAGAGTCAGGCAGGCAGACAGTCAGACGACTATAGTAGATGGTGTCTGGAATTGAACCAGAATGTGAGATAAGGGGAAGCGGAAGAATCAGGATAAGATTTGTGGAAGAGAAGTGTTTTCAGTAATGAGTGAAAGAACTGCGCAGAAATTGCAAGCTGTCAAGTGTTGGTGAGTTAGTATGATGGGTTAGATAGGTGTCTTAATTCAATACTACCTGTACACCGTCGCATCCATTGTATAGATTCTAAACTTTCCAGAGTCAGAAATTTTTACATGCTCTTAAAAACGTTTGAAGCAAATAATGCTATCGACCATCATATGTTGCATCTTGGCGGCCAAGATAGCCGCCGGTTTTGTTTCTCGTTTCATTTCTTTTCATTAGTTCGTGATGTGCGAAATTTGCTCTAAAATTCTATTATAATCAGACTTCTGCTGCACATGAGTGTGTTTCGAAGTTTTTTTTATCCGTCTATTGTGAATTATTTGGTGCCCCATATCACTGAATTCTGGCTACCAGTTTGAATCGGTCGACCTTTGACAAGCGGAATAGTTCGCGCTTAAATTGTGTCGAGCCCAGGACTTTTATATATATATATATATATATATATATATATATATATATATATATATATATATATATATATATATATATATATATATATATATATATATATATATATATATATATATATATATATATATATATATATATATATATATATATATATATATATATATATATATATATATATATATATATATATATATATATATATATATATATATATATATATATATATATATATATATATATATATATATATATATATATATATATATATATATATATATATATATACCGTCTGCGACCGGTTGATCAAGTAATCAACTCCGCCACTGCCCTTAGTCGGGTAGTGCCAGTCCCAAGCCTGGATAAAGGAGGAGGGCGACGTCAACGGCCTTTGATGCCATACGATATCGTTAAACACTGGAACTACTACTAGATTACGGATTCGGTCGTGCAGTGGTGTGGCAGAGTCCTTGGAGTGGCGTCGACCGTATGTATGTATATATGTATGTATGTATCATGCATACATGTGTATATGTATGTATGTATGTCTATATGTATGCATGCGTATCCGTATACATGTTTATATGTATGTATGTATGTAGGCGTATGTATGCATGTATTTGTATGTATATATGTACTTATGTATGTATGTACTTATGTATGTATCATGTATGTATGTGTATATGTATGTATATCTATATGTATGTATACGTATCTGTATGCATGTGTATATGTATGTAGGCGTATGTATGTATGTATGTATATATAAGTAAGTAGTATGAGAACACTTAATGTAGGGCCTACTTAATGCAGTACCTCTCAAAAACGCTTCTCACATTAATATCTAATTGATCTAAACAAGCTGGTTTTATGTAGTTTGAAAATGTTTGTTAACAGAATTAATGGTTCAAGAAAAAAGAGCTTCTTTGTCGTAATCGTAACCGTAATCCCGAGATTTCTACAGGGCCCAACGAAAGCCACGTCACAGGGACCAGCTTTTCACAGGCGCTCAGTCAAAACAAAATAGATAGGCAAAAGGGGCTCGGTTCCAGATCAAGATCGAAAAGTCAGGCAGAGAGACAGCGTCTCAGCTACGGTGGGTGGTGTTTGGGATTGGAGCGGAGTGAGAGATAAGAGGAAGAAGGGGATAGTCAACTAGAAAAGGAATAGAATTTATACGTACAGTCCTCCCGGAATGTCGTCGTTCCACTCGTAAGGCTTTATCTTGCCGTCCGTGCCGATGACAGCGAAGGCGAAGTGGATGTTGGTGCAATGAGCAGGATTGGTCGAGTTAGGAAAGAATTTCCCGGGCGATGGTCGATACTGAGCCCAGTTGCTAAGGTAGCACACTCGCTTGTAGGCTGGAACACAGTAGTAGCAATTAGGCTGCACAAGGTTTCACTATTACAATACAATACAATAAAAGTAAAATTTGTTAATGCCCTTCTTACAAAGTTCAGAAGTGCACTTGAAGCTGGGTTATGTGAAGTATTAAGAACCATACGCAGATTGGAAAAGGTAGGTTTTAAGGTTAGAGCGAAAGCTAGCCTCAGTAGGGGAGTCGCGAATATAAGGAGGTAGAGAGTTCCAGATGGAGGGACCAGCAACTGTGAATGAACGCCGGCCAAAGACAAGACTTGTACGAGGAACAACATATTTTCCTGCAGATGCTGACCGAAGAAAGGATTGGCCTTTAACAGAGTTAAAAGGTGTAACCATGGAAGATAAGTAGGATTGCAAATGATTTGAACGTGCTTTGAACATGAAAAGAGCATTAGTATTGACCGACTTTTAATCTTACAGGTGTCATTCAGTCAAAAAGATTCTATCACGATGTTATTAGTCATAATTTTGATGCATAGTCATCATAGAAAAACTTAGTTTAGCCGCTTAATTAAGCTGGCTTTACCCACCGTAGTCTGGCTTCTGATTTCACTGACCTATCGGAAATCCACCTGGCTTCTCCAACGAATTATGATTTCTGATTGCAATTTTGACTCGAAGTGACCATCGACTGATGCCTTGGACGTTATGATAACGGCGCTGTATAAGTTTCTAGAATAGAATAAGTTGTAAGAAACGTAGATATGGAGAAGACTGGCCAAAATCAGTTGGAAGGATTATAAAACCAATGAGGAGATGTTGCCCTTGGTACAAGGAGAAAGGACACTAGTCAATACAATAAGGAGGAGACAAGTGAACTGTATTGGTCACATACTGCGTGGAAATTCTCTCCTGAGGACAGTGATTGAAGGAAGAATTAAAGGAAAGAAGGTTCCAGGAAGACCAAGAAACATGCTGTCGGACTGGATGATGGATAAAGAAGGAAGACGGGGCTACAAAGAAGTTACAGAAAGTGCACAGAACATAGAAGAGTGGCGACGTTGGACTCTTGAAACTGCCTAACGGCAGAACACTGAAGAAGAAGAAATAATAAAACTGAAATGGAACACAAAGAGTTTGCTTGCGATGTATACTTACTTTGGGCGTAACTGATGGCGCTCATGAGAGCGGCCAGAACCAGAAAGCTCCAAAAGTTCATGATGTCCTTGTTCTGGTGATGTGCGGATGTCGACACTCAGATGCACTATGAAGACTTCTTCTGTGCTGGAGTTTATTCAGTCTGTTTCTCAGAGGTTTTCTTCACTTTCTCACGTAGCTTGTCGATGATGCTGATAGTCGCTGTGCTGTGAAGGTTGCTTAGGAGTAGATCCCATTTTATAAGACTTTGAAGGCGTAAATTTATGGTCATTATCCCCGTTGGAGATAAACCACGTGCGAACATAAATTAATTCGTTCTTGGAAACAATAAGCTTTTATTTACTACACGTCGCAGGAAGATCAGCGAACCTTCGAAGTCGCGGTAAACAACCAGAGATAATTTATCTCCAGTGTTCGTATTTGAAACTGTAAATTTAGTGTTAACAGCTTTGTTTTATTGTTTTCCTTTATCAGCTTTCCGCTCATAATGTGTGTCGCAGCTCGTTGTGTTTACGACACGTGAATTGCTCTTGAGCGGTAGCCAACAATGAAGGCCACACTCGATATAAAGTTCTCTGGTCGTTTAAGTGATACCGCTGTGAAGCAGATAAAAGTGAATTGAGCGCTACTCGACTGTTACTTGATATACACGTGATCTAATCTGTGAGCATGCGGTCAAAACTTGTGGGATTGTTACAGAACAACAAATAACACGTCCGGACCCACTTCCTTGACCTTAAGTGCTTCGTGTATTTGTTTGGACAGATTTGTAACATTTTCATCAAAAGCAAACTGCTCTTTCCAGCTCCTAAATCAAGTTTGTCTTAGACCATATATTGCTCTCAAGTGGTAGTATACTACAAAGGCCACGCTCGATTTAAACTTCTAATAGTAATGATAATGATAATAAAAATAATTTTTATATATTATTATTATTGTTATAATTGTATTTATGATATCATAATTATTACTGGCGATGGCGCCTGCGCCATGGGCTTCGCTGACCCGAGCGCCGACGTCTCCATGACCTTGACCCTCCGGCTGACCTTCGTCGGGCGCTGCGGCTCCTTGACCTTGAGAACTGGTTGGGACCCGTCGGCTGAGTCTCCAATTATTATTATTATTATTATTATTATTATTATTATTATTATTATTATTATTATTATTATTATTATTATTATACGAAGTTCAATACTTTAAAAAACTTGTCAATCTAATGTGGAAAGGTTCTAGAAAAGCAGATGGCATTCCCACGCTGGATAGCCACCGAGAGTCTTTGGAACAGGTAGCTGGTCTCCAGTGGATCGTGGGTTGCATCAGTCAACCTTCGTCCTACTGTAATTCAGACACAAAATCCATCCCTTCCTTACTCCATGCGCCGCTGGTCTCCAGTGCGACCGCCATTGTATTATTATTATTATTATCATCATCATTTTTAGTATTATTATTATTGTTCTTGTTCTTGTTATTATTATTATTTTTCTAAATTTTTATTATTATTATTATTTTGCATTTATTACGCATGCAAGGTCAGTACACCTGAATTAGGGGTGCCAAGCAGTTGTGAGTGAAGGACTTGTTCGAGGTCCCTACACAGTAACGGTCTCATGGGAAGAGGCTCGAACCCGTACTCTCGGAGTTACAAACCTAGGGCTCTATCCAATCGACTTTAAGATAGGTCTGTTTTTGAGCAGTGCATGGTGAAACAACACGTTCTTGTTGTGCGAGATTGTTCCATACGGATGGTGCAACGCAGGAAGAAGCATGATGGCATTGCAAGGCTTTTACACTTGTCTGACACTGCTCCATGGTTTCCTGTCACGTCTTTAATGTGGACGCTATCTGGTGGAGTTAGGAGTTTATAAAGTTTTAAGCATTAAAGTTTTGAACCACCTGGAGGTTTTTAGATTAAACCCATACAATGTACGTATGGATTGGAAGGCGGCGTTTAGGGCTTTAAAGGTTAAGCATGCAATTTTGAACTTAATGCGGCATTCAGCAGGAGGCCAGTGAAGCTCACAAAGGCCATCTAATGCAGTTGATTTTGAAGAAGGACATGTAGCGAATCTAGCAATAAAGTGGAGTTTTTTGGATTAAAACCATACAAATTCGATCATTGTTCTTCATCTTTTGCAATCACAAATCTTTTCGGGATATTGAAGCACGAGTTTCAGCTTGGAAATCATATAATCTAATTTACTTTAATTATCAAGTACCGTAATCATAATGAGCAATCATCAGTTGGAAGGTCGCTTCAAGTGAAATCTATTCTAATCCAATCTAAAGACTTCCTGAGCGCCATTATGATAATGCCCAAGGTATCAGGCGATGGTTGCTTCAAGTCAAAATCGCAGTCAAAAATTATAAACTGTTGGAGAAGCCGGGTCGAATTTTGATAGGTCAGAGAAACCAGAAGCTGGGCTACGGTGGGTAAGTAAGTTGAAAAAGATGCGTCTTTAGTTTGGGCCTGAAGGGTATCAAAGAATTGACAGAACGAACTGAAACGGGCAGTGAAACACCCCGCTTCAGATGTAGGCCTAATCATAATCGTAAATCGTAGTAGTAATCTGAGATTTCTACAGCACTCAAAGAACGCAAAGTCGCGGTATCCAGCTCATTATTGTGGCCGCGATCAAAAGCATTCTCACAGCACGTGTGTTTTCGTGTTTACCTATTGCGTTCCCTGTTTTCTTCGTGTCAGATATCATTAGATACCAATACGATAACAACGCTTTAGGAATTTTGAGATTGGCACACGTTTGCACCGGTGTTTTTATCTTTATCGGCCGAATTTCGAAGACTAAACCATCGCTCGTGGGACAAGCGGCGCATGAGAAAAACAGTGTTGCAGAAATATCGACTGAAGATATACTTTCGGGTCGCTGCATGGTCCGCATGCGTGAAACAGCTTTCTGGCATCAATTCAGGAGACCGAAAGTGTTCACGCTTTAAAAAAATTATTAAAAAATCAAGTCTAATGTTTAACTCGTGTTCACGCTTTAAAAAATTATTAAAAAATCAAGTCTAATGTTTAACTCTCAGCACTTGCATGCGTTGACATATGACATCGTAACTGCTGCTTACGTAATCGTAAACTCGAAATTTCTGAAGTGCTACTTAAAAGCTAAGCGCAGGGCAGCAGCTTATTCACGAGCGCTGCGTCAAGTCCGTGGGGTTGTCCAAAGATGCCATGTCAAGAATCAAGTCCGATTCCCAGGAGACCAGAGAGAGTGGGTTGTGTTTAAGCTGAGAGAAATGGGAAGACTGATCAAGGTGGGATTTCTTGAAAAGGTGAGATTAGTTTTGAATGGACTACCTGAATTGTAACATATAGAGTGAACGACGGAAGGGATAAAAGAGCAGAGAATTTGCGAAATTCATGGGGGAGATGACGCTGCTACTTCATTTGTTGTCAGTACAATTACAATTACAACTACAATTACAACTACAATTACAACTACTATTACAACTACTACTACAACTACAATTACAACTACAACTACAACTACAATTACAACTACAATTACAACTACAACTACAGTTGCAGTTATAACACGTTTCTCGTAAAAAAGAATTACCATTTCTTTTTCATAATGGTCCAGAATTAATTTGTATGCTTTTCAAGGTGTCTCAAATGGACATCAACGTATGACCTGGACATTGTGTAAATGTGCCTAGTTGAAATAGCCTACACCATAACTTAAAGAGCGTCGCTCTGCCTGTCTGTCTGTCTTCTCTGTCTGTCTGTCTGTCTGTCTGTCTTCTCTGTCTGTCTGTCTGTCTGTCTGGCTGGCTGTTTCAATCTTATGACTAAAGTAGCTAAATTTTACACATGAGTGTAAAGCTCGCTTTCTTCCCACGGTCGTTTACCCCAAGATATCTCACGTGTTCACCTAGATGTAGCTGAACCTACCTATGAATTAGCCATACACGAACTAAATTATTTGTGATCATTACTATAAATCACCTGTGTTAAGAACTCAAGACTGCTTTGCAAGCACATAAATAGTCAGCCTTGTCTATGATAACTATAATAAGCTATTGTGTAAGCTAGATTGGTCGGCTACCATCGAGCGCTATATATAACTTGTATTATTAGTAGACCGACACGAGATATAGGGTATAGACTACTTTATCGTTGTTATGAATACTGTTGTAATCTGCCTTTGTATATCTTAAATCGACATTTCTACAACTCTGTTTTTCTTGTGCGACGTCGGTCCCATGAGCGAGCGTTTAGTCTACGAAATTTGGCCGACAAAGATAACAACGCCGGTGCAAACATGTGCCAATCGCAAAATCCCTAAATCGTTGTTATCCTGTTACAAAGGCATCATACGATAATCGGAGTTTAAGAGTTCCACCAAGATTTGAGATTAAACAGTAGCGATGTCCGAATCATAAATTAATAACTTTGTGACCAGTAGATTATTCAACCTTGGACTTCAGAATGGAACATAGGCCTACAAAAGCAAAATTCACGAGACTGATAAAATAGCGATATTTTCACCATTAAAAGTAAACACAAACACAGTTTTAATCATTGACTTCGTTTATTTTTCGTAGATGTGAATAGGCTGCCCTGCGCTTAGCTTTAAAGTAGCGTTTAAGAAATTTCAAGTTAACGATTACGATTACGAGAAGCAAAATATCAGAGTTACCTGTTAACAATGTTTCTAAAATAATACTGGCCTACGTGTCTGATCAAGGCGAGTTTTTTATTGGTAAAGTACGTTAGTAGTCCTAACAAATTAACTATTTATAACATTAATTATAACATTAATATATAATTAACTATTTATAACATTCTGAAACAGGATTTGCGAGGCTAGAGTATCACTGTCTAAAAATAATGCAAAAGCATAATTAACTTCCCTTTCATCTTCAGTGCCTTAAGAAAATTCCTAACAACAAAAATAAATGTTCTTTAAAAATAGCATAATCATAATAATACATAACCTGAGATGTAATGTAATAATTCTCAAGGCATCAGTAGATGGTCGTCATTTACCAAAGTCGACGTGCAAACCATATTTTCAGGGTAAGTTTGGTCAAAAGCCAAGAGGGAAATCCAAGAAGACACATAAACAGTCTACGGAGTAAACGAATCTGGGAAAAGATAGGATTTAGTTGAGATCTAAAGGCCAACACAGGCTCAGGAGGGCGAACGTTTGCCGGAAGAGAGTTCCAGAATCTGGGGCCAGCAACGACCAAGGCATACAATCCTTGTTCTCGATATAGTCAGGGTGAAACATCTTGAGAGTGAGAGGATCTTGTTGAGTAACTATACAAAACGTCGGGAATTAGCAAGAGACGAAGATAGTGAGGTTGGCTTAAAATGTAGAATCTTACAGATAATTAAACTTGTCTTGAGAACTATTCTCTTTCCTATGGGTAGCCAGTGTAGTGATTTCAGAATTGGAGATATGTGTTGATATTTTGGAACGTTTGTGATGACTCTGGCCAAGGTGTTTTGGACCCTTTTAAACTTCATCAAGTTAGCTTTTAGAATGCAATTAAAAGGGAAGTTACAGCTGTCAAAACGGCTAGATCATATGCTACACAAACTAAGGTTGAAAAAAGTATACGGTGCCTAATCCTATTGATATCATGAATTTGATTGTGGGCTGACTCACTGTTGAGTTAATGTGTTCAGAGCAGTGACATGTACAGTAGGTGAACTTCAGAATTTGGGCCTCTTTTTGCGAGTCCACATCCCTTTTTCTTGATGAACTTAGAGATCTAGGACAGTTGCAAATTTACTCATGTCATCGTAATCGTAATCTTGAGCGGAAAGAGAGATAAGGGGAAGAGGAAGAATCCTGATATACGATCTGAGGAAGATGGGTGTTTTCAGTTTTGAGTGAAAGACCTGTGGAGAAATTGCAAGGGATGAAGTGTTGTTGAGTTCGTATGATGGCCGGAGTTTATTACAGAGGGAAGAGGCAGCTATGGCTATGGAGTGATTTCCAAATTTTAAGGATGAGGTGACGGGAGGGCGAAGATGGGTTAAGACAGAAGCGAGCGGAGTGGTTGGATTGTAGGCCTAAATAACCGACGAAGATATACGAGGGCTGAGAGGAATGAACTATGTTGTGTTGTAGGTAAGCGATAGGACTTTGTACTCAATTCGTTCAGTTATTTTAAGCCAGTCAAGTGTATTTATAACACGAGTGATGTGATATGTTTATATATGACATACATTAGATTTACTTGAATTGCTTATCTTGTCTGACTGTATCCTTTTAACCTTTAATTTCTATCTTTAGTTTAAAATATGGTAGCCTATCAAGCATAATATGGACTTCGGGTTGTGAAGGAAAATGAACCCGACATTCACCACAGAGTATAGAAACTTTCGCTCATTCAAATTTTAGAGTGCATAGGCCACTATAGGTTCAAGCGGCGCTATAAAATGCGGCAATGTATTGTAAATGAAATGTACACGTGTTTCTATAGTGACCGTATGGCCTTGACCCTGCTCATTTTTCAAAGAATTTATCGAGTGAGATCCTTCACTACCGCTGCCCATTTGAATAGGCGCCACGCCATTTAAGGTCTCCGTTTATGGACCGTGCTAGACAGAGATTCAAATCTCTGAAACAAGCCACGATCGGTATGCAAACCGGCATCCTCACGCACAGAGGCGCCTTGTTGTACTCTTTAACCAATGCAAGATGTTTATGTAAATGTGCATGTTTTCTGCAGCGATCGCATGGCTTTGACACTGCTAATTTTCCAATGAATTGATCGGGTGAGATCCTTCACCACCGCTGCCTCTTTGAATGGGCGCCAAGCCATTTAAGGTCCCCGTGTACGGACCGTGTGTGGTCTGTATTGTATCGATTCTATGAGGTTCGGCTGCGTCTTGGTAAAACATTCAGTTCATGAGACATACGTGACGGAATTGGCCAGTCCTCTGCCATACAGTCACATTCATTTGGGCCATACCGGGTCCTGCATGGTGCTGCTGATGGCAACTAGCAACTAGCTATGGCTCAATGTGGATCGAATGAACGTAGCCGTCAGGGTTGTTTTGCCGTATTATCTTTCCAATCGTTTTATAGCAGAGTTCGCTTGAGGAAAACAAGTGGAACAAATATCTTGACATACTATTTTTGTGTCGTGTAGAGGATAGAAAGATATTTCAAGGTGAGATCATAAATATAGAAAGACAGAGATATAGAATATAATAAGATATTTCAAGATGAAATCTTGAAATGTCCATTGTCGGCTCAAGATAAGATATTTCAAGATTTCACCCGGGGAGACTTTAATTTTCAACTATATGCAGTCACATTTCTGTTTAAAACTAGTTTTTAAAAGCTTAAAAATAAAATGCAGTAAAACAAAATACATCAAAGTCAAGAGATAATGTTTGCAGATTTTAGTTCACAGGTAGCCTATCTCCATTTTGGCGCTCTCATTTTCGAATTGGTACAGTTGGAAACAACATAGTCTGTCTTCCCATTTCGTCACCCAAATGTTGAATGATTAGTCAGTACCAAATGTTGAATGATTAGTCAGTAGAATGATTAGTCAGTATCTAGATACACACTGAGCATCCATCAGCTTGTCGTATAACCTAGCCACTCGCCAGAAAGTAGATTGTATCGGTCAACATCGCGCTTTCATCCCACGATGCTGTTGTAACAGCTAGCGAGTTATTGAACAGAACGAGTTTCGTATAAGGTTCAAAGTTTGCGGCGAATTTTCTTTTCTTTGTATGCATGGTTTTCTGTCCTGTTGATGGCATGCCATTTAGCAAAATAGAAGGTGATCTCTCATCTGTTTTATCTGAATTACGAGACTTAATCAGTGTATCTACTTCAAACCATCTTTTAAACTTCATCTTCTGTCCTTGCTTAAATAATCGCAGTGAAGCCTGAGCTAACTGGCATCAGGAAGCCAGTACCAATCAACGGGAAAGGGGATTATTTATTTTCCTTTACAGTCTGATTCTTTATAGTACACAAAGGCTTTGTCTTTATTATGCAAAGATGTATTTAACCTCTCCGCAGCGTTCCGATACCTCCAGCGCGCTCAATATCCTAGTGGTGTTATTATATGTTAACTGGGCAAATGCTACAAAGCATTTTTCATACCCAGGTGAATGAACACAACATTACAAAAGCCATTTATTTCAATACTGCATGTATTAAATCCGATTTAATATGAACTGAAAATTCGAGGGCGGTTTTTAAACGGGGGCGAGTTTGTATTGTAGATGGGGGAGATTCCATTTCAATGGGGGAGACTTTGTTCCGAAACAGAGTCTCCGGGGGAGACATTATTCCAGCCCTGGGGGAGACTCTGTTTGGGGGAGACTTTATTTCATGACACCGGCAATGGACGAATTCCAAGGTCCAGGACACGGGGCCAGTGCATCGCAGGACTTGCCGTTTACTTCCCACCCTATGTCTGTACCGAATAATACAGCTTGGTGACAGAGGAACGGTGTGCACAAACAACTTGGCCAGGGTTGTTACACGGAGTTGAACTCGCAATCGCATGATCATTGACCAAAGGCGTTACCGATAGACCAATGTGTCGCATATATAGGATTAAGTATATTATATTAAAGATATACATATACATATATTGAACACAAGGTTGCTTATATATATTGAACACAAGCTTGCTTATATATATAGGCCTATAAGCAAGCTTGCTTATATATATATATATATATATATATATATATATATATATATATATATATATATATATATATATATATATATATATATATATATATATATATATATATATATATATATATATATATATATATATATATATATATATATATATATATATATATATATATATATATATATATATATATATATATATATATATATATATATATATATATATATATATATATATATATATATATATATATATATATATATATAGAGAGAGAGAGAGAGAGAGAGAGAGAGAGAGAGAGAGAGATATCTCTATCTTTCTGTATTTCATGATTTCACCGTGAGATATCTTATTATATTCTATATCTCTATCTTTCTCTCTTTCTCTTTCTCTCTCTCTATATATATCTTTCTCTATGTATATATATTTCTCTATATATAAGCAAGCTTGTGTTCAAGTGACACAGCCA
Organism: Norana najaformis; assembly: GCA_964023275.1. NCBI lineage: Eukaryota > Metazoa > Annelida > Clitellata > Crassiclitellata > Hormogastridae > Norana > Norana najaformis. Next base: position 19,974,733 of record OZ029927.1, read on the forward strand.
CGCATAAATAATTATATGTTCTTTAAATATCCTTTTGCGGTTTCTATCAATGATTATATTAAAGATTATATATAGGCCTATATAATCTTTAATATAATATACGGGTCTAATATATTAGAAGATCATGCAATGGGATCGTAATCGTAATCCCGAGATTTCTACAGCGCCCAATGAAAGCCACGCCATGGGGACCAGCTTATTCACAGTCTCTAAGTAAATAAACATAAGGGGCCGTATAATACAATGCAAGACATTACTCTATAATACAGTAACATACTTAATCCTACATATGCGACACTTTGGTCTATTGGTAACGCCTTTGGTTAATGATCATGCGATTGGGGGTTCAACTCCGTGTAACAACCCTGGCCATCTCTCACAGCTTAGACACAACCCACCCTAACCTCCTCTCTCTGGTCTCCTGGCAACCGGCGTTGGTTCCACCACTCTGGAATAAAAGCCCTCCAGAACTGCGACAGTTTTCTGACCCACCATACAAACTCATCGATGCTCCACCGCTTGTAATTTCTGCTTCGGCCTTTCACTCAAAACTAAAAAAACATTCCTCTTTCACAGATCCTATCCTGACACCCCTTCTTCCTCTTATCTCTCTCTCTCCTCTCCAACCCCAAACGCCACCCCTCACCCATAGCTGCCACGCTCTCCGTCTGACTTTTGGATCTTGATCTGGAACCGAACCCTTTTGCCTAATGATTTTGTTTTGACTGAGCGCCTGTGAAAAAGCTGGTTCCCGCGGCGTTGCTTTCGTTGGGCGCTGTAGAAATCTCGGAATTACGATTACGATTACGATATGGCATATTTGGACAAACCCACGGACTTGACGCAGTGCCCTGCGCTTAGCTTTTAAGTGGCGCTTTAGAAATTTCAAGTTTACGATTACGATTACGAAAATAGCAGTTACGATGTCATTTGTCAATGCATGCAAATGCTGAGAGTTAAACACTAGACTTGATTTTTAAGTTATTTTTTAAGCGCGTGAACGCTTTCGGTCTCCTGAATTGATGCCAGAAGGCTGTATATGTATAAGCAAGCTTGTGTTTAAGTGACAGCCGGTTTATGCATAAGGATATTTAAAGGTCATCTAATTATATAGAAGTGTGGCTGTTTTTGAACACAAGCTTGCTTTTATATATATATATATACGCAAGCATGTGTTCATATATATATATCTATAATATATATATATATAAAAGCAAGCTTGTCTCCACGAAACACAGCCACACTTCTATATAATTATATGGTCTTTAAATATCCTTATGTAAAAACCGCATAAGGCTATTTAAAGGCCATATAATTATATACATGTAGCTTGCTTTTATAGAGATATATGTATGTATATAAGCAAGCTTGTGTTCACGAAACACAGCAACGCATATATAATAATATGTCCTTTAAATATCCTTATGGTTTCCATCAATGATTTTGATATCTAGTGTTCAAAATTGACAGACGATGACATCAAGTACCATACGATTACTGTGTAGTACTAGAACGTTTTCAAGTGTATACCTGCTTCTGTTTGATCACGCGCATAGACCAAAAACTTTCATTTGTAAATATTATCTCACAAGGGCATTGACATCGCGCGCTGCAGACAACACGCTTAATTTAAAGACGATGACGTAGGTATTCCGTTTAAATCAGGATCCCTGCGCAGTATCGTCTAGTTCTAAGGTCAAATTTGTTGTCGACTTCTAACTAAATCAGGTGTTTGTTGTTTTGGGGAAGTATGATCTTAGTTCTAAGGTCGAAATTTGTTTTCGACTTCTAACTAAACCGTTTGTTGTTTTGGGGAAGGATGATTTTAGTTATGCGTAGGTGCCAATTATGATTGTATCCTGTAGTCATATTTTAAACAGGCCTGAATACGTAAGATTAATTCCACTATCTGATTATTGATCAATTCGGTAGCATGCTTTGTCTATAATTCAATGACTACGGTTTACAGGCTGCTTAGGGGACTCAGTGTAAAGATCTTGGGCGAATTGTTTGCCCACACTTGTATCTGTTATCACGTAGAATTTGGTACCGGCACGAGCTGGGAAGCAGACGGCAAGTCTTACGATTCACTGGCCCCGTGTTGAAGACACTTCGGATTCGTTGATTGCCCGCTCAAGGGTCCAACAGAAGTAATTGATTGCCTTCCTTATGTTCCACTAAAACATTGGAGCTTACTTTACTCTGTATGTGTGCATGGATGCATAATGGCTGTATGTATGGATTATTTCAGCTGGTTGGCCACTACAAGGGCGTTATAGTTGAGGACCAATTAAAGCAGTGGCGGATTTAGCTACAGGCGTGGGGGCGGTTCGCCGTCCGGTTATTTTGGTTATATGCTGGCATCCCTCAGACCTGACCCCTGTATGGTGGACTGCCAGAATGTGGCACCCCTCTGGAAATGCTCTTTTCCCCACGGAAGCAATCATGGAGCCGCCACTGAATTGAAGGTAACATATTCTGAACTTAGGCAGCCGCTATGAAGGATTACAGTAATAAAGTACAAACACAGGAATATCACCTGTTGTCAAATCACGTCAAACGTCCGATTTGTCCAAGATGATGACAACAATAGTTATGTAAGTTTGCAAGTACGTATGTAATGGTGTGTGTATGAATGTAAGTATGCATGTGGAATTTGTATAGGGCCTTTCATTGCCTCACTGCTTGCTAGCCTAACAGATATTAGACTTCTATTTGTAAACGAATGACAAGTTTCTCTCTTTGAACATGCTTGAAAGTGCTTTGAACATGTGCTGAACAGGCAACTGTTTAGTCTCAAAACATTTCTTAAATTGTTCATGATCACATCCATAAGAAACCCTTAAATCCACAAGATGCCACATATGAAGTAAAAACGACTTCGTTATTTCTTTCAACATTCTCACCCAGCTGCAGGTTTAATAGGTGAGAAGTGAGAAAGCAACAAACGTAAAAATCATGAATCGTGACAATGGCTTCAGTCAAAGACGATATGCAACGGCTTCTTGACTTTCTCATAGGCAACATCCGCTTTGTGCATGATCTACAAAGGTAGAATTTATTTCAAACTACAACAGCCAATTTATTATCATCATGGTAGACTTAAACACTACAAGCAGACATCTACATTATTACAAACTAAAATACTACAAGCTAAACTACTAAAATCTTACTAAATACGCTGGAGGTTCGTTAAAACATGTTCTGCTATAACAAGAAATCTGACATAACACAGTTGGGGACAGATCCCAAAATTAATTCACATATGGAAAATAAAACTGTTATAACATGATCTTGTTATAAGGCTGTTCCTGATATGGCTTCCAAAGACAGCATTAAGGTCCGCAGAGGGAGAGATACGGGTCATCCAAATGCGAAGGGGTGAGGGTTTTGCCCAATGTGGATGTCCACATCTAAATTTGCCCTGTCTAGTCTTCAGCTGTCCTTAGGCCGAGGACTGGCTGCACCACGGACAATTTTGCGCCATCTGCTTCTGTCCCTCGTCTGCTGTAATAACTGGTCAAACAATAATTTCCAAATTTCATACATAGTTATTTCTGTCCAGCCAGTGACGTAAACACCAACTTAAGTCAGACTGTGTTGTGCTGGATCTAATTTCAGACCCTTCGCTGGATGCAGCAGCATCAAATACCCCACCCTGGATCACCATTAGTGGCGCAAGATCAACAGGATTGCCTAATTGGTTGCAGTGTGGATGTCTACAAAGCGGGGTTGGGGTAATACCAAATGCAGACAAGGGAAAGTGAGAGGTCCAAAGTAGGTCATATTTTCCAGTTGTCCTTTAGGGACGACCCCTTAAAATGATTTTCTGGGGAACAGAAGCTAATACTAAGTAAATAAGGCATTTGTTAACACACTAAGTGTCCATCGGCTGGGTAAGGAATTGTACTACAACTTAAAATACTATAATCTACAAATCAGCTGTCTCCATACCTTGTCTCTGCCACGTTGTTTTGTACGAGTTTTTGTATTAAGTTTCTTGTTGCGATCATCTATAAGCTTCTGCCAGTATGCTTGCTCCTCCACTCCTGAGCATAACAAAGATATGCAACGCAAACATTCACTTATATAGCACCTTTAAAAACCTCTAAAGAAACTGTAAATAAAACCAAAATGCTACAGAAAAATCCAGCAAAAGAAATTTTACAACACAAATCACCTTAAATTTCAGTCCATCTCAAACCTAACTCGTTACAATTCAACAGCATAAATCCTGAGAAACAATTAATTACAGAAATAAGAAAAACTTAAGTAATAAAATAATAACTAAAATGCCAAATAACAGTCTATAAACTACAAAATGCCTTCTGCTGCATGTTTGGTCCACAGGATCTTGACGAGTTGTAACAGTAACTGTAAATTGTAATTTGCCGCTTCCAGAGCACTGATGTATAATGCGCAAGATATCAACCGATGGCACAAAAATCAAACCAGTCAGTTCAATATCCAGAAAGTCAGTCGGCTAAAACAGAAAGGCATCCAACGAAAGAGACATCAAAGTTCTAGCAACATTCTGGCTGTACAAAACTTTCTTTTATTCTCTTGAAAATTTCGTTAAATGCTGCGGGGATCTTTTCTAACCCAAATAGAAAGAAATAGCAAAAATAAAATGAAAAAGGCCAAATGCCCAAACCTGAGAGAAGTTGAAACGTGTAGCCAGGCAGTGATGCCTGTGAAATGGCGATTGCCGTCTGCTGGTCGTTGCATCGCACGTGACCACATGTGTCTCTGTCTTTAATGTCAATGTATGCTATGCTTCCAAATGCCCAGATGCGTTCCTGAACAGTCACAAGAAGCATGCACTGCAAAATAATCTTCACTGAAGAATAATAAAAATTGCATTGTAATAAGAAGATATTGTAATATCATCCTCAAAGAACAGTAACAAAAACTGCATCGTAATAAGAAGATATTGTAATATAATCCTCACTGAAGAGTAACAAAAATGGCATTGTAATAAGAAGATATTTTAATACAATCCTCAATGAAGAGTAACAATGACTGTGTTGTAATAAGAAGATATTGTAACATAATCCCCACTGAATAGTAACAAAGACTGTATTGTAATAAGAAGATATTGTAATATAATCTTCACTGAACAGTAACTGTTCTGTAAGGGGTCATCCATTAAGGGGTCATCGTCCATAAAAAGGGAGGAAGGGTCATCATTGCAGACAAGGGAAGTGGGTTTTGCCCAATGCAGACTTTCCATACCTAAATTTATTACTTAACTATTTCAACACCAACTTTAGTCAGACAGCAGACAGACTGCACTGTGTTGGATCTTATTAGAGCCCCTTTGCTGGACACGGCAATGTCAAAGTACCCTACCCTGCAGCACAGTTAACCCTGCACCATAAATAAGGCAGCCTACCTAGGCCTTAGTACTCCAAACGCTGTGTGTGGACGTATGCAAATGGGGAAGTGGAGGGTAAAGCAAATGCAGACAATGGGGACGAAAGGATACAAAGTAAGTCATTTTTTGTGGACTTCCTGTATGGTGACCACTAATAAATTCCTCACTGAACACAAGAAAAAGTGCACTGTAACATAATCGTAAAATAACAGTAAACAAAATTGAGTATAATCCTTGCAAGGTTCCATATCGACAATACTTCATTCCTGAAAGTCCTCTAAATTATTTGACACTTGAAATAAACATAAAATAAGGTAATTACTCATTTTTTATGCTCTACAATAAAATAACTAAATGCTGATGAACTTGCCTTCCACCTCAATGTCTGAACTTTATAATTATAAACAGCTTCAAATAAACCACGTACCTTAAGGTCCTTTCTTGTAATTGGCTGATCAGTAGCAACCTTGACAATAACTCCTGCGACAAACTCTGGCTCTGACTTCTTTGTTGTGTCCGACTCTTTCTCTTCAGAAATTGTGAAGCCCTGAGAACCTGAAAAAGTCCAGCATCTCAAGTTAAGATTTCCTGACTCTGCACAGATAACAAGGATGTATGTATGTAAGTAAGTACGTCTCTAAACACTTAATATAGTGCCTTTAAAGTATCTATCTGAAGCGATGTATTCGCTATTCAAGCGACACATTAAGACCAAGTTCGTCTGTAAGCAAATAATTGTCAGATAACTGGAAACGTCACCACTGGCAGGTTCTCACACACAGGCACAACCCAACCCATGAAGTCTACTCCACTTAAGTTCAGAGGTTGATATGGTGAAGAAAACATTCTTTGCAACATAATTATTATTATTATTCTTGTTATTATTATTATTATTAAGCAGACATTTAAAATGTGCGCAATTAACAACAGCCTGAAAGGCGCATGCAACAACCCTACAGAAGTCCTTTCAAGTAATATCATGGTTTATAGATCGAAAGGAATGCACAGAAATCTAGGCAGACCTAATTAACATGTAAGCTTTAAGCTTCTTTTTAAAACTTGTCGTTGGAAGAGCGCTATCTTTGAAGCTAGTCAGTATGGCATTCAACACTGTGAGGCAAGAGTAACAAAATCCATGAGAGTCAGATGTAGTGTAAATCTCTGGAACTGTGAGATTTCATTGGTCGCAGAACGTAAGCAGTACTCTAAATGCACTTACAATAAAAACAATTTATATATACAGCATCACAGGTAGCAAGCTACTTCTTCACTTATGACGAACCGAACCTGTTCGTGCATTCGGCTTCATTGAAAAATAAATGTTTGGCATGATATAGTGTATGGTCTCACCTGGCTTGGTTTTCACGATACTGCATTCTTCGTTGTGTATTTCTTTCAGTTTCTCTTTCAATTGACTCATGTTAGCTTTCTGGAGCTTCAGATACTCAGAACGCAGTTTCAACCACTCCTTTCTAGGATCAAACGTAACAGTTTTGATTACAGGGCTTTTCAATAGCAGCGCTCTTGTGAGGTACTTAAAAGGCACTCATAGGCAAAATATGTTACACATTGTTAATCTGTAGAGTTTTTTTATTATTATTATTATGCATTTATTACACGTGCAAAGTCAGTAAATCTGAATCCAAGGCATGAAGCAATTGTGAGTGAAGGATTTGCACAAAGTCCCTATGCAGTCACCGACTAAGGGGATGCTCAAACCTGTACTCTCCGCATTACAAGCCGAGAGCTCTATCCTATCAGCTGATGTGCCCCACGAAGTTTAGATATCTTCTTTTTTCCTGGTTAGTTTACTTCATTTCCATTCATCATTTGATAGCAGCACATTCGCGATTGTAATCGTAAGCTTAAAATCTCTAAAGCGCTACTTAAAAGCTAACCGCAGGGCCCCAGCTAATTCATGAGCGCTGAGTCGTCAGCGGGTTTGTCCAAAGATGCTACATCAACAACCAAGTCTAGTTGCCAGAAGACCAGCAAGAGAAGGGGCGAGGAGGTGTTAGGGTGGGTTGAGTTTAATATATAATATTACCACAATATAACCATAATACATACAGATGTACAGTTTAATAAATATATCTGTAGATACAAAATTTGTCAAGCAGCAACTAACTTGGGAATAACTCTAAGTTCTGGAACATCCTTTGTTTTCGTTTTCTTGTTCTTCTTATGTCTTTTCTTTTTCTTCATCTTATCACCTGCCTCTCCTTCGCCTTCATTTGCCTCTGCGTCCTTCCCGTTTAGCTCTTCTTTAGTTTTAAAAGGCGTCGGCTCGTCACAGATTTGGACTTTTTTGGCCTTTTTCTCGCTTGATTCGTCCCCTTCAGCTTTTTGCTTCAACGCTTTTGTCTTTAATTCGAACGTCGCGTCAGGGTTTGCATCTTTCTTTTTCACTTTCTTGGCAGATTCTGGCTTTGTTTCGAGGTCCGCAACGTCTTCGGTTGACTCAAGTCTGACTCTTTTTGTGGACTGCTTTTGATCTGGCTTTTCTTCCAGCTGCTTGGCTGCTTTAGACTCCTTCTTAGCTTTCTTCGGCTTTGCACTCATTTCGGCTGCTTTGTTCAGCATCTCTGTCTTTGACTCAAGGTGAAGTCCAACATCTCCGCATTCAGAACTCTTTCGTCTCTTCGACTTCACAGTCTGCGATTCGTCCTTTGTAGATGTTTCTTTTGGTGGTGCCTGCGCTTCTTCGCTTTTCGCTTCCACTGCTCCACTGTCGGAACTTTTCCTGCGCTTACACTTGGCACCAGGTGGTTCCTGCTTGGCAGGTGGTTCTGTCAGAAATACCTGCAATTCGTCACTTTTTCCTTCACTCATTGTTCTCTTTCGCTTTGCTCTGGGCAACGTTCCTTTCTCCATCTCGCTCTCGCTTGCTCGTCTTTTTCTACCTGAACACCAACAAAATGGTCAATAGTAAAATGACTGTTACTAGAACTAAAATAGAGTAAGCATCACAACAAGACCTTGTTGGTTCTCAATTGGTCTATGCAAATGTGGTGTTTCTTATGTGGTATATCCTCTTTTAATGTAAGAAAGCTCGAGAGAGTTCGAAACTCTCTTTCTAGGGTTGTTATATGTTCTTTGTCTGCAGCAAATGCATCATATTGCCTTCGTGAACTTGGGAATATTCACCGGCTTCCTGTTGAATGGCACAATACGTTTAAAATTGGAAACTTAACCTTTAAAGCTCAGAATACTGGCCTTCCACCACAACTTCATATACCGCGTACTTCATATCGCCCTCCTAGATTCTTGTGTTCTTCCGATACTGGTTTGTTGTAAGAACCTAGGTTCAGCACAATTCTAGGATAACGAGCATTTAGCTGCTGTGCACCTCATATTTGGATTCGTCCACCACAAAAAGCCCCACCTGCAAAATTGCTATCATCTTCTAAAGCACTTAAGACTCACCACATTACCCTGGCTCTTGCACAGGAAAGATTAAGGACTAAGTAGATATTCCGCATCACATAAAAGGCGAATGTAGAGGTATGGTCTGAGACTTGTAACTGACTGAATTAACGAATGAGATGCAAGTGATAAAGGAAGGTAGTGCAGAAATCCTGACCATGAACAACGTGCTCCTGAAACTGGACTTGCTTTTCAAGTTGCTTCAGCTGCTTACTTCGAGGAAATCTGCCAACCTTCTCCTGCGCCTCAGCTGGCGGATGGTTTATCAACTAACAGCAAGAAATGCACAAAACGCATAAAAGTATTTACACTAGAGGCCGACTGAAAGTGAATTTCTGGTTTCGGCCGAAACCGAAACCAGACCGAAAGTTAAAAATTACTTTCGGCTGAAACTGAAAGTTTAACAAAACTTTCGGCCAAAACCAAAACATATAAACTTACATAACTCGTGTGTGTCCGTGGGCGTTAGTAACTGAATCCAAACAAACGAATATTGTAGTTCAGAAACAGCAGTTTTTCGGCATTCTCATCCAGCAGGCTGCTGCGCCGATCAGCATACAACTGTCCTGCTGTACTAAACAGCTGCTCACCGCTACTACCGCTAGTTACATATATTAGCTACAGCAGCAGACAGACCACCTGTGAGCGTAACAATACTTTTGGTTGGCAAACGAAAGCCAAGATCACTTTCAGCCGAAACCGAAAGGAAACCGAAAGTTAGCTTTTCTCTTTCGCCTGAAACCGAAACTATGCTGAAAGTCGCCATATGGACACTTTCGGAAACTGAAACCAAATTTTGGTCGGCCTCTAATTTACATTGCATATTTTAAATCAGAGGGAAGGTAACCAAACATTTGAAGCAACTACTCAAAATCCCTACATAGTAACCATCTAGGGAAGGCTTGAACCCATACTATCCGCATTACAAACAAAGTGTCCTAACCAACAGGCAACCATTCCCATGTCTAGATACATTCAACAAATGCATAATCATGAATTTAAGCTCACATCTAGGGCCAACTTGGGATACGGTGGTGTAGTGGCATGGTCTGTGCCTCGTAACTGTAAGGTCGTGGGTTCGAATCTGCCTCAAGCCTCTGCGTAGCGACCTTGGACAAGTTGCTCACTCACAACTGTCTGTGAGGAAGGCAATGGGAAACAACCTCACTCATCTCATCCCCGGGTGGAATAAAGCCAACGGACCTGCCTTCGGGCAGAGAACTCGTCATCATCATCTAGGGCCAACAAATCTGAGTCTACTACAGCACTTTAAACCAAGGTTCATTCATTCATTCAGAACATTTATATAGCGCCCATTCAAAGGCGCTTCCAATCCAGCTCTGGTGAAAGAGAACAGTTTTTAACTGTTGGCGAAAAGTGTATCTAGCATCCCTTGTAATAGCATAGAGAGTACGAAGGCGTAAAACAGTCGACAATTAATTACACTCAGAAACAAAAACAAGAAGAAACACAGCTTCCACTACCTCGCAAGCCTTTTGCGCTGCCTCGGTTGTTTCGTATTCAACGAACGCAAATCCCTTAATGTCACCCGTGCTCTTGAACCTCGGGAGACTGATGTAAACTATCTTCCCACAGGCGCCAAACACCTTCCGTATCCACTCGCGATCCGTCTCGGATGGAAGGCATTCCTAAAACGAGACATACATCCACTTGAGTATGAATAGTACCTAAAAGAAAACTCACAGTAATGTCTTCCCTTTTGCTGGAATCACAACTCTAAATATAAATGTACACGCATTTCGATATTGACCATATGGTCTCGAACCTGCTCATTTTTCAATGAAGTAAGTGGGTGAGAGAGATCTAGCCTGACTCAAAATAGTACATCAAAAGACTCCTATCAAAACATGAACAGGTACACCAAAGGCTCATTACCAAATGTGTTTCGTTATAACACAACATAACACAGTCGGGGACACTGATCCCAAAATGAATTCACCTATCGAAAATAAACTCATTATAAACTCGTTACAAGGTGGTAGTTGATATAGCTCCCAAAGAGTGTAGTAATGATTTTCTGATGTATGTATGCATCTGGTTATTCATATGGCACATTTTAAGAACCTCACAAACACATTAAAACATGGCTACCTAACAACGAGATAGCCATGGTGGGAGCAACACGCCTAGTGGCACCACCTTGCAATCAATGCAATGATTTACTGATGTGCTAGATAACATACTGATTACATATTAGATTACAGATCCAGCATGGTACAGAATGATAATAATAATAAGACAATTTATATATCACCATAGCAAGGCCAAGGCAGAAGAAAAGGAGGCTATGCTAACAGATACTATGCTGTGCAATAGATTACTGTGCCACACAATATCTGGACAGCATACCGCGTAGACCGTCCTCTCGTCAACATCTTTTGGTTCTGAATATGGAACAAGACGTCCAACTCTCTTTTTTTCTTTATCGACCTTCAAAAAACAACAGATCATTTAACTAATACTAATATTTAACTAATATTAAACTAGTACTAACTAATATTAATATTTACCAACTTGTTAACTAATACTAACATTCCTATTGGAATTCAACCCGGCTTCTCCAATGGATTATGAATTTGGATTAGGATTTTGACTTGAAGCGACCATCGATTGATGCCTTGGGCATTATGATAATGGCGCAATTGAAGTCATTAGATTAGGTTATTAGAAAAGATATTTAGACAGAAACTAATAGCATGTTTAGACAGAAAACATCAAATAGCACTTCTGACTGAAACTTAAAAGGCGCTATATAAAGTATTTGATGAATACATACACATATACACACACAAACATACATCATTACAAACAGAAGCAGTGATGAAGCAGAATTTCACCTGGATTTTGTTTTGAACAAACACCCATTTATCGTTTATTTAGTTTATTAAATGCACTTACCACATGTGCAATGTCAGTTAATATTATCTTTAACATCAATCCTATTTTCATTTATTTCTGTATTCTAAAAATTCACGATCTCATGACAAAGCATCAGTCAAGCATGAGGTTAATAACCTCACCACCAGCTTCTTTGAAGTGGCCACTGCATTCGTCAGAACCTCAACATCAGATGTCATCGACAAGATTTTGTTACAGCGAAGAAACACTTCCAAGTCGATATCTGAAGCAAAAGGAAGCCAAATACAGCAAAATGTTGCAGGTATAGTTGCTCATTAAGAGAGAATCGCAGCATGACGGCAATGACACATAACAATAAAGCCTAATGAATAGGTCATTACAGATGTTGCTGCTGTCTGTAGAGCATTCACAATAGATTTCCTTGTTTTGTAACAAGATTCAAAGCAATCGCAATTAAGTGGGGAGTTGCTACAGTAACCTATCCAGTTTTGATATCACATGAAAATCTTTAATAAATGCAATACACATACAAAGAGCTACAATTCAAAAACAATTACTTCAGCCTAAAAAAACAACAGAATTCATAACATTCCAAGTAAAGAAAAGGCTCTATACCAATGCCCAGCTAATCTACATTACGACCACGTTTAACTACATTACATTATGACATACTGACTTGGGGGTCATCCATAAAGGATGTCTAGAAAAATTATCTACTTTTGACCGCTCCACATTTGTCTGACTTCTCCTTCCCCTCTGTGCAGACGTCCTTAACAGACAATCCCTTGACGGGTTTTAATGCAAAACTAATCTGTGAAACATAATCCAGATATAAAACAGAGACAGTGATGGACTTTGAGTAGATATCTCTAGAACAGACTCTAAACAAATCAACCATTACATGTAATGTAAAGCAAGCGAATTAATACTACTTACAGCCGTCTGGCGAACTGTTCATTTGTTGCATCAGAAAACGATCTTTCTGAAGATTTGCGTCACTCAAATAAAACTCCATCTAAAGAAAATAATTACAAACTTCTGAAGAGTACGACAGTTTCGGCAGAGCCTGCTACAGAGAAAAAGGGTTTGTGTACTTGTGACCTGTTTTACACTCGCTCATTAAATCCTGCCTCCCAGGAGCTTATCAACCTGTGACTCCCAGCTTCATCGTTTTTCTGTAGTTGATAATTCTGGTGGCTGCAGATACTTCTGATATGTAATGTGGTCCTGGATTAAAAAGCTTGGTGACAGAGGCACGGTGGTTACAAACAACTTGCCCAGGATTGTTACACGGAGTCAAAACCGCAGTTATAGAAAATAAATTCATTATCATACAACCTTGTTATAAGGTGGTCCTTGATATGGCCCTGAAGATAGTGCTATTTGTAAGTTACGGTGTATTTTTTGAGATTACAGGCAGGTTTATCTGTTTTCTTGAAATTGTACCAGTTCTTACTTGTTCTCTTATTTGCTGGTATAGTCTCTTCGAACGCTTCCGATTCTTCTTGCTGCTTTTGTTGTCATCTTGATTGGTCGACATTTCTACCAGCAAATTGTTTTCAGTGAGTAGGCGATGAATTGTTTACAAGCAGTGAACTAAGCAAAGACTGATTTGCTGTGATGTTTGACTCCTACAGACTTGCACAGATTTCACTTTTGGCAACTCTTTCAAAACAAAACAGTCGTCTATATTCTAATGTTACTAGTAAGAAAGCAGTTTACTTTTTGCGTTCATATATAATTTTATCTCCTATGAGACTTAATAATCCTGCATATAAATAAACATAATCCTCACCAAACGGCTGCTTGACGTCAACTTGTTTGTAAACAATATGACCCCCAAACTGCAAGAGAAATTGCAGCACTGCCAGCTACCGGAAGGACTGTTGCATAAATTAGCAGGCAATTAATCTGTAAGTAACAGAGTAACACAAAGTTTTCCAAAATACTTTACTGGTATCAATGAATTAAACTAACACCAGAGTAACAAAAGGTTTTTCAAAATACTTTTACAGATATCAATAAATTAAGAAATTGGGTAAGTTTCTGCAAACTCGTGTTGTACTTTTATGGCGCTTCACAAGTCGTGATTTGATTACTTACTTATTTATTTATTCGATTGTCCTGGCAGCTTGCAGCGCTCTAATTTCTCTCGCATTATGGGGTACCATACTGTTTACAAGGAGAGCGACCACAGGGCGATCACAAGCAGCCATTTCTTCAGGATTATAGAATTTAAAATGTTGTCATAAAAAACATGCGCAATATAAAGCCATGTGTTTGCATACTAAACATGACTATTGTCATTATTTTAAAAAGTCGAATTTTGTAAAATCAGAGCAGAGTTGAAGGCTTCTCCAACTGAGCGATAATAAAGCATTCCCACAGAAAAAAATTCATTTTGTAAGAACCTTCTGAATACATAACACATTAAAATATTATTTACTTTGGTACGGGTATTCAAAACCGAGAGAAAGTAAATTTGTTTAACTGAAAGAGCTACTTTTCAAACACAGTACATAAACACGAACTCAAATCCGCGCTACAGAACTACGACAAATAGACGAACATAAATTACAGATTTTCGTTTGAAAACTTCCTGGAATAGTGTATAGCGCTCTCTGATGGATGAATTATTATAAACAGTACTTCAGTGGGCCAAGAATAAAAGAGAAATCAAGATTGAAATATTTCACTGGCCTCATTTCCGCCAATATATTTTGGGTTTGGTTTGATTTGATTATCGAGAATAAATACAAAGGTGGCCTCCCCGATATAGTTTCTGTGTGCCGTTGAGAAATAGCGTCGCCTCTACATTTCAGACTACAGTTACAGTCAATCTAATAATAATATTTAGCAATTTCTAATGCGCCGGTGTCTAATGCACAAGGCATCACCCGATGGCACAACAAAACCAAGCCACAATCAGGTCGATATCCAGGTCAGTCCGCACGACAGAGAGGCAGCCTATGGTGGATAAGCAATTTGAAAATGGTAAGTTTTAAGTTGAGAACAAAATGACAGAAAGCGACTTCATAGCAATACGAACAGGGAGGGAATTCCATAATTTTGGTCCAGCAACCGAAAATGCTCGTTTACCCAGAACAGTTCTAGCCCAAGGCATAACCGGAGAATACTTAGTCTAAAATGTTATATATAAGATTTGTTTTATAATTATTTTTAATTCATACTTAGTAAACAAGTTCTCAATGATTATTGCGTAGATTATTTACGTACTTAGGCTATTAATATCGTAATCGTGTTACGGATTCTTTAATTGCTGTCGCACATCCAAACGAGCTCAACAGGCCTTTGTCATGGATCGATCAAACTTTCCTCTTGGATCATTTTCCCATTGCATTTGATTCAGCTCAATGTTATTTTTATCTGAAGTCACGTCTGCTAAGATCGCCATGTAATCAGCGATGTGCATGGCCCTGGTGCAAATTTTGTATGGTGCTTAGATATTTTGGAGTTTTTGACTAAATTATAGCACACTGAAAGGTTCTTAAAACGTGCCATAAATGCTTTAATGCATGCATAAATTAAAACTGTTTCGAGCAGTAGCGGAAAGCGGGCTTGGTGAAACTCATACTAGCGCAGTCTCTGAATATAAAATCTTTGTTTAGACGTCGCTCATCTCAACCCAAAATGGCAGCCACTGGTGATAGCAAATCGTCCGCTGCGAAATCTAAAACAGGGGCAAAGGCTCTCTCCCAGGAACAGGTCATTGATGGATTTCAAGAATTGCGAAATCAGCAGAAAGCTACAGCCGGAAAAATGGCCGAAGTTGAGATGGATCGAAAAGAGCACGAGTAAGTCGGACCCTTTGGGGCAAAGCATGACTTCACGGCTTCTGCAAACGGTCTTTCTAACTACCGTACGGTTCCGTGCGATGCGAAACATTGCACCTTTGAATAGTGAATAAATTCAAGCGTAGTCCTGCAGATGTATCGCTGACGGTGCAAAATGTAATTTAAGGAAATTTCTGTGCCTTTCCCTCGCGCGTTTGCGATTGATAGTAAATTTAAATGCAGAAATGTCTGATTAGAAATAATAATGGCGTTATTACATGTGTTGCTTGGCCACCTGTGACAGCCCTACCACGTTACAAATGTGGTAGGGCTGCCATTATCACTTGTAATAATACAATACAATACAACTTATATTTATAACGCGCCTTAATAAAACAATGTCTTACTCAAAGGACGCGTTACAACATAATAATTAGTTATAGTACTGAGAGAATAAATGAGTCTTAAGTTTTAATTTAAATTTATCTATTGAAGAGCATCTTCGTAATAATGTTGGAATGTTACCAAATGTTGGCATCCTTACAAACCCTCTTAGCAAAGGGATTAGTTTATAAATCACAGGCACATGAGTGTGTGCATTGCCACACTTCCCATTTACTATTTGATTTCATTGGTTATGTAGTAGCCAGGAATCAGGGCTGTTCTTAAAAGTTCTGTAGAAACCAAACAGGAACGTAGCGCAAAAGATTGCTCGTAGTTATTCTCGTACAGAGATGTTGCGTCTCCATTAATCTGTTCTAGTTGTAGAAGATTTTAGGGATTTCAACTGTGGCTATTACGAATTGTGCACAATACTTAGACCTAGCTAAACTTAGAAGAACCATACTTGATTTCTGTTTTCTGACCCATCGGATTTCAGCTTGGCTTCTCCAACGGATTAAGATTTTTACTACAATTTCACTCTAAGCGACCACTGATTGATAGTTATGCACTATGATGATGGCGCTGTAGAAGTCATTAGATTAGATTATTTAAATTGATAGGAAATTTTTTGGTTTGCCAGCCTCGTTTTGGAAGCCCTGAAGGGAATCGATAGCAGTCGAAAGTGTTTTCGTATGGTTGGTGGAGTCCTTGTTGAGCGAACAGTTGCCGAAGTTCTGCCTGCCATTGCTACTAACTATGAGCAGGTAAACTGAACATTTTGGATACTTTGATTTTTCTAAAAATGTGCTCATACCACTCACACAAATAGATTTGAGATAAATCTTAAGGGCAGTTGGTTGTGGCTAGCTATTTTATACCAAAGAAAGACTTGTGTAATTGTAATTTGAGATTTTTAAAGCGCCTCTTAGAGGATAAACTCAACAGAGGTGGCTTCTGTGCCTTATATGCACACCTCTGAACCTGAGTGTGAGAATGCCGGTTCGTGTCCCAGTCAGGGCTTATTTCAGAGATTTAAATCTCGGGCTAGCACAGTCCGTACATGAGAACCTTAAATGGCGGGGCATCCATTCAAATGGGCAGTGCTGGTGAAGGATCTCACCTGAGTCATTCATTGAAAAATGAGCAGGGTTGAGACCATACAGTCGCTATAGAAAAACGTGTACGTATGCTTGTCCAGATTTTTGGAATTCACTGCCACCAGCTTTGCATGTCCATTTTCTTTTTCATGCTCATTTTACAAACATTGAAGGCTTATCTTTTTGAGCTAACCACACTTTTTAAGTGAATTCATAACTGAATACGATACATATGTCTGATTATTTATAGTAGCACTTATGTAAGTAAATGAAAAAGGTGTACAATGTGCTTAGAATCAAGTTTTAGCAAAGAATCTAGTATTATGATCAGTGGTGACTTTTCAAGTTAACTGATAATTGTTTACTTGTAGAAGAACCTGTCGTTCTTAGTTAACACCCTCTGAAATAAACTCCCATGAGAATTACAATTATTTGATCCATAATATGAACTTACCATCACTTCACCCCTTCCAATCTCTGTGCAGGTCTTCCACTCGAGACTGAAAACACTTCTCTAGTGTAGACCTTATCCTGATTCCTGTCTTTCCCTTTATCTATCCTGCAGATCCAATTCCAAACCACCCACCATAGCCATCTGACTGTCTGCCTACCTGACTCTTGGATCTTGGAATCTAACCCTTCCTGCCTATCGATTTTGGTTTGACTGAGCGCCTGTGAATAAGCTGGTTCCCGTGATTTTTTGTTGGGTGCTGTAGAAATCATGAGATTACGATTACAGACTTTACTGCAATTCAGGCTAGCAGGCACAGCCCTTTGAGAGTTACTTAAAATGCAATGTATTATGCGTCTGAATGCATAAATACATGCACTATACATTTGCTTGGTTTGCAGCTGGGAAAGTTGCATGAAGTGCTGCAGCAACAACTCGAATCAAAAGGCCGAGAACTGCAAGAATACCGAGAGAAGTACAACATCCGGATACGAGGAGAGGAGGAGAAGAGCCCTGCATCGCAGGACAGTGCTGCAAAGGCCGGAGTCCTTGTGGCACAGGACGGATCTTAGTTTCTGCCCCTTGTAGATTGACCTTAAACAATTTAATACAGTCTGTCGCATTGTGAGCTTTTTTACGTTTTCCTCAAGTCTGTCCTTGCGTTGGTTTACCCATCAGTGGTTATGTTTTGTTTGAGGATTGTAAGAACTTCTTAAACTGGTCTTGTGTGGCTTTGACAGTTTTTTTAAAGAACGAAAGCGGCTTCTGTTTAGTTTTTGTGTTTTCTTTAACTGGACTTTTTGCCAAAATGTAATGTGCTCACTTTCACGGGGTACTAAAGTGGAATATTGCGATTTTTCCCTTTTGCTGGTAATAAATCTTGTGTTTCTGAAAAATTTGTACTTGAGTACCATTTTCAAGTACTTGTAGTTGCAACCCAAGTTCCAGTACTTGCATCATTGTAAAGAAGTACTTGTAATTTTTATACCGCTGTATATTGGTAAATTCAGTAATGAGTGGTAGCCAGTCTAGGTTTAGTGCAGAGGAAACAAGTGCTGTTAATCTTTCAATATGTAGATTTTATTTTGTACTGGTGGGGGAGAATTACTCATTAAGGATGGGGTACAGTTTGGATGGGGCATAATTTGAATAATGCTTGTGTTTATATTATGTGTATTTCAATGTGTGAGACAGATTTTCAACTGGACTTTGTTGAGTAGGGGTGAAGTGAAGGATTGTGAGTGTTGTGTTGATGTCTGTAAGTTCTAACTATCCCCTGACCAGAGAGTTCTGAACACCCTTTGTAATCTTCCAATTGGACTCTGTATAGTGGGGTGAAGTATTGTGTATACAGTCTAGTATCGGCAATGTTTTGACATCTAGGAGTTCTAGCTGTTCCTTCGACCTTTGTCCTTTGCAAGATTTATCTCGTTGCTTCTTAAGATAAGCGAGTGTACAGTAGTTAATGTTGGCAGATATTGAGACAAGATAATCGTGTTCAGGAGCTACCTGTAAAGAGGCATATAAATCCTGTTACGTTACAGTTACAGCTAACAGTTGGGTAACATCAATACATGTCTGGCTGTTTAATGCTGGATCTCTCTACAGATCTTTTACTGCATAATACATATATGCATATGTGTCTATATAGCACATACATGTATAGCACAAAGGCGCTGCAACATGACTGTATATTTTAAATGTGGCTTAAGACTTCAGGTAAACCAGTTATGTTTTTGGGCTGAATGTGGTGGAAGAGCTTCAGTGTTTCAGTGGAAGATTGTTCCAGAAGGAAGGTCCAATGCTCGAGAAAGCGCAGAGTGCCTGAGCCGTCATGTAATCGTAAACTCTAGATTTCTACAGTGCCCAACAAAAGCTAAGTCACGGGAACCAGCTTATTCACAGAAGCTGAGAACAAAATCAATAGGCAAGAAAGGTTTGGTTCCAGGTCAAGATCCAACAGTCGGGCAGGCAGACAGTCAGATGGCTATTGTGGATGGTGTTTGGAATAGTAGTTGGGGGGACTATTGGGTCCCATGGGCCACATAAGTGTTTGTCGAACTGACTGGCTCAACATGGGAACATGAAACTCCCTGATATATTCTTGGCCATGCAACCTGACAATTGAGCCTCTTTGTGCATCATTAATTCTTCATGCATACTCTGAAGGGGCTAGTGGTAATGTCCCTAAATTTTGCCTGGCTTTTCATCTGTTTACAGTAATTTTTAGGCATTGCTTAACAGCTAATAAACAAGAAATGAAAAGTACTACAGCGATCAACTTCCGGTTTCCGATCAAAATCTGCACGGTTTTGGTCTGGCCAAAGAACTAAACATAAAGCACGGTTGGCAGAAATGAAGATAGTTTACTATTACTAGTCATAAGCACTTTAACCTATGGAAAACAACAGTGTGATTACATTGGGTGAAAAAGTAACTGATTTAAACCAAAAAGAACACAATTTACAGTATGTGGCTGAACTGACAAACCAGCAATTAAAAACAAGGCAGACTATCTTCAATAATCGCATTCCTTGGCAGCAGTCCTGGTTTGAAAAAGACGTGAATGAGCTAAAGGTGTTTTCGGATGTTTGATAAAACACTGTTAGGTATCTGACCATCTAACTACGTGTGCAAGTATAATAGTTTCCCATTCCACTAGACTAGTTCTGAACTGCATAATCAGTTGTGGCTTTAGGTGTTAAAAATTGGAATCCCAGAAGATTCTTCAGTGGTGTTGCATGTTCATTTTAAAGAGTAATTTAATGTTCTGTAGACACTTCTTTGTCAGAAAGCTGTTGTCCGATTATCAGCAATTGGACAGGAAGAGCAAAGCCATCACCTGAAATATAAATTTAAGAAAAATTTTAAATGTGCAAATAAAAAGTTAAATTTATAAAGCAATAAAATTTTACTCTTATTGTTCCAGAACTTTCTTTTACTCCACAAAGAATTAAGTCCTGTTGGGATCACTTCTACCCTGGGAAAACATTTAAACAGTTTAGACATTCAAATAATGTGAAATTTAAAAAGTTATGAAAAAATGAAGAAAATAATGAAATGAAATTTAATTAGATCCAGAATGCAATATTGAAGTATGAGCAATATAGGGCAGTTGTGAAAATTGCTTGCGTTGTGATAATGATGGATAGATTCACTGTTTCCAGCACAAAATAGCATTATAAATGCTGTTGAGTACTTCAGAGTTTTGGAATATTTTAAAAAATTAATAAGTTAATGGCAAGGCTAAATGTACCTGTAAAAGTACTGAAGTGAATCCTATCCACAGCTGAAGTACTTATTCTTTGATGTGGAAGCTGCATCCAATTCTTCAACAGTCTCTTCTCGAAGAGATTTTGTTCAGTTTCCTTGCTTGAAAGTTCATCCACTTAAAGACCACAAGAACCAGTCTAAGTCTCTAATAATTTACTTTCTGCTGTCTAGATGTGAGCTAAATCTCTCACTGTTGAAACAGCAGTTGAACTGATAAAGATGTAAACTGAATCTTCCAGATATTGAATAAGAGAATCAACATAATAACAGTCCACGAGTAGATTGCCATATTAACAAGCAAAACTGTTGATTTCTGCAGAAAGTCTTCATCAGTAAGTTGGATGAAAATGTCTAACTTACGAGAACCTTCATGTACCATAGTACCTGCTAAGAAAGGCATCTGTTGTAAGTTCCATTAATTAACTCGCAGTTAATTACAACAGACCAAATTCTAATGAAATCAATACTTTGCAGATACCTAAATACTGTTGCTGCACGTGTTGCTATACTTCAGTTAGTGTGACAGTAACTGGCAACATTTCATGCCCAGTCACATATATCCTTATCTATTTACAGCGAACACACTTCTTTCAGTGCTATCTGGAACACACACAGCAAACTATAGGCTATTCAGCTGAGAAGCATTTTCTATTCAGCCAATCAAGCATATTCTGTGCAGCGTAAAGAGTATCATTTGCTGTTTGGCTGAAAAAATATCAACTATTCAGCTGATAAAGATCTGCTGTTGAAAGGTACTGCCATCGTCTTCTATTCAGCCAAAAATGTATAGAAAATTTAGCTGAAAAGTCATCCTTTGCACAAAGCTGATAACACAAAAGATTATTGTACATATAAAATACAGGCTAATAACCGTCAGTGTTTTCATTTTCAAGATGACTTTCAGATGACGTTTGTTCACTTATTCTTCCTACTTAACTGCAAATCGTTGTCCGAGTGGACTTACATTGTGGCACATCGACACAGCCTCTAAAATTCAGATGGGCAGAGAGCCTGGACAGTCTTGACAATTACTAAAGTTTCTCACTGGTTTGTTTGCTGCATAGAGTTTTAATTCGATTAAATGAAACTGAAAACAGCTGAATGTCGACTCCCATCTTTGAGCCATCATTCACCAAAACAGACTTTAACTGCTAAGCAAGGCACTTGTTGAGGCAAACGAGATCTAAAGAAAATGGTGATCCTTCACTTTTTGTATTCTTTACAGACAGAACATCCAGGTACTTGAACATGAGAAGGAATCTTGCCTCTTGAAACGGTTCTTTAGGGGAAATATCAGCCCAATAGAGAATTTTCAAGTTCGATTGGGTTTGATGTTAAACCAGCTTGTACCCAGCAGTAAAATAAATCCAGTGGGTTGAGAAAACGCCCAGCATGTACAGTATCCCACTTAGGTTAAGTGCTAAACTGAAACTCTAGCAGCACAATTCCGTAATTGTTGGATTGATCTATATCTGAATGCAAACCAATGAAAACCAATACCGATTCAAAATGGAGAAGAACTGACGAATTAACGAAGAATACACATTGGAATTTTTAGAAAGCTAGTTCTGAGTCTGGCATCAAGACTGACGATGACGTAAATCTCTTCGTCTTTGAGGATCTGTCGTATCCGGGACCAAGGCTCCCGGTTCCCGCACATCGGAGGACGTGTGCACCGGATGGGGTGTTGCCTGCTGGTTGGGTGTGCATACTTCAGGCTGCGTTATAACAGGCGGTTGCTGTTGCGGAAGTGACTCCATGGATATCTTGAACTTTGGCTTCTCTGCGGGTTGAATTGAAGTAAGAGCCGGTCGATGGTGTAACTCTGGAGCGTCGAAGAACACATCCTCACTGGTTCCAGCCGGCAACTGAGGCTGAAGCGGAATGCCGGTCTGCTGAATCACTGCAGGAATATACGGACCCTCGACCATCGCTCTTTCTGTCTTAACCTGCAGCGTCTTCGTTTTCGTGACTGATTTCTTGAGTCCAGTTCCATCCGGAAGTGCCTCTTCAGATTCCTGTTCGTACGTCTCAATCTGCGGCTGAGGCTCTACAGTGTCCGTGTAGACCTTCATCTCTGGCGGCAGTCCCTGCCCGTCCTCTCCGGCCTCGGGACCTTCCATCACGATTCGCTTAACGATGGTCTGTTTCTGACGAGTCTTGATAATCTTGCGCACGATGACTCGGCCATCCGGTAGGGTTTCCTCTCTTTCCTGGACTTCCGTGACGATTTCCGGCTCGCCCTCCACTGTGTCCGTGTAAACGCGCAGGCTTGAACGCGACGAGATGGAATCACTTGGCGACACGAGTTCGGCCGGAGAAGTCAGCGAAGCCAGCGACGAAGCTGAAGACAAATAATCTCGTGATTCGCTACGCCCCGATCGCATGCTAGAGGTTTCGGACAGTTCCGTATCGGGAATTTCTTCCGTGACTATGTCTTCAACCACTTCTCCGTCGTGTCGAACCTTCCGTACTTTGTGCGTTATTAGTTTCTTTGTACGAGTTTTGATGACCTGTCTTCTCCGATCAGGACCTTCTACTTCTTCGATGATATATGGCGAAGGTAACAGCTGTGGTGAGACCGTTCGCTCTGCAGACCCTATTCTTCGTTCTCGTGGCCCTTTTCCAGTTACCTTTACTTTTGGAGGAAGTGGAGAACGTGGAGGACGTCCCTCAAAGCCTCGTCCGCTGAATCCAGGTTCTGGAGAGAATGGTCCTGTCGTCTGATCCCTGATTTCCGGTTCCTGATCTTCAGATTCAGAAACTTCTCTACGTCTTGGAGGTTTCGCCTGGTCCTGAGGTACAGCGGCTGTTTCATGTGGTTCATCAGCACGTCTGCTACTTGACTCCAGCCCAGTTTTAGAAAGAAACACCGGTGCCTGGAGAGGCTCACCAAAAGATTTCATGCTCACTTCGGCTTCAGTTGGCATTTGCGGCGTAGGTAATGATACTTCAACTTCAGAAGGCACTTTATGTTTAACTTCTGCTGCATGTGCACCTTGTGTAATTCCAGTCAGTACTTCTGCTTCTGGCACAAATTCAGGCACTTTTTCTTTAACCTTGGGTGAAGGTATTTCTGGCACAGTTTTAGCAACGACCTGTAATGCTTCTGCATTAACATCGAGCTCAGTTTCTTTCAACTCTGGTGCAGTTAATACTAAGGTAGTTTCAGCAGATACTGGTACAGCTTCTGGTGTAAAAACAAGTACCTTATCTTCTTGAACCTCCGGTGAAGGTAATTTGTGAGCAATTTCGGCAGGTACTGGTATTGCCTCTGGTGCAATAGCAGACACCTTTTCTGGTGAAGGTACTCCTGTTGTAGTTTCAGACATCTTTTCTTTAACCTCTATTGCAGGTACTCCTGGTATTATTTCAGCAGGTATCGGCAGTGTGTCAGCTGCAAGCTCAGGTGCCTTATCTTTAACATCTGGTGCATGTGCTACTGGTGTAATTTCTGCAGGTATTGGTAACTTTTCTGTAACCTCTGGTCCAGGAACTCCTGGTTTAGTTTCAGCCGGTACTTCTTCTGGTGTTTCTTTGACCTCTGGCGCAGTTACTGTTGATACGGTTTCAGCAGATACTGGTAATCCTGTTGCAATTTCAAACACCTTTTCTTTTCCCTCTGGCGCATGTACTCCTGGTGTAGTTTCAGGAAGTACTGGTACTGCTTCTGTTGGTTCAGAAACCTTTTCCTTAACCTCTGCTGTGGTTATTGTTGATGCAGTTTCAGCAGGTACTGTTACTGCTGCTGGTGTAATTTCAGGCAGCGTTTCTTTAACCTTTGCCGAAAATAGCCCGGGTGTAGTTTCAGCAGGTACTGGTACTGTTTCTGGTGTTACAGATACATGTTGTTTAACCTCTGCTGCAGGTACTCCTGTTGCAATTTGAGCAGGTACTGTTTCTGCTTCTGGTGCAATCTCAGGGACCTTTTCCGTAACATCTGCTCCAGGTACTCCTGGTTTAATTTCAGCAGGTATTTCTTCTGATGTTTCAGTTGCAAGTACTCCTGGTGTAGTTTCAGCAGGTACTGGTACCTCTGTTGTAATTTCAAGCACCTTTACTTTCGCCTCTGGTGCAAGTATTTCTGGTGTGGTTTCAGCAGGTGCTGGTACTCCTGCAGTAGTTTCAACCACTTTTTCCTTTGCCTCTGGTGTATGTACTCCTGATGCAGTTTCAGTAGATACTGGCAGTACTTCAGATGCAGTCTCAGATGCCTTATCTTTAACCTCTGGTGCAGATACTCCTGGTGTAGTTTCAGCAGCCATTGGTATTACTTCTGTTGCTTCAGGCATCTTTTCCTTAACCTCGGCTGTGGGTGTTCCTGGTGTACTTTCAGGAGCCACTGGTACTGTTTCTGGTGTCATTTCAGGCACCTTTTCTTTGACCTCTGCAGCAAGTATTTCGAGTGCAGTTTCAGCAGGTATTGGTACTGCTTCTGGTGTAATTTCTGGCACCTTTTCTTTAACCTCAGGTGCAAGTATTTTGGGTGTAGTTTCAGCTGAAGACACCTTTTGTTCAACCTCTAGTGCAGTCAGATCAGGAATTGTTTCAGAAGGTACTTGAACTGACTCTGATGCAACTTCCAGAACCTTTTCTTTAACCTCAGCTGCAAGTATTTCGGGTGTAGTTTCAGCTGAAGACACCTTTTGTTCAACCTCTAGTGCAGTCAGTTCTGGAATTGTTTCAGGAGGTACTTGAACTGACTCTGGTGCAATTTCAGGCCCCTTTTGTTTAGCTTCTGGTGCGGGTACTACTGATGTAGTTTCAGAAGGTACTGATACTGACTCAAGTGCTATTACAGGCGCCTTTTCTTCAACTTCTACCGCAGGTATACTTTCATCATGTGCTAGTACTGATTCTAGTGTAATCTCAGATGGCCTTTCTTTAAACTCTGCTTGTGTTGTTACAAAAAGTTCTGGTACTGCTTCCGGTGCAATGTCAGAAAGTACTGGTTCTAGTACTGGTTCTAATACTGGTTTTAGCACTGTTTGAATCTCTGCATGTTCTTTGTCTCTCACCCCTGATATCGGTACGTCTGAAGTAGTCTCATGGATTCGAAGTGTGGCTTCTACTGGACTTTCTGTAAATTGCCCAAGTTTTACCTCCTGTATAGCTCTAGCGTCTATAGATTCTTCTGCCGACAAAGGTGTAGTTTCAAGAAGTGACGCCTCTTTAGCTTCTGGAGCTGTTTCCATTCTTAAAGTTTCTAAGCTCTTTGGTGTTTCATGATATGTTGCACTCTCCGGGATCAGATCTGCTACATTTTGAATTCCATTTGGAGGCGTAATTGGGATTACGTAGGCAGCTAAGTCTGCCACAAAGTGATCGCCTCTTAGCCCTGGTTTGGTGTCATCACTTCGTTGAGTCTGCTCTTCAAGTTTTACCGGCAAACTTTCTGGTTTTTGAGGCCGTGTTACTTGGATTTCTTGGCTGCTTTGAGCAGCTTTTGCCTCCGGAGTTTCTGGTACAGCTTCAGCATAAGCGGAATCTACAGTTTTAGTTTCTACAAGGGTGTCAAGTATGGCTACTTCACTGACCATAGATGTTTTCGGTAGTCCTGATTTTTCTTCAGTGAGCACTGCTTGTTTTGCGTCTTCGGTAAGGTCGTTTATAACTTCTCCAACTGGTGAACTTGAAATTGGAATAATTCCAACTGACTTTTCCTGACTCGCCAAAGACTCTTCAGTTTGTCTGGTGGTCTGAACTTCAATGGTAGAAGCTGGAACCATAGCTTCTTCACTTAAAGAGACGTCTTTAGTTCCCAGAATGGTCTTAACCTGTGTGGTTTCTGCATATGAATCAGCGACTGCTGGTGGAAATGTTTCCTCAGGAGCTGCAGTTTCTGTTGCTGGTTGTGTGGTCTCAGCTTGAGGGGGTGCTGCGATTGTCATTGGTGCAGTGACTTCATCCGTTCGTTGAACAATAGAAACTATATCTTTCGATTCTCCGGTATCACCTGTTGTGGCCGTTTCTGATGGTTCTAGACTAGTGCCTGGTTGTAATAGTCTTGGTTTTTCTTCCGTAGTCAGAGCATATGTTCCTTCTGGCTCAGTTTCTAATAGATCTGTTGTAGCAGCTGTTACAGGTAGGCCTGCTGATGGTGTTCCAAAATCGTTCTGTTCTGGCACTGCATATTGTTGTTTGGGTTCTTTGGGCTCTTCTTTTGATTCTGAAACCGGCAGTTTCTCTCCAGCTTCAGGTATTTTATCTACTTCAGACTCTTTTACTTCTTCAGGTTTAGCCTCTTCTGTCACAGGTAGCTGCTCTTCTGGAACTGATACCTTTCCTTCCTCCACTTTAGTCTCTCCTGAAACAGGCAGTTTAGATATTATACATTCTTCAGGTATATAACCTCCTTCAGGTTGAGCCTCCTCTGTCACAGAAAGTTGCACTTCTGGTACTGATGCTTTAACTTCTTCCAATTTAGTCTCTGCTGAAACTGGCAGTATTTGTCGAAGTTCAGGTATTTTACCTTCTTCAGGTTTAACCTCCCCTGTCACAGGTAACTGCTCTTCAGGAACTGATATTTTCATTTCGTGCACCTTAGTCTCTGCTGAAACAGGCTGTTTCTCTCCAGGGTCAGATATTTTACCTTCTTCATGTATTTTCTTTTCTTCAGGTTTAACCTCCTTTGTCTTGGGTAGTTGCTCTTCTGGAACTGATATCTTTGCTTCTTGCACCTTAGCTTCCAAAGAAACTGGTACTTGTTTTTTCGCTTCAGACTCAGGTATCTCAGCTGTTTCACGTATTTGAATGTCATCATATTTCAGCTGTTCAGTGGCAGGTAACTGTTTTTCTGGCATGAATACCTGGTGAAGTTCTTGCAGAGCACCTCCTATTGCTGCTTTTACAATTGCCTCGGCTTGTTGAAAGAAAATGTCATTTTCTTCTACAACTTTGTGTAAGTTATTTTCTCCAAGTTTAGCCTCCTCTGTCACAGGCAATTGTTCTCCTGGGACTGATTCTTTTGCTTCTTCCACTTTAGTCTCTGCTGAAACAGGTAGTTCTTGTCGAAGTTCATGTATATTACTTTCTTCAAGTTTAGCCTCTTCTGTCACAGGCAGTTGTTCTCCTAGGACTGATATTTTTGCTTCTTCCACTTTAGCCTCTGCTGAAACAGGTAGTTCTTGTCGAAGTTCATGTATGTTACCTTCTTCGGTTAGTTTACTTTCTTCAAGTTTAGCCTCTTCTATCACAGGCAGTTGTTCTCCTGGGACTGATACTTTAGCTTCTTCCACTTTAGTCTCTGCTGAAACAGGTAGTTCTTGTCGAAGTTCATGTATGTTACCTTCTTCAGGTAGTTTACTTTCTTCAAGTTTAGCCTCTTCTGTCACAGGCAGTTGTTCTCCTGGGACTGATACTTTAGCTTCTTCCACTTTAGTCTCTGCTGAAACAAGTAGTTCTTGTCGAAGTTCATGTGTGTTACCTTCTTTGGGTAGTTTATTTTCTTCAAGTTTAACCTCCTCTGTCACAAGCACCTCTTCTGGAACTGATACTTTAGCTTCTTCCACTTTCATCTCTGCTGAAACAGGGCGTTCTCGAAGTTCATGTATTTTACCTTCTTCAGGTAGTTTACTTTCTTCAAGTTTAGCCTCCTCTGTAATAGGGACTGATACTTTAGCTTCTTCCACTTTAGTCTCTGCTGAAATAAGGAGTTCTTGTCGAAGTTCATGTATGTTACCTTCTTCGGGTAGTTTACTTCCTTCAAGTTTAGCCTCTTCTGTCACAGGCAATTGTTCTCCTGGGACTGATACTTTAGCTTCTTCCACTTTATTCTCTGCTGAAACAGGTAGTTCTTGTCGAAGTACATGTGTGTTACCTTCTTCGGGTAGTTTACCTTCTTCAAGTTTAGCGTCCTCTGTCACTTGCTCTTCTGGAACCGAAATTTTCATTTCATCCACCTTAGTCTCTGCTGAAACATGCAACTTCTCTCCAGGTTCAGATATTTTATCCTTTTCAAGTATTTTACCATCTTCAAGTTTAGCCTTCTCTGTTACAGGCAGCTGCTCTTCGGGAACTGATATCTTTGCTTCTTCCACCTTAGCTTCCAATGAAATTGGTACTTGTTCTTTCACTTCAGACTCAGTTGTCTCTGCTGTTTCAGGTATTTGAATGCCTTCAGGTTTCAGCTGTTCAGTGGCAGATAACTGCTTCTCTGGTATAGGCATCTGGTAAATTTCTTCCAGAGCACCCTTTATTACTGATCTAGCAATTGCTTCGGCTTGTTGCTGCCACACAATTTCTTTCAGCGATGAAAATGGAGCAATCTCATCAGATTCGCCCATAAGCCGAAGATTTGCCTTGTCGGCTGGAACTGTGAGTTTGTAGGTTTCTGATAACTCTGCACTAGTTTCTTGGAGTTGAACGCCTTGTCCTGCCTTGACGGAAGTATCATCTAAAGTAGTAGTATTTGATGTTTGTGTCTCCTCTACTTTCTCTTGTTCCGTATGGTTTAATAAAACTTCTTTCAAAGCTGCTTCTAATATTGCATCTGAAAGAGTTATTATTATTTCATCTGACACAGTAAAAGGTTCAGATAACTTTTCTGGTGCTAAATCTTCATAAGAGAAGGCTGGTTTTGCACTTTCGGTCTTTTCTGGACCTTCAAGTTTCATTGAGCTGACATCTACATTCAAATGCTCTGAGGTAGGCTTGTCTATATCTTCTTGGATTCCTTCATGCATGATATATGACTCTTCGTGCACTAGCAATATTTCGTCTGCATGCTGTTCGGTGTCAGTTGCACAAGTCTGTGTTAAATCCTGTGGCAAATGTTTAGCATAAGCTAAAGATGATATATCATGAAAGACGTCTTTCAATATGGTATTGGTCATGGGTTCTGCTAATGCTTGTAACAGAAACCCTTCAATTTCTTTCTCTGTCATAGTCCTTTCCTCTTCTTGCTTTGCCTCAAAGCTTTGCAATGGTTTGCAAATTTCCAAACTGTCAACCTCTGCAGATGAATACTCTTTCAAAGCATCATCGAGAACAGTTGAAACAAGTTGTTGAGCAGCCTCATGCATGGCAACCTCTTTGAATCTGCCAGCATTTTCAGGTTGTGATACCAGAGAGTCTGAAATCAGCTCCGCAGGTGTTAAAGGAGAGATACATTCACCATCTATTTGTTCAGGCTTCTGGCCAACTTCTGCAGATGGCAATGAAGCGACAACATCTTCTTTGCTAGCACTGACATCTTGTACAACAGGAACGTCTTGCGGAGCCAAGTCAAAATATCCATCTTCATTTCCTGGAGCATACTCTTCCATGTCATTATCATCTGCAGAAAGATAAGCCACTACAGTAGTGGTTTTCTTTTTCAACCATGTTCCATCGGGAAGTGTTTCCTCACTCTCGTCAACTGATGTCTGTGTCTCAACATTTGCCGCATACGGGTCTGTGATATTGATAGGAGAATCAAACACGTACTCGTTGATAAATGTGCCCAAAAGAACTTCGGTTTTACTGGTTTCTTGAATGTTTCCCTGTGCAGTTACGGTGTGCAACAGAGGTTGTATATAATGAACTGTCGTTATCTTCCTTGTAACGATACGGTTGTCGTCGGTAAATTCTTGTTTCTCAGAATCCTCAGTTTTACAGTAAACCTCACCCTCCACTGTTTCATGACTGACATCGCTTGGCACGGCACTCCCAGATGTTGACAGTGAAGGCACTTCAGCACTTTTTGCAGTGGTGCTTTCTATCAATTTCTCATGTGGTTCTAAAGTCACTTTTGATGCTGATTTGATCTTACTTAAAATTTCATTGTTTGCAAGTTCCATAATCTGTCCAGCCAACTCACGTACAGCGACGTCGAGTTTTGATTTGTCTAAAGATTTTTTTTTATCTTCCGAAACAGCCTCAGGTAATTTGCCCTCCATAGATGTAACTTGAGGAATGACTTGTAATTGCTCTTCAGATACTGATACCTTTGCACCTTCTATTTTGATCTCTGCTGGAGAAGAAGCTTGTTCTACAGGTTTAGTTTCCACAGGTAATTGTACTTCTGGCACTGATATCTTTGCTTCTTCCACTTTAGTCTCCAATGAAACAGGTGCTTGCTCTAAACTTTCTGGTATTTCGCCTTCTTCAGGTTTAATTTCTTCTGCCACAGCGAAATGCTTTTGTGGCCGTGCTATCCTTGCTCTTTCCACATTAGAATCTGCTGCAACAGGTGCTTGGTCTGCAGGCTTCGCTTCCACAGGTAACTGCTCCTCTGGCACTGCTACTTTTCCTTCATCGACATTAGCCTCGGCTGAAACAGGTTGTTGCTGTACAACCTCAGGTATTTTTCCTTCTTCACGTTTAGTTTCCGTTGTGACAGGTGAATGCGCTTTAGGCTCTAGTACCTTTGCTTCTTCAACTTGAGTCTCTGCTGAAACAGGCACTTTCTCCACAGCTTCAGACAGCTGACCTTCTTCAGATTTAGTTTCCGCTGTTACAGGTGATTCCACTTCTGCTGCTGATACTTTTGCTTCTTCTAACTTGGCCTCTGCTGAAACTGGTGCTATTTCTATAGCTTGTGGTAATTTAGCTTCTTCAGTTTCAGCTTCTGTTGTTACAGGTAACTGCTCTTCTGTAACTGAAAGTTTTGCTTCTTCCGCTTTAGCCTCGGCTGAAACATACACTTTCTCTACAACTTCAGGTATTTTACCTTCTTCAGCTTTACCTTCCGTTGTCATAGTTACTTGCTCTTCTGCAACTGATATTGTTACTTCTTCCACTTCAGCCTCGGCTGAAACAGGAACTTTCTCTAGAACTTCTGGTATTTTACCTTCCGTTGTGACAGGTAACGGCTTTTCTGCTACCGATAGTCTGGCTTCTTCCATTTTAGCCTCGGCTGAAACAGGTGCTTGCTCCACAACTGCGGGTATTCTACCTTCCTCAGCGTTAGATTCCGATCTCAAATGTACCTGCTCTTCTGCTACTGATACTGTTGCTTCTTCTACTTCAGCCTCGGCGGAAACAGGTGCTTGCTGTACAACTTCGGGTATGTTACCTTCTTCACGTTGAATCTCCAATGTAGTAGGTAATTGCACTCTTGTCTGTGATTCCTTTGCTTCTAAATCTGTAGCCTCGGCTGAAACAGGTACTTTTTCTACACCTTCAGACAACTGACCTTCTTCGGGTTTAGGTCTCGCTGCTACATGTGATTCCACTTCTGTTACTGCTATTTTTGATTCTTTTAACTTGGCATCTGCTGAAACAGGTACTTTTTCTACAGCTTCAGGTAATTTAGCTTCTTCCGCTTCAGCTGCATGTGTTACAGGTAATTGCTTTTCTGCAAATGACACTTTCGCTTCTTCCACCTTAACCTCTGATGAGACAGGCACTTTCTCTACAACTTCAGGTATTTTGCCTTCTTCAGCTTTATCTTCCGTTGTTACAGGTAATTGCTCTTCTGATACTGACACTGTTGTTTCTTCCACTTTAGCCTCTGCTGATACACATACATTTTCTGCAACTTGAGATAATTGACCTTCGAGGTTAGTTTCTGCTGTTTTACCTTCCTCAGCTATACCTTCGGCTGTCACAGTAATTTGCTCTCCTACTACTGATAATTTTGCATCTTCTACTTTAGCCTCAGCTGAAACAGGTGCTTGCTCTACAGCTTTAGGTATTTTACCATCTTCAGCTTTAGCTTCCGTTGTCACCGTTAATTGCTCTTGTGCAACTGACATTGTTGATTCTTCCACTTTAGCCTCGGCTGAAACAGACACTTTCTGTAGAGCGTCTGGTATTTTATCTTCCTCAGCTTTACCTTCGGTTGTCACAGTAATTTGCTCTTCTACTACTGATAACTCTGCATCTTCCACTTTAGCCTCGGCTGAAACTGGTGCAATCTCTCTGCTTTCAGGTAGTTTAGCTGCTTCAACTTCCGTTGTCACAGTTAATTGCTCTTCTGCAATTGACACTGTTGCTTCTTCAACTCTAGGCTCGGCTGAAACAGGCACTTTCTCTACAATTTCTGGTATTTTACCTTCCTCAGCTTTACCTTCGGCTGTCACAGTAATTTGCTCTCCTACTACTGATAACTTTGCATCTTCCACTTTAGCCTCGGCTGAAACTGGTGCAATCTCTCTGCTTTCAGGTAGTTTTGCTGCTCCAACTTCTGTTGTCACAGGTAATTGCTCTTCTGCAACTGACACTTTTGCTTCTTCCGCTTTAGCCTCGGCTGAAACAGACACTTTCTGTAGAACTTCTGGTATTTTATCTTCCTCAGCTTTACCTTCGGTTGTCACAGTAATTTGCTCTCCTACTACTGATAACTCTGCATCTTCCACTTTAGCCTCGGCTGAAACTGGTGCAATCTCTCTGCTTTCAGGTAGTTTAGCTGCTTCAACTTCCGTTGTCACAGTTAACTGCTCTTCTGCAATTGACACTGTTGCTTCTTCAACTCTAGGCTCGGCTGAAACAGACACTTTCTCTACAATTTCTGGTATTTTACCCTCCTCAGCTTTACCTTCGGCTGTCAGAGTTATTTGCTTTCCAACTACTGATGCTGTTGCCTCTTCCACTTTACTCTCGGCTGAAACTGGTGCAATCTCTCTGCTTTCAGGTAGTATACCGGCTCCTCCAACTTCTGTTGTCACAGGTAATTGCTCTTCTGCAACTGACACTTTTGCTTCTTCCGCTTTAGCCTCGGCTGAAATAGTTGCTTGCTCTACAACTTCAGGTATTTTACCTTCATCAGCTTGACCTACTGTTGTCACCGTTAATTGCTCTTGTGCAACTGTCACTGTTGCCTCTTCCACTTTAGCCTCGGCTGAAACAGACACTTTCTGTAGAACTTCTGGTATTTTATCTTCCTCAGCTTTACCTTCGGTTGTCACAGTAATTTGCTCTCCTACTACTGATAACTTTGCATCTTCCACTTTACTCTCGGCTGAAACTGGTGCAATCCCTCTGCTTTCAGGTAGTATACCGGCTCCTCCAACTTCTGTTGTCACAGGTAATTGCTCTTCTGCAACTGACACTTTTGCTTCTTCCGCTTTAGCCTCGGCTGAAATAGTTGCTTGCTCTACAACTTCAGGTATTTTACCTTCATCAGCTTGACCTACTGTTGTCACCGTTAACTGCTCTTGTGCAACTGTCACTGTTGCCTCTTCCACTTTAGCCTCGGCTGAAACAGACACTTTCTGTAGAACTTCTGGTATTTTATCTTCCTCAGCTTTACCTTCGGTTGTCACAGTAATTTGCTCTCCTACTACTGATAACTTTGCATCTTCCACTTTAGCCTCGGCTGAAACTGGTGCAATCTCTCTGCTTTCAGGTAGTTTTGCTGCTTCAGCTTCTGTTGTCAGAGGTAATTGCTCTTGTGCAACTGTAACTGCTGCTTCTTCCACTTTAGCCTCAGCTGAAACAGGCACTTTCTCTATAACTTCTGGTATTTTACGTTCATCAGCTTTACCTTCGGCTGTCACAGTAATTTGCTCTCCCACTAATGATGCTGTTGCCTCTTCCACTTTAGCCTTCGCTGGTGCAATCTCTCTCCTTTCAGGTAGTTTTGCTGCTTCAACTTCTGTTGTCAGAGGTAATTGCTCTTCTGCAATTTTCACTTTTGCTTCTTCCACTTTAGCGTCGGCTGAAACAGATGCTTGCTCTACAACTGCGGGTATTCTACCTTCCACAGCTTTAGTTTCCGTTGTCACAGTTAACTGCTCTTCTGTTACTGATACTTCCATTTTAACCTCGGCTGAAACAGGTTCTTGCTCTATAATTTCAGGTATTTTTCCTTCTTCGCGTTTAGTTTCTGCTGTGACAGGTAATTGCCCTCCTACTGATACTTTTGCTTCTTCCACTCTATTCTCGGCTGAAATTGGTGCTACCTCTCTACTTTCAGGTAATTTAGCTGCTTTAGCTTCTGTTGTTACCGGTAACTGCACTTCAGCAACTGGCACTTGTCTTTCTTCCACCTTAGCCTCTGCTGAAACAGATCCTTGCTCTATAAACTCAGGTATTTTACCTGCGTAAACTTTAGCTTTTGTTACCACTGGTAATTGCTCTTCTGCGACTGACAAGTTTGCTTCTAGCACTTCAGTCTCGTCTGAGACAGGTATTTTCTTTGCAGCTTCAGATAATTTACCTTCTTCAGGTTTTGTTTCCGCTGTTACAGGTGATTCCACTTCTGCTACTGATACGTTTCCTTTTTCTAACATAGCCTCTCCTGAAACCGGTGCTATTTCTCTAGTTTGAGGGAGTTTAGCTTCTTCAGCTTCAGCTTCCTTTGTTACAGGTAGTCGCTCTTCTGCAACTGATACTTTTGCTTCTTCCACTTTAGCCTCGGCTGAAACAGGTGCTTGTTCTACAACTTCAGGTAATTTGTTATCTTCAAGTTTAGTTTCTGCTGTTACATGTGATTGTACTTTTGGCTCTGGTACCTTTGCTTCTACAACTCTGTCCTCTGGTGAAACAGGCTCTTTCTCTACAGCTTCAGGTATTTTACCGTCTTCAGGTTTAGCTTCCATTGTCACAAGTAATTGCTCTTCTTCTAATGATACTGTTGCTTCTTCCACTTTAGCCCGAGCTAAAACAGGTGCTTGCACTACAGTTTCAGGTATTTGCCTTTCTTTGGGTTTAGATTCCGATGACACTGGTAATTGTGCTTCTGGCACTAATATCTTCGTTTCATCGAAGCTGCTGGATTCTTCCGAAACAAGGAATCTCTTTATGGTTACAGGCATCTGGCTTTCTTCAGATACAGCTTCTGGGGCAAGTATATCGGCTTTCTGAAGCGGCACTGTAGTTTCTGGCTTATAAACCTGGTGTTCGGCTACCTGTACATTTTCTGCACCATGTAGGAACTCATACTTCATCTCTTCCTTCAACTGTTGCAGAACAGCTACAGGAATGACCTCCCTCTGAGTTTGTTTTGTTCGAGCTTTGGGTTTTTCAGGCAGCGTCTGACTAACTCCAGCATCTGGGGAGTGAGAAAGTGTTGATGAATAGTCCTTAGCGAGGCCAAGCTGTATAGTAGTTTCCACAGGTGATGTAGGTTCGACCACTTCTATGGAATCTTCGAACTTATCTAGTGACGTCTGCACTTCTAGCTGTGCTGAAGGTCGTGCGTCAGTGATTTCATCAAAATTCTTTATTGTGTATTTTTCGTCAATGTCCCTCTCAGGCGTGAAGAACTCCCTTTCTGGAGTGTCACCGTTGGACCTGTCTCCAGCTCCTGTAATGATACATCCAGGCCAGTGGGAGAATTCTTTTGCTGGTTTGTATTCTGTTTCATGAGTTTCCATGAATTTGAAGAAACATATGAAAAAAATAAAATTACCTCTCTTTAGATATTTAAATTTAAGAAACCGTCAAAAATACACTTATTTATAAGTGAATATTATGTTCTTAGCACGTAGGTTGTTAATGTAACTCCTACACTAGTATATAAAATCATCAACAGTATCGGATTTAGCTATAGGCGTGGGGGGTTTCACCCCAGCACACCTCTTGGTTATATGCCGGCGCCTCTCAGACCAGACCCCTGCATGGTGGACTGCCAGAATGTGGCGCCCCTTTGGAAATACTCTCGCCCCAAGCAAGCAATCCTGAAGCCGTCACTGATCACTAACATATTAAACTATTATTACATGCAGTACTACACTGCATAAAGTAATATGTACGCATGTATTGAAACAATTAACAGTGCCTTGACAGGTTCCTAAAAGGCACTAGATAGCATTCACACTACCCAGCCAGCACACGCGTTTTGACAATGCTGGACAACGTTGGTCCAACATTGTCCCAATGTGTGTGTGTGCTGGCTGGGTAATTTATGCAGTCTTTTTAACATAATATTCAACTGTGGTCAAAGTATATCCTCTACGAACTTCATATAAGCTTACTATAGTTTACTATAAGCCTACATAACAGTTGTCCAGAATAAAATAAATTCTATTACGGCATTGTAGTTAATTAGTAAATAACAAATTCTTCACCTTCGGCATCTTCAAACTCAAGTGTTTCTTGCGATGTGTGTGAAGAAAGCGACGGCTGCTCAGCTGCAAATGGAATCCATACATCAGCAAAAAATAGTAAATTCAGTCAGAGGGAAGCAAATTCAACTGATAAACAGTCAACTATGAATACTTGTTGCCAGCAAGCATTCAGAAAGGGCAGATACA
Source organism: Norana najaformis (assembly GCA_964023275.1). Lineage (NCBI taxonomy): Eukaryota > Metazoa > Annelida > Clitellata > Crassiclitellata > Hormogastridae > Norana > Norana najaformis. The sequence goes on from OZ029927.1 coordinate 20,011,536, forward strand.
TCCTCAAGTCACTGCTTTTGAGCAAATACTAAAAGGGTGCCCTATTAAGAGTCTTGATACTGTACTTACGTACGTACATACATACATACATACGTAAATACATACAAACAAATCCATTGTGTTGTTTCAAACTCAGTAACCATGTAAGGATAAGAAAATGCAAAACAAAGCATATATACAGTACATACTTATCTATCAATAGAATTATTACACTCCAAAGTAAATTATCAGTTAAGAAATAGACCATACTTAGTTATTTCCATAAAAGTGTTAATGCCTGTTTTTATGCAAGTCTACTTTCTTCAGAACAAAATTTAAAACAACAAAACGCATTTACAAGACTTGGTACATACTGTCAAAGGAATAAGATTTTCCTGGTTGAAATGGCACAGATGATCCGAAGAGGTCTTCGAAAGCTGGAGGACTATCAACTAGATGAAAAAAATTAACAACAAGCATACAATGTATGTATGTATGTGCATATATACATGCAAAATATTTGTATATACATGTATATATCTGTATATATATTTATGTACATGTATCAAGATACTTAAACAACAGTGCCTCTCTCAAAAATGCTGCAAATATGACAACCTAAATGATCCAAACAAGTTCATTATACAGCATATGAAAGTGTTTGAGTAGAGTTGACTTAAGTGACAGGGTAATGTTACAAGACGCAAATGAAAGCAGGAAGAAGTCAAGCTGATGTGCAGAAGCCTAGCGCCTGCATATTTCAACAGGCTGTAGCGCGTAACAAGCACCGACCCGGCGGACTTATGCGTTTGTATGTTAGTCTGTACATTCATATGTGTACCTGGACTTTTTAGCACCCCTATGCTATCTGGTAGATCTAAGAAGTTGCAACATTAATACCCAGAAAATGTGTGAATATATTTACATATTTTCTGGGTATCAATGTTAGACTAGAAGCGGGCTCATCAAAACAATAAATAACTATTAAGTTCATAAGAGGAACCTTAAAAGAACGGAAAAGTAAGCAACTAAACCTAACCAACAGTACTTAAAAAGCATTCTGTTTCCTCGAGGTTGTTAGCTCGGGAGTGCCTTTAAGAAGTTCCTCTTGAAGAGATGCAATACAAATTTGCAACTACAATTACAATTATAAGTTAGCAGGAACCTGGGTATGTCCTTCTTTCTTCGATGATTTTCTCTTCACCATCAGGATGAGGCTGGAACGTAGGAAAAGAAGCAACCTGCACATCCTCGACCAGCACATTATTATACGCTTCGTCGATTCGGTTGGGGTGGACCTCGATAAAAGCCGGTTGCATTTGGGAGATGGAAGTCTCTGGGATGATCACTTCCTCCACGGCTGGCTTCAGAGCGACACGGCGCTGGACCTCATCTATGTTAGGAACTCTGATATCTGGTTGTCAAACACAGCAAATTAACTCAATCGTCAATTAACGAAATCCGTATAACGTTAGCCACACACGGCTGATTATATCACTCTAAGTACAGTATATACTAAGGACATGGACAGCTCTTGGCAGGCGTGCATTTTCTGTCGCTGATCTCACACTCTGGAACTCTCTTCCGGCAAACGTTCGTTCTGCAGTCTGTTTTGGAATTTAGATCTCGACTAAATAAAAACCCATCTTTTCCTGGACTCATTTCTTCCGTAGGCTTTTCCTGTGTCTTTTTGGATTCCCCTCTTGGCTTTTTACCGTTCTTACCCCCGAATTTGTTACGCAAACCATCTTTGTTCAGTGATGATCATCAGCTGATGCCTTGAACATTATTACATTGGTTCTAACAAATTCTTGGAACATTATTATTGGCTGATCTATGGTCCGTGTGGTACATTCTAAAAAGGCAACATAAAACGCCAGCACCAACTTGCGAATAATGTGAGAAACAAAAAAGGGTTGTAGCTAATGGGGAGCAACAGTGGATTTTCGAAGATGCAACATTTTACTGAAGTAGTACACAGATGCTCTGCACGGAACAGGCTAGTAAAGTAACACATCAATCAGGCCAACACTTCAATGACAAGCATTCTCATCTATAGGACATGGTGGATGGTTTGCCTGTATTCGGGGTTCTAATCCCAGTGTGTCATATGAAATGAACATTTTATCATCAAGCCGTGTAACCTCTAAGGAAATGTTGTATAGTTGTTGAATTGCTGTTGTGCATTTGTACATCAGTGGAAAGATCCTCCTCTTCCCCTTATCTCTTCTTGCTTCAATTTCAAGCACCATCCACCATAGCCGTCCAACTGTCTGACTGCCTGACTCCTGGATCTTGACTTGGAACTGAACGCTTTTGCCTATCGATTTTGTCTTGACTGAGCGCCTGTGAATAAGCTGGTTCCCGCGACTTGGCTTTCGTTGGGCGCTGTAGAAATCTCTAGATTACGATTACGATTACCATGGGACCACCATGCCTCTGAAGATTATTATTAAAACAGGCATGGTACATGTATGCACATTTGTGTGTATTTATTTATTTATGTAAGACAGGGATTTGAATCCGTGATAGGCCAGCTCATGCTAATCACTAAATCAGCGAGTGATATCTAATCCCAGTACCTGGCTTTGTAAATGTTTCCTCGACCATTATTTCTTCCTCGACCTGCTCTGGAGCGAAATCAGACCTCGAGGCAAACTGGACAAGCACGGAATCCGGTATAATGAAGCCCTCATCCGCTCTTACTGGTTCCTCGTAGCCTGGAGAATAAGCCGCTCTGCTAGGCCGAGAACTTTCCACTGGGATGATCAGTTTCTCCAGAACAGGAGACAGTTCAAGATGACCTTGTTTTTCCAGTTTCAGCTCAACCCAGTCCACAATTACTGGCCTCGCATTCTCGATTTCGACTTCTGGTGCAGCTGATGCTTCCTGAGATGGTCGATCGAGTTTGATATCACTCACGTCCACTGCTTCGATGGAAAACATTTTAGCAAGTGTATCTTTTGTCGGAGAAAGTTCGGTGACTGTAAATCCAATGCCTGGCTCTTCTCCGATTGTTGCAACTGGTTCTATTTCTCTAATCTCTGGCAGTTCTGTGAATGTTACTATCGATTTTCTTTCTCTAATCTCTGGTTGTTCTTTTAAAGTTGCAACTGGTTCTTTTACTATAGTTTCAAGTTGTTCTGTGATAGTTGGAACTGATTCTTTTTCACTAGCATCTACGTGTTCTGTAACAGTTGGAACTGGTTCTTTTACTTTAATCTCAAGCTGTTCTGTAACAGTTGGAACTGGTTCTTTTACTTTAATCTCAAGCTGTTCTGTAACAGTTGGAACAGGTTCTTTTACTTTAATCTCAAATTGTTCTGTAACAGTTGGAAATGGTTCCTTTATAATCTCAAGTTGTTCTGTGACAGTTGGAACTGGTTCTTTTTCTCTAGCCTGTACTTGTTTAGTGACAGTAGTAACTGGTCCTCTTCCTCTGATTTCTGACTCTTCTGTTAAAGTTGAAACTGGTTCTCTTTCTCTTAACTCTGGTTGTTCCGCAACAGTTGCAACTGGTTCTCTTCCTCTAATCTCTGATTGTTCTGTTATAGTTGCAACCAGTTCTTTTTCTTTAATCTCCAGTGGTTCTACAACAGTTGCAACTGGTTCTCTTCCTGTAATCTCTGGTTGTTCTGTTACAGTTGCAACTGGTTCTGTTTCTTTACTGTCCAGTTGTTCTGTTACAGTTGCAACTGGTTCTCTTCCACTAATCTCCAGATGTTCTTTGATGGCTATGCTTCGTTCTTTTTCTCTAATCTCTGGCTGCTCAGTGGCGAAAACAAAGTTCTGTTCTGAGACTTCAGGTTGTTTCATAACAGTTGCACTCGGCTCATGTTCCCTTATTTTCAATTGTTCCGTTACTGAAAGAATGGGTTCTTTCTCTCTCGTTTCTGTAAGTTTTTCTTTGTCTAAAATTTCCGGCGTCACCGCTGCCTCCAATTCTGTGTCCCTGTCCTTAACCTTGGTAAGGAATTTCTCAATTGGAAGTTCCGGTTTCACTAGGACGCCCGTAGTCCTGGAAGCCCCTGGTTTAACCGCCCAAGACGGAAGTGATGTGATCGACTTCTTTCGACTGACCTTCACCCTCGTTACTTTCCTCGTTTCCCATGTGCCGTCTGGCAGTGTTTCGTCGGATTCCTCTACCGTCGTTTCGCTTTCCAGATTCGCTCCGAATTCCACCGTAACATCAGGCGCCAGCTCCATTATCTCCTCTTCGATGTTCCAACCAATGACTTCGTCCCATGACCTTGAACTTAGCACCGCGTTGCCCTTCAGAAACGTTTCCGAGACTGGTTTTAAATGCCTCGTTGTGATGACCTTGCGCCGCAACCTTGTGCCATCGTCGAGTGTTTCCTGTCCTTCCACCACTTCTGACTTGAGGGAGATTTTGCCTTCCTCGACTTTTCGAACGACCTCTTCGCCTGACTGTGCCACTAGGACGTCGATGTCTGACGGAACTGGTGTTTGCTCTCTGTCGAAGCTGTCTTGCTCCTTAATCGTTTCGCTGGGAGCTTCATCTTCCGCTGTTGAAGTCTCCAGTGGCGTAGTGACCGCCCCTTCAGCTTCAACTTCTACAAAGAGGTGAGGCAACGTAAGATATAGCAAAGGTAAGGTAAGGTAAGGCATGGTAAGGTAAAATAAGGTATGGTAAGGTAAGGTAATGTATGGTAAGGTGCAAAAAGGTAAGGTAAGATAAGGTATGGTAAGGTAAAATAAGGCATGGTAAGGTAAGGTAAGGTAATGTATGGTAAGGTGCAAAAAGGTGAGATAAGGAAAGGAATGGTAAAGTGAGATAAGGTATGGTAAGGTAAGGTAATATAAGGTAATCAGCCATTTATTATATGTATATATGCATGTATGTGTCTGGGCATATCGAATACTCTCAGCGTGCTATCAGTTAATGTGTTGTGCTGATGTACCAGTCAACAGAGACATTTTGATTAGGTTGACTTTCCATTAAAGTGAACTTTGTTATTACAGTGCTAACCAAGTCCACTAAAATGGAAACTTTACGAACCAAGTAGTCTTAAGATTTTCATCTGTGACGAAGTCCTTTGCCTTTTGTAACTTCTACAACAGATGAAAATCTACTGGACCCTTTTAACCACATTGAAGTGTTTTAGCAAAACAGGATTCTTGATGACAGCTAAATACACAAAGAGCATATTTTTACCATGTAACGGCTTTCTTGGAACAATCTTCTGGATGACTTGCCACTTGGCACCATCCCACACCTCCTCCAGTTCGTACTCCACACCAGATTCCAACTCACTGACTGTAAGATCTAGAAAAGTAAGAACAGATCTAGAAAAAGAAAAACATTATCTTATGTAGGCAATGACTGACTAAGCACTTAAACACTTGGTCCGTTACATAACTTGGCACCTTGTGAGGTTCCAAAACGGAGGAATTATATATACATATATATATATATATGTATAGCCACAAACAAACATACATACACTACTGCCTGGTTAGCTCATTGGTTAAAGCATATGTCAAGGCGGCTCTGTGCATCAGAATGCCACGTCGCATACCAATATAGGCTATATTTAAGAGATTTAAATCTCGGGCTAGGACAAATGAACCTTAAAAGGCGTGGCGCCCATTCAAATGGGCAGCAATGGTGAAGGATCTCACCCAATCACTACACTGAAAAATGAGCAGGTCGAGGATATACAGGCGTTATAGAAAAAGTGTACATTTACATTTTTATGTTTTATGGGGATTCAAATCTACAGGACATCATAGATTGTTAACACTTCTTTTCCAGAAATCTTATCGTGATTCTTCCTCTTCCTCTTATCTCTCTTCTTGCTTCAATTTCAAACAGCATCCACCGTGGCCGTCCGACTGTCTGAGTGCCTGACTCCTGGATCTTGACCCTTTTGCCTATCGATTTTGTTTTGACTGAGCGCCTGTGAATAAGCTGGTTCCCGCGACTTAGCTTTCGTTGAGCGCTGTAGAAATCTCGAGATTACGATTACGATTGTTGATGCCCCATGCTGCGATGCTGATCTGCTCACATCCTGATCTGGGACAGAAGGGATTACATTCTTCCTTCGGCAGATTTGCGAAGGAAAATTATGCAACCTAATCTGACCCTTACCACATAAATACATGCCTACATAAAACACAAAATGAACGCAGAGAGCATAAGATTAGTAAACTTAGGCTGATTTGAGTCGGAAAGATTCGTAACAAACGTAAAAATCAGTTGATAATGGCATTCAAACAATAAAGGAATCAACAAGTGAACCGATTTGGAGTTAATTACCTTCTTCTGTTGGAAACATTTCCGAGTCTGATTCTGGTGGTGATGCTGTATATGCTGACGGTGACTTTGACCCATCAACATAAAGAAATCGTTCGCCAATTCGACTGTCCTTGAACATGTGTTCTACCATTGAAACCAAAGTTAATTTATTTCTTCCACTCATTATGCATTGAAAGCCAGAGGATCTTAATCTTAGACACAAGACAATTGTGTACAAATAAATGCCCAGGGTCGTTGCATGCACGGTAAGGTAAGGTAAACTAAGGCATGGTAAGTTAAGGTAACATACTGTAAGGTAAGGTGAGATAAGGCGCAAAAAGGTGAGATAAGGAAAGATTGATGTGACTACCTTGAAGCGGCGCTTTACAAATTTACGATTACGATTATGGTTTGGTAAGGTGAGATAAGGTAAGATAAGGTGAGGTAACGTACTGTAAGGTAAGATAAGGTGCAAAAGGTGAGATAAGGAAAGGTTGGTAAGGTGAGATAAGGTAAAATAAAGTAATCAGTCATTTATTACATGTATATATATGCATGTATGTATGTATCTGGGTATTTTGAATACTGTCTGCATGTCATCAATTCATGTGTTGTGCTTATACTCTTATTGCGCTTATACTCATATTGTGCTTATACTATTATTACAGTAGTAATGTTAACGGCGACACCTAAAGGCCTTATTGTCTGGCCTGAGCCTTGTGGGCCTTGGCCTCAGTAACAATACCACTACTCAACGGTCTACCTAATGAGAAGGTAAATGTTTTGGCTTACTCAAGTACACCAAAGATGCACTTAATGATGTGAATTATGCCTTGCACATTACTAAAACATTACAGTTACTGTTTTTGAATGTGCTGTTTTTTTTATGAAGTGTGGCACTTGTCTCTTGCTAAATAAGATTACTTAATTATTCAAGAAGTTAACACTATAATAGATTAGTCTAACTGATCAGAACGCCTCCTTTGCTCCAAAAGTGAAATTATCTTTACCTCAAAACCTTCATTTCTCTTGCAACTCTCAAACTCGATTCAGTAGGTTTTAAAGCAGGCAATATATAAATTATGTCATTAATTGAACACCAAGGTTTAATACAAACCAATTCGAGGTCTTAAGTAGGAGTCTTTTCCCACCACAGAACTTGCTTCACTTCCAGAATCATAATAAGATCCAGATTCCTAAAAATCCCAACTGCTAATTATAGCAACATTTCCTCTAAAACTTACTTGTAAAGTACTATATATGCTTCAAATATTCTTCACTCATGAACAACACTTTTTTCAAAACATTGCACTTGCAATAAATGGATTGTAATATGAAGTTTAGATTTTTTACTTCTTCAAAAATCTTTGGTATCAATTATTAATGAATAAAATGCAGCAAATTTCATGATTTACCCTGGATGAGCAAGGCTCCCCGTAAGATCGTTCCAGAGAAAACCCTCGTTGTATAGATGACCCTCTTGATGATCCCAAATCCCGAGCTGAGCCGATATCATCTTTCTGCAGATCGAAAGCTAAGCAAAAATAAAGCATTGATCAAAAAGTTCAGCGCATTTTCTTCTTGGAAAAATAAATCTAAGCAAAAGATCATAGCATTATACTTTGCGTTTTTATTTTTGTATTAATTACAATGAGTAAAAATGACCATAATAAGGTATAGTTTAAGCAGGTTGGGAGAACATTACAACTAATACAGAAAAAGTATTAACAACAATACCGATTAATACATGGGCTAAAATAAAAATGCTACCATCGGAAAAAATGAAGGAATTGTTCCTATTTGATTTTTAATTCAAACTGTCCAGATTCAAATAGGTCAAAAATGCAAAAGTTTAAAATGCATTTTATGCAGTACATCAGAAACTCAGTACAAAGTTGTCTTTGACAGCCATAGTAAGAACTGCCTTATAATTAGGCTCTTAGAACGAGGTCACTTTCTACATTGGAACTAAATCTGGGACGCACGTCCCTGATAGCATTATATCAGAATTCGTTTTATAATGAAGCATATTATAACGAGCCTCTGGTGTACTAAGAAATAATTGAAAGAAGTAGAACCATTTCTAAGTTACGTAAAATGAAAGAAGTTGAATCTTTTCTGAGTTATATAAATCATTCGTCTTACTGTCATCCAGGTATCCTCGTGCAACAGCCTTTTCTTCTAGGTCCGTGACCTCTTTGATGTTGTACATGCACTTCGACAGGACGTCTTCGCGGCCGATGTGCTTCAAGGCCTTTTCGAGGTTGTTGCCGGTGGCTCTTTCGTTGTTTTTCTGGACCCAGTAGTGAAGCATGACAAGAGCCTGCTCCGCAAGAAAGTCGTAGTCCGTCTGGATGCTGCTGACCTCGGCTGGGGTCAGGCCAAGGTGGAGGGCCAGTGGGATCCAATCAGTCTCCAGTGCATCCGCGATGTCAGTCAGTCGAAGTTCAGCTTTCGAAATATGCTCCTCGGCTGAAAGCAATTGAATGGAGACATTCAGCATCATCGGAGGGTGATGAGGACGAAGAATAGAAGGACACAGAGGATCAGGATGAGGACAAAGAAGAGGAGGAGTAAGAGAAGGAGAAGGACAGCCTCGTTCATTTGACCCGAAGCATGCCTGTATTGTACCACAGTTGTCAACTGGTTACTTTGGGCACAATCTTAGCACTCCTGAATAGTTTGTTCTAGAAGTGTGTTCTCAAATTGGCAAATACAATACACTACGAGTTCAACGACTATGGCTGAAATCAAGAAGACCATCGATAGAACATCAGTGTTGCAAGGTGCAGAAGACTGATTTTGTGCCAGAACCACTGCAATTTACACTCCCGATTGCCAATCACTCTTTTTAAAAGCTATGGCTATGTCTGCTAAGACAATACTATCATCCAAACTATTCCTATGTCTGTTAAGACAGTACAATCATCCAAACTACTCCACAAGTCCACAACCATTGCATTGGAGAATTTCTGCTTGAGCTTAAGATGTAACCAACTCTGTGATAGCCAAACCTGGCCTAGCAGTTTCCAACAGAGACGCTTTCAGCGCCTGTGTCGGAGTTTCTCCATCCATTCTGACCATTGGGTCAGGCAGCCTAATGTTAAGGGTGCACACGGGTGCCTGAGGAGCCCTGTTCAGTGCCGACCGTGGCTCTCGTGCAAACGCCATCTGTCCGGTCGGCTCCAGAGAGACGTCGTGGATCCGCAGTCCGAAAGGCAATCGGTTTTCTCTGAAGGCGTGAAAGTTGACGTGAAGCTGTTCGTCGGATTTGCTCAGCGGAACAAGGTTTCCAGTCATATCCATGTACTGTGGCTTTCCTTCTAGAACCTGAACAAGATGGAATTCGTTCATTCAGTCAGTAAATTTATACAGCACCTCTTCCAGTTCTATCGTAATCGTAACCATAAGCTCTAAATTTCTAAAGCGCTACTTAAAAGCTAGCCCAAGATTGAAATAGTAATGTGTAAATTTGTTCTAGTCTTTCCTCTAGGTGGAAATAGTCCAGCTCTTTGGGAAGATATATCGAACACAGTTCATCTGACAACCGTCAATGACCTTGTCTCCTTCACCACCAACGTTTCAGCAAGGTAATCATAATCGTAATTATAAACTTGAAATTTCTAAAGTGCTACTTAAAAGCTAAGCTCCGGGCACCAGCTTATTCACGAGCGGTGCTTCAAGTCAGTGGGGTTGTCCAAAGATGCATGTCCAGCAGACCAGAGAGAGGAGGGGGAGAGAAGCTGTTAGGGTGGGTTATGCTTAAGCTGAGAGAAATGAGAAAGCAGCAAATTCGACGGATCAGGATGGGATTTCATGAAACGAGAGATCTATGCTGATTCGTAATCATAATCTGTAGTTTCTTCAGTATCCAAAGAAGCTGAGTTGTGGGAACCAGCTTACTTACTGGAACTCAGACAAAACAAAATAGGTGAGGTAGGTGCAGTCATGTGTGCTTCCAAGTCCAGATCCAAAGGTCAGGCAGGTAGATAATAAGACAGTAAGCAGAAAATCGACACAGTGGTCTATCTGTAACGTGTTTGGTCAATGATCATGCAGTTGTTGGTTCGACTCTGTGTAATGACCCTGGGAAAGCTGTTTGCGCAAACTGTGCCTCTGTTACCAAATAGTATAATTTGGTACTGGCATAAGCTGGGAAGTACAAGACAAGTCCTGCGATGCACTGGCCCCATGTCAAGAAGAAAAGGAAATGAGTGCCTCCCCTAGGTCTCACTTGTGGGATATGGAGAAAAAGATGTAGCACTTTAAGGAGAAAAAGATGTAGCACAAACTACTGATGAAAGGCTCACCTCCACATCGAGACTTCTGACGACTTCCTGGAAATTCTCCTGTTTCTCCAAAGTCTTTTCCAGTCGATCATCGACAACACAGAAGAGGCGAATTCTCGATTCCACTGGATTCTGGCGCTTGGCAAAGACCAAGAACTTGGCCATGTATGGCACAGCAATTGCCTCCTTGTACAGCTCGGTGGCTTTCTTTATCACGTTATCTTCATTTTTGCAATCAATTAACCAGTATCTGTCATGACGAAAAACACAAACATTATCGTGAAAAACTTACAGACTGTTGCCACGCATGTAAACAAATTGTCCAACTACTGCTGTAATGCAAGAGATCCTATCTTCTGAACACAGAAACATGTTACCTTCGCATCTCTTTCATGTAAAACAACCAACCCTAACAGCTCCTCTCTCCTTTCTCTCTCTGGTCTTCTGGCAACCAGACTTGGTTCTCGACATGGAGTCTTCGGACAACCCCACTGACTTGACGCACTGCTCGTGAATAAGCTGGTGCCCTGCGCTTAACTTTTAAGTAGCGCTTTAGAAATTTCAAATTTACAATTACGATTATGATTACCTTGCTGAAACGTTGGTGGTGAAGGAGACAAGGTCATTGACGGTTGTCAGAGGAACTGTGCTCGATATATCTTCCCAAAGAGCTGGACTATTTCCACCTAGATGAAAGACAAGAACAAATTTACACAGTACTGTTTCAATCTTAGGCTAGTAATCAACAGTGATAGGCACCATAACTGTGAGTCACTGCTTATACTGAGTATCGATTTGAAGGATGCCACGTGTCACAATTTAGTTAAACTTGTATGTCAATTTGAACTGAACTTCTCAATGAAACAAGCCTATAAATCCTAACTCAGCTGATGGACATATGGGTAGAAGGTACATAGGCCTATGTATCAAGACGCTTAATATAGCACCTTTAAGTACCTCACAAAAACGTAATGGCATGTTAACAGATGGGTAACGTACTTACCCTGTACTTGAATTCATTGAAATTTACATGTAACATGTTTACCTGAAACACTGCAGAGCAGTCGCGGAGTGGTCGCTTTACCAGTTGATGGCGAATCGCTGGAAGATTTGGGCAGTGGAATGGTTACAGTTGCTGCTTTATGGAACTTGCGTCGTCTAGGTTCAAAGGTAATTATCGGACTGACAACAGCATCCTCGCCAAAAACTTTAGAAACCAGTGCATCAGGAACAGGTTGAACCTTAACGCAAAACAAGAAAAATGTGTCAGGATCATAGCTTCATCTGTAGCATGATACGAATAATCAGTGCTACATGTTTTAATGATTTCTCCTTAAAGATTTACTCACTGTTCTTTATGAATTCCAACATTAAACATGCAAACAGCGCCTTCATAATGTACTTAGAAGGTTATATCAAATATTCAGTTATATCATATTAAATAAAAGTACCACTGTCTATGTGTGGCATGGTGGTCTATACAGTAGCGTGCTCAAAATGTAATCCGACGATTGCGGTTTCGAGCCTGCTGAGCAGACTCCAAGTAACAACTCTGAACAAGTTGTTCATGTACAACTGTCTTGCATCTTAGATGCAGATTAACTGATTTTTTGCATGCAATATGTGCAATATATAAATAAACAGTAAAAAATTATTACCTGTAACTTGATTTTCGCCGTTCGTTTGATCGAACTTGGAGGAAAGACGACTTGTACACGAGGGTCCTTTGTCGAACTCAGCTTGCCTCCTTCTGATCCAAACAGAGAAACGTCCGGATGGATTCGTGAGACCAGGGCAAAGTACTGAGGAAAGTCCCGCGTCACAATGCGATAAGTGCGCTTTGACTCGGTTGACGACTTCTCTTGGTCTTAACGATTAAGAAAGAAAATAAAAATAAAGATAAAACTAAAATGGCAGAAAAATAAAATAAATGGTAAAACTAAAATGGGAGACAACTAAAATATAAGATAAAAATAAAATGGTGAAAATCATCATCAGCAGCAGTAGCAGCATCATTGTCAGTTGCCACCACCACCGTCGTCGTCATCATCATCATCAAAGTTATAATAATAGTAGTAGTAGTAGTAATAGTAGTAGTAGCAGCAGCAGCAGCAGTAGTAGTAGTAGTAGTAATATTAGTAGTAATAATAATAATAATAATAATAATAAAACTCGCAGTTACTAAAATTATCATCAAAACTTACTTTCACTGGAAGCAATCACCATTCATCCCTTCTATGCATAAGTCATTAGATTAGATTAGATTAGATTGGGCTAGGAAACAGGAATCACAGTTAAGTAGAAGAACATACCAATCGTCCATTCAAATGGTGAAAGCTCCTTCAAGGCCGTGATGTCGTCCAAAGTGGTCCTATGCTCATACCATGTCTCTCCATCGTCACATCTCAGGACCACAATCTCCCGTTCACCATTTCGTAGAGATGCATAGTGAGGGACGTCTATACTCACTGGCCTAGAACCATGAAAAACAACGACTAATAAAAAAAACGAAACCAGTTTGATCATAATCGTAAGCTCGAGATTTCTACAGCGCCCAATGTAAGCTAAGTCGTGGGAACTGGCTTATTCACAGGTGCTCAGTCAGAACAAAATGAGTAGCCAGGAAAGGTTCGGTTCCAGGTCAAGATCCAAGAGTCAGGCAGGCAGTCAGACGCCTATGGTGGATGGTGTTTGGAACTGAACCAGAAAGAGAGATGAGGGGAAAGGGAGAATCAGGATAAGATTTGTGGAAGAGTTTTTTTCAGTTTTGAGTGAAGTGTTGGTGAGTTTGTATGCTGAACATAAAGCAAGTGACACAATGGCACAAGCAAAACAAATAATTTTCAACAGTTTTAGACCTAACTGTGAGGCCAGATGACTTGTTCCCAGGCTAAAAATTTTGATGCTAAATCTTTCCAGTTTTACTTGGCTCATTTCTACTGTGCTACCTTAACACTTATTTTTAAACTATGAAGTTTTTTCTAACAATGATTAATAATCTATTGTTATTATTTCTTGCCCGAGGTAAGTGTAATCCCTCAGAACAACAAATTATAATAGTAGCTGTTATATGGTATCTGGAAAATCAGGCCTCGTCCTCAGCAATTATTATTATTATTATTTAATAGACGAATTTATTGTATCAATGAGAATACCGAAATAATTCATAAAAAATTACATGCAGAGCAATATACAAATGTAAATACGCTAGAGATGCCATAAAGCTACCAATCGTAATCGTAATCGTAATTCCTAGATTTCTACACCGCCCAACGAAAGCCACATCACGGGGACCAGCTTTTTCACAGGCGCCCAGTCAAAATCAAAATCGATAGGCAAAAGGATTCGGTTCCAGGACAAGATCCAAATGTCAGGCAGAGAGACAGGATGGCAGCTTCGGAGGGTGGTGTTTAGGATTGGCGCAGAGAAAGCGAGACAGAGACAGAGAGATAAGAGGAAAAAGAGACTTAAATAAAACAGATGGTCAGTATTCACAAGCATCAACGGTTGCACATAACAGAAATCGTAAAAGGTCTCACCCGTCAAACTGAACACCTGGAGGACCCATCTCGAGGACACGACAAGCGAGGCCCTCTCCCTCGACAAGAGGAGGACGATGAGCCAACCTCTCCTTCCTCTTCAGCCTACACGTCACCCTTGTTGGCATGCACGCCTGACCAGGCGGTACCATTATATGGACGCCTGAATATCGGCGACCCTGCATCGAGCCGCCACGAGCGTCAACGACGAAACTCACCAAGAAACTACAACAGACAATGACACAGCTGGAGTCACAGATAGGAAAAGCTGATGGCAATGATGACCCTGACGATAATGATGATGAAGCCGACAACAACGACAACGATGATGATGATAAGACTGGCGTTAATCCTGGTGATAATGTTGACACTGATAAAAATGACAGCAAGAACAATCGTGATGATGAAAATAATGGTGACATTGATGATGATAATGTTGGTGTTGTTAAAACCAACAAGAACATGACGATGATGACAACAATAATGATAATGATAAGCATGATGATAAAGTAAACACGAGGATAGTTTTATCACCTGTTGAGCAACATCTGTGAAAAACCATCCAAAGTTGACAAATGATGCCATGATCTAGGGGACTTCATTGAGAACAAGGAATGAACAAAGAAGAGCAGTTCCTTAAACAGCCTGGTCCCACGAGGCAGCCGTAGGTATGAAGTATTAGCGACTTTAATTTTTGAGCCTCAGAATGTGAAGGCTGGTGGCCAGTCCCTTGCTGCCTGATCTTCCCGCTGACATGTAAAATACGGTCAGTGTACTCATTACAGCTGAGCTAGCTAGGGGGCGCAAGTGGAGCCAAAATCCCATAAAAATATTTGCACTAGTGTGGATTTGAACCCCCAACTTCACAACCGAGTTCCAGCACGCCAACCACTAGACTTGTGTGCATAATATATGCAATAAATAAACAAATGAATAAAAAAATAAGTAAATTACTTGGCCTCCGAACAGGCGCTCGATGGCCGACTGCGAAACTTTTCGACTGTAGGGAGGACTTCAGCTGCTGCTGACTGAAACTCTGGTGCCACTTCTGTATCTGATACAGAGATCTTTGGAACCGATGGAGGAGCAGGAGGAGGAGGAGGATGGACCAAAGCAGCAGCCACGGCAGCAGACGATCCTATGACTAATGGCTCCTGCAACTACAAGAACAAGGAACAAGACCTCATATACATGATCACCACAGTTCATTTCCCGATAAGCGGTTATGTAACATACTTACATGAGGGAATTTAACTCTCTGATAACAGATATTCCAGTTATTATCATGGCTGTCAGCAGAAGTTACAGATAGGAAAACCTGATGATTGTATTTGTGATGGCAGTGATGACCACGACGATGATGACGACGACGACAACGACGACGTCGATGATGACAAGACTAATGTAAATAATGATGATAATTTTGACACTGATAAATATGACAGCACGAACAACAATCATGATGATGATAAGAATAATGACAACAATGGTGATAATGTTGATACTGATGAAATCAACAACAAGCACATGATGATGATGCCACTAACACTGATAACAAGAAGGATGACGATAAAGCAAATGTAGAGAGATTTCTATAAACTGTTTTGATACATTTGTGAAAAATACTTCAATCAAAACCATTTGGTAAAAATTAACAGAAAAATATGTTCAGGAATTTAAACAGAAACTTTTTGAGACAACATGTAATTGCTCACTGCAGGATGTGGTTGATCGTTTTCCTCTTCATCGTCTCTGATGTAATTCACCAGAGGATAGACAGAACCAGGACCAAGAGATGGAAGGCTTTGGCTAATCTGGCTTGGCTGCTCTGTTGCCGCTACGACAAGGTCCCCCTATAAAGAACAGAAACCTCATAGTAACAACCACAGATTCAAATAATTGTAATGGTAAGCTCAAGATTTCTACAGCGACCAACGAAAGCTAAGTCAAGGGAACCAGCTTATTCACAGGCACTCAGTCATAAAAAATCGATGGGCAAGCAGTGTTAGGTTCAGGGTCAAAATCCAAGAGTCAGGCAGGCAGACAGTCAGGCGTCTATGGAGGATGGTGTTTGGAATTGAACCGGAAAGTGAGATAATGGGAAGAGGAAGAATCAGCATAGGATTTATGGAAGAGGAGTGTTTTCAGTTTTGAGTGAAAGACCAGTGCAGAAATTGCAGGAGGTAAAGTATTGGTGAGGTGTTTTGTAGCCTAGCCACATCTCAGTTCAAATTTCGGTTTGACTGTGACACAATATCATATCAGCAGAAACTGACTTCTACTTCACTTCTCTCAAGAAGCTTCTGCATTAAGTGAAATTCAATAGTAACGTACTTTTTCACCATCACGGATTGTCTTGTCATGTGACTCGGCATCGGAACCTAAAACGAACAAGAATCACAAAATATATTTCCGGTAAAACAAGCCTTTTACTTTTTATTCTAAAAATCTTCTAGTAAAACAGATGTAATATATTAATGTAGGTTAGAATTGGCAGATTAGTGAAAGAAAAATAAAATCAACTTAAACTGAATAAACACTTCTCCTTTTAAGAATTCTTTAAACTATTCTGAAAACATATTGCTTTAAATATTTGCAACATCGAGCGATGCCTTTTGCGATAGATAACGTAGTATGACAAAAGTTATTGTTCAGATTCGATCAATGCATTCCGGCTACTGACTAATTAACGTAGTTAATATAATGCTAATTTTACCGCCTTAACAGGAACAAGTTAAGTGTGTGACTATGACCCATCAGAGACAATTAGGATAACAATGATCAACCACGTCCCATACCATTCATTGTTTTGAGAAATCAACTGTTTCTGTTTAAATTCCTGCAGGTTTTACCACTGTACACCAAAATTCAGTGTAACCAGCAAGTTTAGGAAACCAGAAAAGAGGTCAGACTAACGGGTCTCAGCAGTTTGTGGAAAACCTTTCCAGGTTTCTGGGTGGAAGCCAGAAAAACCATCGTCAAAAGTGGCTGAAGCAGGAAGGCTTGTGACTGGTTGAAGAAGCTGAGCAACTGATTCATGATGGAAGTACTCAGCCAGTGACAGTGCAGTGTGGTTATCCTGAAACCAGTCAGGCATATTAAACCAAACTTAATATTTTTTACAACAGAACAACTCTGCCACTGCTGACCTCGGGTGGTGCCAGTCCAGACTGGATAAAGGAGAAGGGCAACGCTAATCATCGTTGTTATGACACAGTGTCATTAAACATAAACTACTTATATTCTGGCCTAATTAGCTATATTGGTTAAAGCTTACGCCAAGGATGAGCGCATACCGATCGTGGCTTATTTAAGAGATATTAATTTCGGGTTAGCACGGTCCGTACACAGGGGACTTAAATGGTTTGGCGCCCACTCAAACGGGCAGCGGTGGTGAAGGATCTCACCAGATTAATTCATTGGAAAATGAGCAGGTTCGAGTCATACGCTATTGAAAAACATGTCCATGCACATTTACATTTTACTTGCGTGCAACAGAATGGAATTATAATGTATGCTGAGATATTACATAACATTTGCATTTGCAAAATCTACTCTCTTCCAGTGGTGTAGCAGTAATATTTCATCATGTTTTGCGAGGTTAATGAATTTTCCAGATACACACATGCATAAATACATATAGGCTATACAATCAAATTATGTAATTTAATCGTTCAGTAATTAGCTGCAATAAAGAACCTCTCTAAGGCACTGAACACAAGGTTATCTAACAGATCTAAACGGGGCAACTTAAAGTAGGCTGAAAATCAAAAACATGTTAAGTGTGGTGTAATCTACAAACACACCTTTTCGTAAACACAGTAAAAAAGTGTTAAGCTCGCTTTCGAATCCAAATTCAAAATCGCTTACATTCGTTAGTGCATTAGCATCATTGGAAGCATTGAGTAGTAGTTCAACTGCTGCTGCGTGACCCTGTTGAGCTGCCAGATGTAGAGGGGTGTAACCTCCCTATTCAACAACCAAAGTATCATCAAACAACTCAGTACCTGTGATAACTGCTCTCCTATTCAGAAAAAACTTTTCCATTTAAAATTAGTAACAAAAGTGCTGTGTGAGTTGAAGTGAATGAAAAGTTGGGAAAAGGCAATTGTGGAAAATCAGGCCAGTATTGCAGCCCATCCAGAAAGATTCCTCTGAAAATGATGTTATTAAAATATGAAAACATTTGTTACTGCTAGGTCTCAACTTGATAGGCATGTAAATTAGGCGGTAAAAGAGTTTCAAAGAAATTCAGAGTTTTTTGGATATCATTTTCTTCCAATACTCAACTAAAAATAAGTAAAAAGTTAAGCTGAAAAACTGAATCAATTAATTAAATATAAATCAAAACTAGAATCTTATCAAAAAATTTAGACATTCATTTTTTAGAATATGCTCTAGAAATTCTTGAGTCTACGATTACAATTACGGTTAATGTCATGCAAATTACAACGATTCATTAAAATATCAACAATAAAAACTTATTACAAGCTAATAATCATGCTATGATGCCGAGCAAAGCCCTGGATTTTACTCAGATCTAGAAAGCTAATCATAACAAGACCTTTAAAGCAAATCATCTCTACCAATAATTTGATTAAGTACTCCTCCTATAACTTACTTCACTTGTAGCATATACAGAAGCACCATGATCTAGGAGATGTTTAATCAATTCCACTTGGCCGTTAAAACATGCGATGTGAAGAGGTGTACATCCCAACTGACAAAACACAATTACCAATTTAAGGTAAAGTAAAAACCTCTATTGCTCTATTACATGCCACATGATCTTAGTGTCCTTCATACATAACTGTATATTCATACATACAGTAGTCATGTATGTTCATATAATTATGTTCATATTTATATATGTCAAACATATTCATTCAGTTTCATATATATTCATCCATATTCACACATGCTCATATATATTCAAGCAATCAAAACATATTCATAAATGTTCATACATATTCCTACTCATTCAGCACACATTTGATTGTAATTGCATATTCAAACATTCCAAGTATTCATACATAATCATACATATTCATACATATTCATCTATATTCATATATATTCAAATTTACTCACACATGTTCACATATATTTGCACAATTATGAATCATATATGTGCAAATATACGTGAACATGTGTGAGTTAATCTGAACATATATATAAGGAGGTAAGCATATATATAAAAATATATATGAGGTAAGCGTATATATATATATATACAATATATATATATATATATATATATATATATATATATATATATATATATATATATATATATAAGAAAAGCATCTTCAAATTATAGCTGCATTGAATTATATGCCCTGTATTACGCAGAGTCCACTCAGCAAGATTGAAACCACAATTGTCAGATCACAGATTCAGAGCACCACCAAACCGACCACGGTTCCGCCCAATATACCACCGTGCCACATCACCTACGATTCCTTGCTCAGCCGATGGATATATGGTGTGTTAACAAATGTATTACTTACTTACTTACTGACTTGCATCACTCAGCTGCTAGTTCCACTGCTGCAACAGTCAAACATTCGCCACTTACTGATGACCGAGCATCTGGTTTGCATCCAGACTCAAGCAGCCCAGTTGCTGTATCCACATGTTTGCCTTCAGCAGCAAAATGCAGCGGCGTGTAGCCATTCTGAAAAATGCATTCAAACCCAACTGAATTTTGAAATAAATACAAAATAGATTAAAATGAGCCTATGAGGTAAAAATCTCACTATAATTAACTTAAAAGCAATACGTATTCAGAAACGTAACAGTTGATGTAATTACCCCGGTAAATGTATATTTTTTCTATAGTGACCGTATGGCCGCGACCTTGTTCATTTTTCAATGAATGGATCGGGTGAGATCCTTCACCACCGCTGCCCGTTTGAATGGGCGCCACTTCTTTTGTTTTAATATTCAGTGTTTAACGACATCTTGCGGCTGCCAGGGCTGTTTACGTCGACCTTCACTTCGTGGCGATGGATTCCGACCACTATCGATTAAACGAAATTCATATATATATGGCTTACGACAAACACGATTTAAAGGTGTCTAAGCACAATCTAATATTAACATACGCGATTTTCTATAGCGACCTTATGTCGTCGACCTTGTTCATTTTTCAGTGAATTGATCGGGCGAGATCCTTCACCACTGTTGCCCGTTTGAATGGGCGCCACGCATTTTGTATTAGTATTCAGTGTTTAACCACATCTCGTGGCTGCCAGGGCCGTTAACGTCGACCTTTTCTTGGCGATACTGATTTGGGAATATCGAGTGAACGACATTGACGAATACATACCGTCGGACAAGAAAGATTAAGAAATGTCTAAGTACAACCCAATATTTGTAAAATGTAAATGTTAATGTACATGGTTTCTATAGCGACCGTATGTCTCGACCCTGCTCATTTTTCAACGAATTGATTGGGTGCGATCCTTTAACACCGCTGCCCGTTTGAACGGGCGCCACGCCATGGAGGGTCACCGTGCACGGTGTGATAACCCGAGATTCAAATCTCTTAAATATATATTCGCAACAGTAACATGTCATTGCAATAAAGTCAAACTCATTAAATACTAATGCATAAATACCTCATTAGTAATGTAATAAATGTCGTAACCGTTCCTCGAGCTCGAAGCAACACGGTTCAGAACAACAACATCAACATCATCTGTAAACTTTGGATGGGGATAATTTGGCTGGCCACTGCGTGCGTGCGGGTGCCACTACCGGCTTATTTCTGAGATTTGAATCTCGAGCTAGCACGGTCCGTACACTGGGACCTTAAATGGCGTGGCGCCCATTCAAACGAACAGCAGTGGTGGAGGATCTCATCCGATTAATTCATTGAAAATGAACAGGGTCGAGGCCATACGATTGCGATAGAAAAAAGTATACATGTGGACTTGACATATACTGAAAAATTACCTAACCATGACAACTGCCATTTAAAGAAACTATGGGTACAATTCACTTACACGGTCCATGCACGGGGACCTTAAATGGCGTGGCGCCCATTCAAACATGCAGCTGTGGTGAAGGATCTCACCCGATTAAGTCACTGAAAAAAGAGCAGGGTCGAGGCCATACGGTCGCTATAGAAACCATCTACATTTACACATACATTTACTGGTGGCGTTCCTAGTTATCTCGGCAATGCTTGCACACTGATGAACTTACGGTTAGTAATCACATTTAACATCTGATTAGATTCTGTTGAAAAGGCGCTACACAAATTTCGAATTACAATTCCAAACATCACCCACCTAGCTGTATGACTGCCCGCCTGACTCATGGATACCCTGGAACAGAACCCTTCTTGCCTATCGATTTTGTTTTGACTGAGCCCCCGTGAATAAGCTGGTCCCCGCGACTTAGCTTTCATTGGGTGGTGTAGAAATCCCGAGATTACGATTACCATTACGATGACGATTACAATAAATTACAAAGTTACAGCCTGTAACAGAACATAGAAAGATATTAATAACTATAAATTACTAATAATTAATAATACGAATTAAGCCTACCTCGGTGGTGCCATCTATTGATGCACCCTTCTCCAGCAACAGTAGCGCCACCTTGGACTGATTGTTCTGCGCAGCCACGTGGAGTGGCTTCAGCCCGTCTTTTCCTTCCACATCTGGATTGACATCTCTCTGCAGCAGCAACCGAACAGCCCGAACGTTTCCGCTCTTGGCAGCCGTGTGCAGTGGAGTGTAACCACTCTGTGAAAACAATCATCATCACTTAGTATCCTCCAGTTAGAATATTTAGTACTGTATGGGTATGGTGATTGGATGCTACAGTGAGTGATTGCAACGGTGACTGAGTCCCAAGTAGTGGGCGCTACGCCATTTAAGGTCCCCGTGCTAGCCCGAGATTCAAATCTCTGAAATAAGCCATGGCCATAAGTAGGATGGATAACGCCAAGATGGTCAGAGAAGTCGTGTTTTGGATAAGCACATTAAGATGGGCAGTTGACATAAACTAAGAGTGAGCCCGTGGACTTAAGGGAGGAAGGATCTCCCCTTACATCAATTTACCTTCCTCTGCTTTACCATACCTTCCCTTATGATACCCTAGTCTACTGGCCTGGTTAGCTACATTGATTAATGCGTATGACAAGACCCTCCGGTTCGCATACCGATCTTGGCTTATTTCAGAGACTTGAATCTCGGGCTTGGAAAGTCCGTCCACGGGGACCTTAAATGGCGTGGCGCCCATTCAAACGGGCAGCGGTAGTGAAAGGACATCACCCGATCAATTCATTGAAAACTCAACAGGGTCGAGGTCATACGGTCGCTATAGAAAAACGTGTACATGTACATTAATTCAGTCTGCAGAGAAAATGGGTCTGGTACCGCGTTTGTGACGTCGGTGCTCGCTCCATGCTCCAGCAGCAACTGAAGCACATCTTCCTTGCCAGAAGCCGCAGCAACGTGCAGTGGAGTGTAGTTGTCTTTTGTTCTGGCGTCCGGTGATGCTCCATGATGCAACAGAAGATCCACGTTCTCCAGGCTTCCCAGTCGGGAAGCGATGTGCAGTGGAGTCTGGTGATCCTAAGAATCATTCAAACAATTGGATAATATCTAATCTAATCTAATCTAATCATTCTGACAGTCTCAAGAATCATTCAAGCACTTGGATTATATCTAATCTAATCTAATCACTTAAAATCAGAGCTTGATGTTTAAGTGCCTTTTACCCTTATGTTTTAGGTTCAAATCCTGTGTGTCTTTGAAAATTGATACTTGATTGTGAGCTATTTTGCCTATAAGAAAAGACATAATTTCTCAATACATAAATTATAACCAAACATTTGTATAGCTCATTTTACTGACCTCCCAAAATGCTGAGAATATGGTTGCCTAAGTAATCTAAACAGAATCTCTTTTAGATCAGAGGACAATGTAACTTGAGCCAAATCAGGAGAAACAGTACATACATTTGGACATAAAATCTTCCATGATTACTTTACTGTACACACTTCACCTTTCAAGTAAAAAAAACATTCAACTGAAAAAGGCCGATATAGGGCCTACCATTCCAAATGAGTCAACGGTTATTCCACTGCTGAGAAGGATACTTTACCTTTCGAATGAAAAAAATAATCGAATGGAAAACGGCTGATATAACATTCCAAAGGAGTCAACAGTTACTCTACTGTTGAAAAGGATACTTTACCTTTCAAGTAAAAAAACATCGCAGTGAAAAAAGGCCGATATACCATTCCAAAGGAGTCAACGGTTGCGCCATTGTTGAGAAGGATGGCAATAACTTCTGGTCGACTGGCCCGTGCTGCCAAGTGCAGAGCGGTCTCCCCATTCGACGTCATTGCGTCTGGATTTGCACCGTGTTGGATTAGGGAAGTGACGACATTCGTGTGTCCCATGAAAGATGCAATGTGCAGAGGTGCTAGGCCAACCTATGGAAGGAAAACACTGAAATTTATTATTTATTTATATTTCTTGCACTTATTAGGCGCTCAAGGTCAAAATATTTTAATTTACATGTATCCTACATACACTGTCAAAATGTCTTAGTGCCAAAAAATCTGCATAAGGAAGATGTGCTATAATCTAATTGTTAAACATTATAACGACTATCACTGTACTGTTTTTCAATTGATGGCAGTAGCAGTAATGGACTTCTTAGTGTGTTCGTTAGAGGGCAGGGGTGTGTCTCTTACAATGTTATGCAGTTTGAGTTTGACTATCCCGATGAGACAGTCCGGATTTTTTATTTTGATTATCTTTAAAGAAAATAATTAAACTTTGTTTGTATATTTGCTTATTAACTTTATCACTAATGACTTCTGGATTGCCATTATCATAATGCACAAAGCATAAAACGAAGGTATCTTCAAAAAGTCATAATCCATTGGAGAAGCCCAGACAAAATCCAATAAGTAAGTAAGTAAGTAAGGAATGCACTTGTTAACACGCCATATTTCCATCCAGGAACCTGGAAGACAGAAAAGGCATATTTAAGGAGAATCTATATCACAAATGATGTGATATGTCTGCGAAAATGCTCCACAAACATGATGGAGGATTAAAAAGCATGATTTCCTAAAACCCATCTAAAACGAAGTTAGTCGCCTGATTCACAAACCTCTGTTGGGGCTTCAATCGCAGCACCATACTTCAGCAGCAGTTCGGCCATTTTGGTTCTGTTCTTTTTTGCAGCGATGTGCAGTGGTGTAAATCCAGTCTACCAGAAAAATAAAATCCATTCTTCAGAAATTATTTTTATATGTGACTGACTGATGAAGCTACAGAAAAAGATCATTGCCCACACCATGGCATGGTCTAAGCAAAGCACAACCAGAAATCAAAAGGATCGTCTTCTTGCTTTTGGTAGAGCATTCTAGATTTCACAGTACGAAAGGTTCAAAACGAAAAAAAAAGCTGCTTCATGGAACTATTTTGTTTTCAAAGCATGTTGAAGCTTTCTTTACCTCTATTACATCACAGGTTGAAAATATTCTGTTAGGTTATAGTCTTGGGCAAACAACTTGGAAGCATCTCTGAACAGATGGTAAATGAAATGTGTGTTTACAATTACGATTATCAACAACTTTACAAGAGATAAAATTTCATCAAACTTCAGAAAAATTATGGTTATAAGCTAAATTAATTAATCTGTTTAACGTACCACTGACAGCTTCAACTAACCAGAGTTCTTGGATTGACATCACACTTGTTGTCCAACAGAATTCGACCAGTCTTTGTATTACCACAGTGAGCAGCCACGTGCAATGGAGTCAGATAGTCCTACAGTCAAAGCAATATCCACTATCGAATCTTATTTTGATTGATTGATTGTTTGTTTAAATGATTGATTGATGATTTATGCATTCATTGATTGTTTAAATTATTTTTTCTAATCTAATCTAATCTAATCTAATAACTTTTATAGCACGGTTATCATAATGCCAAGGCATCAGTCAATGATCGCTTCAAGTCAAAATCGCATTCCAAAGTCACAATCCGTTGGAGAAGCCAGGTTGAATTCTGATTATTAATGAGCTATGCATTGATTGCTTGATTGATTGTTTAAAGGACTGATTGGTGAGTTATATAGTTATTGATTGATTAATTGTTTAATGATTGATTGATGATTTATGTGTACTTATTAAAGTCCCATAAATTAATTCCTTTATTTACTTATAGCAATCATAATGCATGCAAGGTCTGCAAGTCTGAACCTGAGGCGTGAACATTTTGAATAGGGCTGTTACTCAAAGTCCACTCAGCAGGCTTTAACCCACAATTGTTGGATTAATTACAGACTCAGCTTGCTAATAAAGAGCCCACCATGTTGCACATAATGTTTCCATCTAAACTCTGTAACTGATTACTAACTCAATGCAAAATAAAATCATTAATTTTAGCCTACATAGAATGAATTTAAAGACATGGTCTTTATTCCAAACTAAAAATAAAACAACATTTCTGTAATTATTAATAATATTAAAGAAATTTTATAATGAGCCTCGATTATTATTAATATTAAGTTGTAAATATTGAATAAGATGCACCTATGAATGAAATTTGTTTTTCTGCGGCTCTTGTTACAGAGTGGCTTCATACCATTACACAAAGCATCACATTATGGTGACACAAATGTGGCTTGTGTTCTTCTATGCAGCAAAGCTTTTAAGATATCTATAAACGAGTGTAGCATTTTAATGAAGCTTACAACAGTTGTCTCATTAAGAGGAGCATCGTGCTGAATCAACTGCTTAACACTCTCTGAGTGATCTCCCTGAACTGCAATGTGAAGTGGGGTTAGTCCATTCTTTGTCTTCACTGCAACACCACTGCCTCGATCAAGAAGACATCCGATTATTGGAACCTGACCACTTCTCGCGGCACAGTGTAATGGAGTCATGCCATCCTGCGTTTAAAATAACACTTCTTTAGTTTTCCAAAGTGATGCATCATTATTCATTCCAGAAATTTATGGCAATAAATTTTATTAATCGTATTAAACTTTTAATCAAATGATTTGTATGTATGCAAGCAGGAATATATGCACAGTATGTATTTATGAATGCATGTATATAAAATATATGTATTTATGTATGTATGCATGTAAGTATTATTGTATGTATGTATGTATGTATCTATGTATCTATGTGTGTACATATGTAAGTATCTATGCATGTATGTATATACGTATTGTATGTATACATGCATGTACGTATGTACGTGTGTATGTATGTATGTATGTATGTTTTAATGTATCCAAATTTTGTGAAGTGATTCAGACCTACCGTAGTTTTTGATTCGATTGTTGCTCCACTGTCGAGCAGCAGAATGACGGTGTCCTTGTGACTTCGTTTACTAGCAACATGCAATGGCGTGATCCCATTCTTTAAAGAAAATTAAAACAATGAAACACACAATAACAGTTTCTAATCCAATCTAATCTAATGACTTCTATAGCCCGTTATCACAATGCCCAAGGGATCAATCAATGGTCGCAATCCAAAATCATAATCCCACTGAAGAAGGCAGGTCGAATTCTGTTAGGTCAGAGTAACCAGAAGTTAGGCTACGGTGGGTAAGCAAGCTGAAACAAATGAGTCCTAGGTTTAGACCTGAAATACATCTAAGAACTGATAGAACGAAATGAACCGACGGTGAATTCCAAAGCTTTTGACCAGCTACCAACAATGCCCAAGAACCCAATATTCTGGTGTGAGGCACCACAATAGTAACAGTCAGTTGATCGAGTGCATTATTTATTGGTAGGATGGATGAGTATGGAACGCAGATAGGTCAACAACAACAAAATATAAGACGTAGGCATTCCAAGTACAATTAATTGTTTACGGACAATATTTCTTCCCTTCCAGCAATTTGATTTCCATAATATCAGATAAATTATTCTCTTGCAACACAACTGACGACCATCAGTACAAACCCTGGCTTTGAAGTCGACATCTGCTTCGTTACTGAGAAGAACACGAGCCACATTTGTGTCACCATAATGTGACGCTATGTGTAACGGTGTAAAACCACTCTGTAATAAAACCATAAAAAACATATTTTAACAAAAAACATATTTTAACATAGGTGTATCTTATTCAATATGTAACATCTTAATGGTATTAATAATACAGCCTCATTGTAAAATGCTTCATTGCAACACCAACTCTGATCTATAACAGTTAACCCAACTTTAATTCAGTTCTTTCTCTCTCCCATGACTTAGCTTTTGTATGCTACAGAAGATAACCAAAGTGTGACTTTATTATAAAACAACCTCCTTTTTAATATAACTCCTGTTGGTCCAAAAAGTGTCTGTAGGATAACTAGGGGCAGAACCAGGTGGTCCAATGCAGCCAAGCCCTAACTCAGTTTAGAAATCGAGTGCAAAAACAAGGATCAGCTGTGCAAGAGTGGATCCAGACTTAGGAACAATAAGCCCCCAGTAGAGGTGGCCAATTGGATAAAGATTTCTGCGTGTAACGCGAGAATATGGGTCCGAGCCTCCTTTGAGATGGTCACTGTGTAGGGATCTTGAGCAAGTCTTTCACTCACAATTGCTCAGCGCCATCGATTGATGCTTAGTCATTAGACAGTGGTGCTTAATAAATGTAGAATAATAATTAAACAGCCAGTGCACGTAACAAAGAGCAGAAGCACAAAGGCAGATCCTGGGTGTACTCCGGCATGACTTCCCAAAAACTCGGACAGGGCCATGACAGAAGTGAACCTTGAATCCACTTCTTAAATTTTTAGAAAGGTTTCAGGGTATGACCCCGTTTTCTTGTACCTTGGAGACCTGGTTGATGTCGTTGTCTTGCTGTAGGAGCAGAGATACGGCTCGGGCGTCGCCTCTCTTCGTGGCCAAGTGCAAAGGCGGCAGAGCGAGTTTACCAGTCACACCTGGGTCCAGAAGGACTTCGACGACCTTCGAGTGTCCCTGCTGCAGGGCGACTGCCAGAGGACTGAAACCATCCTAGAAATAGAACTTACAGAGTAGATTACTTCAAAACATGTATGTATTATTATTATTAAAAAGCATGTGTGTGTATTATTATTATTATTATTGCATTTATTAGGCGTCACTATCTAATGACAGCATCAATCGATGTTACTAAGAAATTGTGAGTTAAGGACTTGCTCAAGGTCCCTACACAGTAGCTGTCTTGGAGGAGGCTCGAACCCGTACTCTCGGCATTACAAGCCGAGCGCTCTATCCAATATGCTACCGTGCCCCATTAATGTATGTATGTATGCGTGTGTGTATGAGGGCTTGTGTGTTTGTGTCTGCATGCAAGCATAAAATGTACTTACAGCTTCATCACCATCAAGTCTGAATAGAAAAAGACCTGTATGAAATACAGCAGGGTTATAAAATTTTATCAACAAATTTGTCAATTTTCGAAAGCGGGGGCTGCCTGACACGATAATTGGTTTGAGCTCTCGCCTTATAACACGTAGGAAAGCTGTCAGCAGATGCAGTGAGAAAAACAACCAAACAACCAGCTCCAAAAGATTACAAAGGAGGCAATTAATAATATGAATAAGTACCTGAGTGGTTAACGACTGTTTAGCTCCAGATGTCAGGAAGAACTTGACCACATCCAGATGGTTCTCTTGGGCAGCCATATATAGCGGAGTAAAACCTTCCTAGAAATGAAATGTATCATTAAAACTTGCATTTCCTTCTGAAATCGAAGAGCAAAATGCTGGTCCAAGTCACCCAGCTCTTCTGGTACCCTAATCCAAAATAGTAAAGGGTTCTCTAACTGGAACAGTTCAGTGTTCCTGATTCAGCACAATACTGAGTTCTTGAACCAACAGTAAAGAGTTCCCCAAGTAGGACAGTACCAGGTTTCCGAGCCAAAGCAGTAAAGGGCTCTCCAACTGGAACAGTACAGGGTGCCCAAGCCAGAACAGTACAGGATTCCCGAGTCAGGAGGGTACCGGGTTCCCAAACAAGAACAATACAGGATTTCTGGGCTTTCTCAGCTGCTGTCCAAGTCTATGAAATTGACAGCCTGTTTCTGCCCAAGGTGATTGTTCTCAGATGTCGTTCTGGTCTGAGCTAACGTCTCATCTTGTTTCCTCTGGTCTTATGGACCATCTTTTTCGGACTCCTCTCCCTCCATATGGTCCGTCCTCCGGCCTTTGAACCCTCTTGTTTCTCAAGTGGCTCTGTCCAAAAAATTTAGATTACGGAAAGTGGTTTAACTTAGAAGTGATCATTGATTGATGCCTTGTGCATTATGTTAACGGCAATTAACAGTTTCCAGCTTTGCTTAAAATAGCTCAACGTATATATTCACTGTATGTCTGCCTGCAAGTGTGAATGCATTTGCGCCTGTATGTGTGCATGTTTCTGGGTGTCTGTGTGTGTAAGTAAGGCGGTGTATTTTGTCTAAACCAGGACATCAGCTGGTTATTGCTGCAGATTTCTCCCACTGATGCATAATAAACTTCACCCCTTGCAATCTCTGCACAGGTCTTCTACTCAAAACTGAAAATGCTTCTCATCCACAGATCATACCCTGTTTCCTCTTCTTCCTCTTATCGATCCTGCAGATCCAATTCCAAACATCACCCACCTTAACCATCTGCCGGCCTACCTGCCTGCCGCCTGCCTGCCTGACTCTTGGACCTGGACCTCCTGGGCCGAACCCTTCTTGCCTATCGATTTTGTTTTTGACTGAGCGCTTGTAAATAAGCTGCTTCCTGCGACTTAGCTTTCTAGACTCTGGTAGTCTGCCTGCCTGACTCTTGGATCTTGACCTGGAACAGAACCCTTCTTGCGTATCGTTTTGTTTCTACTCTGCGTCTGTGTATAAACTAATTCTTGCGACTTAGCTCTCGTTGGACGATGTAGAAATCTCGAGTTTTACGATTACGATTACGACTGGGCGTACCTGTGACTGTGCATTGACCTTGGCACCATTCTCAACCAGCAGCCGGATGACTTCAAGCTGGCCAGCTAAGCTAGCGATGTGCAACGGAGTATTGCCTTTCTGTGAACCAAAGTAAAACATCAATTTTCAAAACCTGGTAATCGATCAAATTTAAGAAAACTTCCCAGTAATGTAAACATCATCGTCGTCGTCATCATCATCATCATCATCACCATCATGAACAACAACACCACCACCACCATCACCACCACCACCACCACCCCACCTTCATCACCATCATCATTATTACGAAAATTTGCAATACACATGAAGTCACGTTAATGCTAATCTGAGGTGTGGATTTATGTAATTTAATTTAATGCATTTTATAGAAAACTTTCAGATGCATATATGTGTTCGTGCACTTGCTTCACAATTGCTTCACATGCCTCCCTTTTGCACACTTATTTGCTTGACTCATCACCAAGCTAAATTTAACCTAAGTACAGACGTTCAAGCATGCAATGCAAAGGAATGTTTCAAGCATCTTACTGCATAGGCTCTTTAGAATCAGTCATAATCCTTGAGAAATTAGAAATCAAGGTACAGTGTGAAGCAAAGTCAAACATAACTATATATATATATATATATATATATATATACATGTACATTTTATGTTATACATAAATATACATACATATATTATGTCACATAAATATATATATTGTCATGCATAAATATATATACATATATAACTGATTTATATAGCACCCTGTCAACAAGTCTACTCAGTTCAAGTAAAGTTCCTACGGGCGGCATTTGAGATCAAAGAGCACATAGATGCAACATTAGGTATTTCTAAATCCGATC
This sequence comes from Norana najaformis, assembly GCA_964023275.1. Taxonomy (NCBI): domain Eukaryota; kingdom Metazoa; phylum Annelida; class Clitellata; order Crassiclitellata; family Hormogastridae; genus Norana; species Norana najaformis. The sequence goes on from OZ029927.1 coordinate 20,042,388, forward strand.
ATTCAACCGCACTTCATCCCACCCACACTCAGTACACCATTTGTCGGACTTATGTTGGATCGTCTTACACTCTCCTAGGAAACTTCTGCGCCGCGCATTTCCTCTGCCTGCTCCTGTTGGCTTGCAATTTTCTGGGCAGGGCCTTGAGACTACCTATCTTATCGTGCTTGCTAAGTCTGCTTACCTGCACACACAGAAAACGTGGGTCTGCTTACGCTGTTTCCCTGCTCTGCTACTCATTAACCACCAACGGATAAGACTTGCACGAAACAGTAATGTCTACATAAACGTTCCACGTCAGATAGTATTTGCTTAGACAGGGTAATGAATGTAGACAGCAGTTTGCACCTGTCCCGTTGCTGGACTGTTGCTGATGCCGCTGGGTATGAACTTCATCCGAGATGCTATAAACCAAAGACCTTGGCTACTATTAACAGACGCATATGACTAGCAACATTTTCAAATTGCCTTTAACTGCACGTGTTTAGATCAGTAGGATAGTCATGTGCGCAGTGCTTTTGAGAGAGGTACTTAAAAGGCGCTATATTAAGTATCTTGATACACAAATACATACACACAGGCAGTAAGCTGTCTGACCAAATACCTTACTTTTACTTTTTCTATCAACCAAGAAAATTTGCATCTCAACAATTACGGTAATAATAAGAAACAGTAACTTTTTTGGTGACAGTGTCAAACGCACAAGGATTCTACTGATGGAGTCGACTAAGACTGTGGCAGTCTGTATTGTAGAGCACCTTTTTAGAAGTACCTCCCATTGAAATCGTTTGCACAAAATACATTTCTTGCAAGTCAGAGAGCAGAAACTCTTGATAGGCCTACAAAATGCCGTCTCAGCTGTTTCCGTGGATTAAACAGCAATGATTTCTGCCAAGAATTTCGAAGAGCCGGCAACTGGCTAATCTCACAACATTCTTCAAGGACATATTTATACCCTCGCACAATGTTGACCTTTAAGAACACAGCTCCATAACATGTACATCTTGTCGAGATCACATTTATAGGTGGTTTTTAATGTTAAGTAAACAGATAACCTTGCTGGATTTCATCTTGACTTACCCTGAACTTCAGCGTTCCTACTAACTTAACAACCACTGAAAGATATCAATTAATCTCGCTTAATACATGTAACTCTGACAGCGGTTTATACCAATTTTATGATTCGATCAGATGATTTTACCCATAGATTAGGCCTATATTACACTCAGTCTTCACATCTGGTTTGATCAGATGTGATTTGATGTCACAGAAAATAATGAATCAATCAGTATGAGCTGATGATTCCTTCATACATATCTTCTTTTTCTGTGCTGAATACTGCCAACTTGCTGAAGATGACATCTAAAGTACTCTTTCTTTTGAAGTCAAGAAGCAATACTAACTATATTAACCCCAATACCTATGGTAACTAAGAGGTTAAACTATATCAAACCTCATACCTATGAAGTTAAACAACACTAAATCTTATACCTATGAGGTTAAACTATACCAAACCTCAAACCTATTAGGTTAAACTATGTTAAACCTCATATCAATGAGGTTAAACTATATTAAATCTCATCAATGAGGTTAAACTATACAAAACCTCGTATCTATGATGTTAAACTATATTAAACCTCATCTATTGTAATCATAATAGTAGGCTTGATTTCTTCAGACCCAAAAAAGCTAAGTCAAGGAAACCAGCTTATTCACGGACATTCAGTCAAAAGCAAAATTACTGAGTAAGCTGTGGTCAAGTTCAATTCCGATTTCAGATCCACAAAGAGGTTGAAAGCTAATAACTGCTTAAACTGCAGGAATACTCATGGTCCATTCACAGCTCCTTCACGCGGGACAGACAAGCTGGCAGCTATGGTAACTTCTGTGGTAAATGCCAAACCACGATATCCCAAACTCCCAGCTACAAGACAGAAGGCTAGTAACTGCTCAAATCGCAGATATACTCAGTCAATTCACAGCTCCCCGGCCAAGTCTGGCCCTCAGTCATATAGTTTTAAGTAGCGGTCTGCTCTGCTGCTCTCTCTATTTGACGCAATTTATTATATTTGGCTTATGGCAGACCAGCTGCCTCTATGCAACGCAAGAGACGTTCCATATGAACAACAATCTTCCGCCCAACGGTACTTTTTACCCTTCCGTATCGTCTAACGATATTTTCGTTCGCTGCCGTGCTACCAGCAGTTGTGAGCTGATTCATAACCAAGCAATTTACACGTTAAGTATAAATAATATCATCAATAATAGCAAACTAGATCATGCTGTATACCAGACAGCATTTGTCGGTAAAAATTAAAAACTGTTACATTATAGTAGCGGCAGTGGTGAAGGATCTCATCTGATTAATTCATTGAAAAATGAGCAAGGTCAAGGCTATTTGGTTGCTATAAAAACATGTACGCCTACATTTACTTATAGTGCTAGTATTCACCATGGAAATGCATGCCAGTGGCGATTAGTTTTAAGCCAGTGAGGAATGGCTGGAAACGCTTTTGAGAGGTATATTTTAGACGGCGCTATGTAAATGTGTACATTAGATTGCTTTACATAAAACCATTTACTCTAATAGTACTTTAGAGACCTGCTATTCCGTATTTGCTGTCCAGTTATGCAATGAGACATTTTGTCATATATGTATAAAAACCACAGATATGCATATATATATATATATATATATATATATATATATATATATATATATATATATATATATATATATATATATATATATATATATATATATATATATATATATATATATATATATATATATATATATATATATATATATATATATATATATATATATATATATATTCATATAGGCCTATGTATAAAACGCCACAATCTCCTTAGTACAATACAATATGTAGCCTAATACGACACAGTGCAATACAATACAGTTGAAGTTTGATGATCCCTGCTTCAAAAACTCGCACGCATGAATTGATATTTCCTCTTCTTATCCCTCTCGTCACTTCAATTCTAAGTACTATCCACTGTAGCCGTCTGATTGTTTACCTCCTTGACCCTTTGATCTCGAACCTGGCCGTACCTACCTATTGATTTGGTTTTTCACCGAGTGCCTGTGAACAAGATGTCACCCCCAAATTGCCATTCTTAGGCGCTGAAGACAATTCGGGATTACAATTGCGATAGTTTTAAACACTTGTCAATTAAAGACTTCCCAAGAAGTTAGAAGCCAAGTACCGACACCCACCACCTTGGGGTAGGGCTCAAACTCTAAGACTTCTTTTAACAAGGCAAATGGCATCAGTGTAGTGCCACTTCAAGAGAACATCGTGGCAGTGGGTACAAATTTCTAAGATTTGGCTCTTGATATTCAAGACTCAAATTTCAGTGAACCTCACTATCTTCATTTTATACAGACTCACAAGCCTGGTCTCTATTTGACCAGTTTTTCTGATTATCTTAATCTGACTATTCCGTGGACAAGAGCAGCGCTCGGCAGGCTGCCTTTTCTGTCGCTGGCCCTAGACTTTGAAACTCTCTTCCGACAAACGTTTGCTCAGCAAAGTCTGTTTTGGTCTTCAGATCTCAACTAAAAACTCATCTCATCCTGGACTCATTTCCTCGGTAGGCTGTTTCAAGTCTTGTCCGTTTCCCTTCTTGGCTGTATGCAAGCAGGAATATATGCACAGCGCCACTGTAATAATGCTGAAAGCATCATTCATTGGTTTCTGCAGGTGAAATTCCATGGTGAGTCTGGTCAAAAGCCAAACGACCAGACTCACCATGGAATTTCACCTGCAGCAACCAATGACTGATGCTTTCAGCATTATTACAGTGGCGCTATAAAAGTTCTCAGATTAGATTAGATTAGATTAGATTACAAATTAAAGACCCGACACAAGTGAAAGTTCTTATGCAAATGCAGGACCTTATAAAAGTGCAAGATTCTATACTAGTGCTTGCATCCGGACATTTCTATACGCCTTCTACGACCAATATTGCAGGCATGTAAGGTCCTATACAATTGCAGTACTCTATACAAGTGCAAGACCCTTAAGTACACCACTCTGTACAAGTGCAAGACCCTTAAGTACAAGTGCAAGATCCTACACAAGTGCCAGGCTCCATCACAAAGGACAAGTCAATGGTACACCTGGATAGCCCTAAATAAACCAGTATTAACGCGTCGTAGACAAACATTTCCGATATGACAGAAAAACAGTATATATAGAAAAGCTGGCAGCATACAGTGACATAAGGGAAAGAGATGACCGCCAGAATGGAGAAGCCAGCAACGCTACTGGCTGGAAAAAAATAAACGCACCCATTCCTGGCCAACAGAAATAATCCCTTTGCTCAGGCAGTTGCGCCAGCCACAAGGAACAGTTTCCCCCATCCAACAACTCCCCATCCTCAACGACTCCTACCCAAGCACCGTCCTTGGCCTGGAACCAGAAATTACATACCACAACTGCCCGGCATAGCAAAGTGAGAACAGGTTCGGAAGATCTAGATTGTAAACAGCAAAGCCAACATTCGGTAGGTAAAACGTAAGTTAAAGAACCATAAGGTAAGGTAAGGTAAGGTAAGGTAAGGTAAGGTAAGGTAAGGTAAGGTAAGGTAAGGTAAGGTAAGGTAAGGTAAGGTAAGGTAAGGTAAGGTAAGGTAAGGTAAGGTAAGGTAAGGTAAGGTAAGGTAAGGTAAGGTAAGGTAAGGTAAGGTAAGGTAAGGTAAGGTAAGGTAAGGTAAGGTAAGGTAAGGTAAGGTAAGGTAAGGTAAGGTAAGGTAAGGTAAGGTAAGGTAAGGTAAGGTAAGGTAAGGTAAGGTAAGGTAAGGTAAGGTAAGGTAAGGTAAGGTAAGGTAAGGTAAGGTAAGGTAAGGTAAGGTAAGGTAAGGTAAGGTAAGGTAAGGTAAGGTAAGGAATAGTGAGAAAAGATAAGGTAAGGTATGTTATAAGTTAAAGAAAGATATGGTGCAGTATGGCACAGTACAGTAAGGTAAGATAAGATACGGTAAGGTTAGGTAAAGTACGAAGAAGTGGCATCGTTGGATTCTTGGACTTGCCTAAGGGTAGAACACTGAAGAAGAAGAAGAATACATTTATAAATGTATACATCAGGATGATATCATGCCAGACTTTATATATAATATATACACACATATAAGAATCTTTGATAGCCATCATATGATATGCTATGCTATTGAGTCTTTAATTTCAGAAATTAATGGCTCTAACCTTTGTGATAGAGTCAACCTGGGCACCTCTTTTTAGCAATTCCTGCACCACGTTGATATGTCCCTCCTTTGCAGCCAAATGCAGAGCACTGAGTCCACTCTGCAATAAGACACCGAGACAGCAAAACCATGTGTACCAATCAGACAAAACGTGTGTTGAAATCTTCTTTAAGCCTTGTAGCAATTATGTTTAATCTAACACAATTTAAGCAAAAGGCGGAGCTATGGAAGAAATCTCTTAAGTGCATTATATATTACTTCAGGCATGAGCTCCATTATCATGAGTAGTTGCTTTTAATAAGAAGAAGCCCAGTTTCTTGAGCTAAACCCGACCGGTAGCCGTGGGCATGAAGTGACTTCACTTTTCTTGACCTCGGCATATGAGAGTAGGTGGCAAGTTCTCTTCCTCGCCGCCTGATCTTCCCAACGCCAGTAACCAGTCAGTGCACTCATTTTATAGTTGAGTTCGCTAGGGGCGCAAATGGCGCATAAATCTCAAAACATCTTTCTGCCCTTGCAGCTATTTGAAACCCCGACCCCTGGGTTGACAATCCAAGCACGCTAAAACCTAAGCTGTCGTACACCCTAAAGGTAAAGTATCCAATATCCAACAATTGAGACGTGGGGGATGCGCTCATTTCCTTTTCTTTCGGCCCTTGAGCCGGCAATGGACGAATCCCAAGATCCTGCAAGTGGGGTAAAAGCATCGCAGGACTTGCCGTTTACTTCCCAGCTTAAGCATATACCAAATTATACTGCTTGGCGAAAGAGGCACGGTGTGCGCAAACAACTTGCCAAGGGTCGTTACACGGAGTCGAACCCGCAACCGAATGATCATTGGCCAAACGCGTTACCGATAGACCACACCCTTAACCGAGTACTTAATCCAACTATCCTGGATTAAACTGTAAATTCCAACACAACTTGTCAGCTTTAATGAACCTCCGGACAACATTCAATTATCCTCGTTTTCACTACTGACAATCACCAACAAACTATTTTTCGTCCTCATTATGTATAAAAACTGCATGGACGATGTGATGTAATGTAATGTAATCGAAAATTTATAAAGCGCCACTTCAAGATAAACTCCTCAGAGGCGCTCCTGGCCCAACAGCCCAGAAGCACTGGGAAATAAGAAGATCTTCAAGTGCTTGCGGAAAAGAGGGGGCGAGAGACTAAGAAATTTCTGGCGTAGGTCATTAGGAAGTCCATTCCAAAAAGCGTCGAACCTAGAGCCAGTAAATCGCCTAGGCCTAGTTTAGACTCTAGATAAAATTAAACTTTTGATATACATAATTTGCAAAGGCAACATAAAAATATACCTCATTGCAACTATTGATGTTCGTCTTTTTGTTTATGAGATCTAAAACTTTTTCCAAATTGCCAGCACGAGCTGCTCTCAGGAAGCTGGGAGTTGTGTCACTCTGCAAATAAGCAATTTTATAATTATTACTGCTACGAAAATCTGTAATTGCTTAACGTAATTGCTCCTACTGTAATTGCCTTACTGGTCGCAAAACAACATTAGCTTGTGGTACAACAGACATAACATAAACAGGAAGGTCTGAAAAAGCCACCACAGAGAAAAACTTTTTGATCGTTTGCAATACTTTTGATCTGACTGCATATTTCTTATACTGATACAGAAGTCGATTAACGTAGAAATCAAAAGCCTTATTCCTTCGCCACAAGTGTATTTATAGCGCACCTTGGCGAACTCACACTGCTACTTTTCAGGTAGCTCTATCCCACCTGAATGCTGCCGTTAACTCCATCCAGTGCTTAGCAATACCTTCTCTCTGCGTCTAGACGTAGGCCTACCAGATTCAGTCTGCGCTTGGTATGCGGTATCCATTGCATATGTAGGCAGTTTCCCGATTGTAACCAGTTGTAAAGTAATTACAATTATTATTATTTCTGCATTTATAAAGCGCCACTATCTAATGAATAATCATCAATCGATGGCGCTGAGCAACTGTGAGTGAAGGATTTGTTCAAGGTCCCTCACAGTAACCGTCTCAGGGGAGGAGGTTCAAACCTATACTCTCCGCTTTACAGGCCGAGCGCTCTAACCAATCGGCTACCTGTCTCTTTACACTTGTAATCGCAATTTACATTGTAATTGTAAAGCATGTAACCAATGTAATCGTTGCAATTAATCTAATGACAGTGAAATCTTTCTTCGACATTGTGAAACCCATTTCAATTTCCGTGGATCAAGTTTCCTTCGGAGCACGTGCTGCGTTTTTCTGGCAACATATCTATCTCGCCCAGGCCTGGTTATCACACTAATTAACAGGCGAAGTTGCCCCTCACTTTGGCCATCCTTTTTCAGGGTTCCTGTAGAGCCAGTGACCCACGAAACGTCCTAGTGTGTGCTCTTTGTAATCCTTTCGCCACTGATGGCATAGCATCAGCGGGCATTCATTCCCCTACCCGGTTGTGCATCCCTTCGCCACAATGAGGCGCTAGTCAGTTTTTGAACACTCACAGTACAGGACTTGCATTGGTAGGCCCTATTTGGCTTTCCAAGATGAGATCGGGTAGAAAAAGTCAAATTTTAAAAGTTACCCCCATAGGCCTATACCCTATAGCTTATCTGCAAACATCCCAAGCAAGAGCACCGGTGAGATATAAATGAATGGGTTCAAAACCCCGTACAAAACTATGGCACACCCCCGGCATCTCCATATGTAGGCCACGATTAACAGGCGCGTTTACTGTAAGGTAAGACACCTCTAAAACGCTATCAAAAGACGCTATAATTGTATTCTTCAACTGCGTTTAATTACCAGTAAAGTAAAATTTCTACGCTGTGCGGTAAAGTGGAGGTCGACGTCAATGGCCTTCAAAGTCATAGGATGTTGTTAAACACACTGGAAATCGCTAGTCACTAACTTAGGCCTGCATAATATTACAGGGTAACGTAGGGTCGATTTCAACGGCCTTGGTGGCATAAAATGTCGCCAAACACTGGATAATGCATAAGAATAATGGATAATCTTTAAACACCTTTTAAACGCTTCGAATGATGCAATATATTCAACTGCGTTGTGGATATATACATGTCGAAGATTAATGGGTCAACACCTTTTTTAGACTGCAAAATATGCAATATATTCAACAACTGTGTTGTAAACTCTGCCGCTGCCTTGTTTAGGGTTAGTGCCAGTCCCAAGTCTGGATAAAGGATGAGGGCGAGGTCAACGGCCTTTGATGCTATGAGATGTTGTTAAACTGAGGCAACCCCTGAATTACGGGCTTGTCCAAGAATATCTTTATGTCCACGTCAACGTCCCTGACGCCACAAGATGTCGTTAAACAGTAGATAATGCAAGGATCTGTAGTGTAACCTTCGAAGAATGCTACGGGTTAAGGTAGTCGGTTAAGGTAGTCAACGCCCTTGGCAGGTCTCTAGACTGTGAAAACTACAATAAGAACATAGCCTTTAACAGCTCGAATCCAGTGGCGCTGAGAAATAGGCTGTTAGGCCTTTCGGCTTACCTTAGACTTTAGTCTTTTGAGCATGATTACGAATCCTTAACGAGCATCGTAATTCTCGTTCTGCTAAAATTAATTGCTGCTGGGTGCGTTCTACCACGGTCGGCTGCCTCGTATATCGGTAGATAGGCTGCTATCCGAAGCACCTTGGCCGGTTGTATACAGTCTCCGGTGTTACCCTCGCCCTAATCCTTCGCTCCTCCCGGTAAATCGAAAAAGAAAACGCACAGCAGAGACGAAGAGATGGAGATGGACGAAGATGCGGCTGCGGCTGCTGCTGCTTCTGGAAAAGGCAGCAGACGACCGAACATCGTGCTGAGCTCGGAGGAAGCCTCGTGCTAAATGGGAGGCCATTTCGATCAGCAACCTGGCGTGTGTTCTCAGCGGCTGTTTGGCTCTATAGGTCTAGCGAGATAGGATAGGCCGTCAGACAGACAGACAGACGGACAGACAGACGTATGCATACAGACATACACACACATAAACAAACACACATACGTGCATGCACAGACATAGACACAAAAACAAAGCTATTCATACACACATACATACACAGACAGACATACAGACAGACAGACAGACAGACAGACAGAAACAGAGCCCGACGTTGCTCTACGCTGGCTGGCCGGCGTTCCTCTATCGACATAAAATTCCTCCTCCTCCTCCTCCTCCTCCTCTTCTTCTTCTTGTTTCTCCTCACTCCTCCTGCTCATACTACTCCTCCTATTCCTCTTTCCCTTCCTCATCCTCGGCCTTGGCGTTCCTCGGTCGACAAAGTTCTTCCTCCTATTCCTTTTCTCCTTCTCTTCCCCTCCTCCTCCTTCTTCTCCTTCTCCTCCTCCTCCTTCTTCCTCTTCTTCTTTCTCCTCTTACTACTCCTCCTATTCCTCTTTCCCATCCTCATCTCAGTCCTTGGCGTTCCGCGGTCGACAAAGTTCTTCCTCCTATTCCTTTTCTCCTCCTCCTCCTCTTCCTCCTCCTCCTTTTCCTCCTCCTCCACTTCCTCCTCCTCCTCCTCCTCCTCTTCCTTTTCTTTCTTCCCACCTTCCTTCTCGGCTGCGGAGTTCCTGTTGGAAGGCCTCCTCCTTCTTTCGCGGCGTCTGAGATGACGGCGCATCTTGTGAACGAGAGACAAGCAGAGTTATGAAACGAAGATTTATCTGAAGCCGTCGTATCGCCTACCAACGGCCGCAGCTCTAGACGGCAAAAATAACCCGCTACAGAGGGGCTCTGCGTGTCCGTCTGGCTGGCTGGCCGCCTCTGTATCTGTCTGTCTCTCACTCACTGTCTCTGTCTTTCGCTCTTTGATTCTCTGGCTTCGCGGCGTTCAGTTTGCCTGTCGTTCACCTTCGATTTATCTGTCTATCTTTCTATGTCCTTCTCTATGTCTGTCTGGCTTTATAACCGCGTGTGTGTATGCATCTCTGTCTGTATATGTGTCTGTCTGTTTATCTCTGTTTATCTCTCTCTTTCACTCTCTCTTTCACTCTCTCTCTCTCTCTCTCTCTCTTTCTCTCTCTTACTCTCTCACTCTCTGTATGTGTCTGTCTGTGTCTGTCTGTCTGTCTGCCTCTCAGTTTTGCCAAGACTTAGTTGTGGGATTAAGGCAGTCCCACGGTGGGAGCGAATAGGTGGGGCATCCTGCCAAGCAGCGCCCTCTTTCAGCGCATGCCACCTAGCGTCATTGCCTACACTCCAGAGCAGTGGACCTGTTAGAACTCGTTATAATTATTGTTACGCCGCCTATCCGAGGATTGCGCGTTTAGCCTTTTGCTCGCCTACGGTAGAAATGTTCGATATCACCATCACACCAGCGTTTACAAACACGTGTCGATCAGTGGCATTAGCAGTAAGTAGCAGATCGCGTTCAACCGCAGAATTTGCCCATCATCAAGCCTCTCCCATGCATAGGGCCTAAATAACTAGATTTATACTGTATATCTTTTTCCGCATAAAAGATGAGGCGTTTTAAAACAAGTCATGACCAATTAGTATATAATGCTCTACTTAGTAACAGCACCCGACGTTTAACGGCATCTCATGGCTGCTAGGCCCGATGACGTTGACCTTACCTTGATTTTTACATTACCTACCTAGATTTGAAACTCGGGCTAGCACGGTCCGTACGTGGGTAGATATACCTTAAATGACGTGGCGCCCATTCAAACGGGCAGCGGTGGTGAAGGATCTGGCCCAATCAATTAATTGCAAAATTAATTGCAGGGTCGAGGCCACGTGGTCGCTATGGAAAATCGTGTACATTTACATCTAGCCAATTCCCTGCCCAGACATTGCCAAAGTTTATCCATCCACCTATATTTTAGTTATGAAGAAGTGTGCCTATGCTTTTGCAGCGTCACCACGGGATCCCTATGTAGAGGGCATTTGCCTGGGTAGTAAGAAATGTTCAAGGTCGACGTCACGGCCTTAGCAGCCACAAGATGTAGTTAATCATTGGATGCAGCTACTGGCCCGGCATATAGGCCTACACAAGGTCATTGGCCTGGCCTTGGATTACGTGGCATTGCGGCTATCGACTGTGGAGTAATATAGGTCTATATTTAGCAAAATTCCACTGCACTGTCTGATTTTGACATCTGTGTTGTTAAACAATGGCAAATTTGAATACTATGGCTAAATTACGTTTGCGCCATCGGTTGGTGCTTTGTGCATTAGACACTGGCGCATTAGAAGTTACTAATTATTAACTAATGGGGCTTGAGTCCATAAACATAGGTATCCCATAAGTTAATTGGCGCCAATGGAGGAGGGACCATTTGAGTACAGAAAATTGACTGCTAAATATTGACATAACATTCAAATTGACCTGATAAATTAACTCTCACGGGGCTTGATATGGTTACGCGTTTATGAATAATAAATATGCAGTACAAATTATTGATAACCTTTACAGCCAGTACCAAAAGGCGTTTACAGATGACGCTACCGTTCGACCTAGATTTGTTAAAACCAATCAACAGCGACAGTGTTAACCTGACCTATTATCTGGCACCTTGTTTTGACCTTGGTTAAATCGTGTTACTTTTCGTAAAGTAAAATGTAAAATCGAGGGATTAAATTAACAGACTTGAGTAAGTGAAGAATGATGCTGACAAGATGTGTGTTTGCTGAATAAAATAATTTTACAGGTTATTTTAACATCGAATTTGTGCCAGTGATACCGCTCATGTATCCGAACGTGGGTTATAAATTATCGTTGAAAGTTAAGTAAGTAGCTTGTAGTTGTGTTTGACTAGTTCTGTAGAGTTTTGTTGGCGATAAGAACTTCTGAAAGATTTTAACTCGGAATCCCAGCTAGCTTAGATGGAAAATCGAGTTTGAATTTCATCTGACCTGTGAAACGTCCTATTTGTTTAACGAAAAATGGTTTAAGTTGATTGATGTTCTGTCTGCGGTTGGACTGAGGCCTCGATAACAAGAGCAATAGTTACATGTTTTGATATTGGTACTGAAAATGACCTAACAGAATTGCTGGTCTTCCTTCTTCGCTTTTGTATGGCACTAAAATTTTGTTGGCGAAACTCATTACATTACAGTGTGTAAGTTTTACTTGTGCTTTCAGGCTGATATAATTCACATCTGTTGCTTTTGATCATGGATATTATAAAATCAAACTCCCAGTTGCAAACTGGAAGAAGGCGAACAGGTCCAGTTGGGTTTTCCACTATCCAAAGTCTATCACCGATAACAAGACTTGGAGTCCCAAGAATCCAACCTGAAACTGCGACGAATCGCCATGCTCTGCCGTTGACCAATCAGAGACTTCGGTATTTGTCATACAACGTCCTGAAAGGTTTTTTCCTTCCAACCGTTCATGCACTGGAAGCGATCGTGTCAGACGAGTCGGTTGAAACCACCGTTCAGCGACTTGAAACTGCTCGACCGTCCCTGATGATTTCCGAGAAAGAAGTTAACGATTACCTTGAAAAGGAGACTGGATTGGTGCGAGTTAAAGAGATGTTTGCAAAAAAGTGAGTTTAATTTATGAAATATTAATTATCATTTCGAGTTTTGCCTATGACGTTAAAGTGTGTTGCTACTTCGTACACACCAGTGGCAGGCTCCTGCATATGTGCAGAGATGAACCGAATGGAAAATCCTATCCAGAGTTGACAGTTGGCAAAATATTCAGAGTTCCTGTTGCATCAAGGATGAGGAACAACTATAGATAGTACACTGCTGTTACTTTACCGTCCAGGTGAGGTTTCTGCTTCATTGGCCGTGATATCTGTGCATGTTCTGGGTACGTTACTGTCTGCTGTTCCAGACATTAAATTCAAAGCCGTAACTTTCGTATTATTTTTTAGAGAGAATGGTGAGAAGACTTTGTAACCACCATCCAGTTGAAGTTACTGCTTCACTGTGCAATACATCTGTGCAAGTTCTGACTACATTAGTGTCTGCTGTTCCAGACATTAAATTTAAATCTGGCACTTTTGTATTATTTTTTAGAGAGAATGGTGAGTATTCTGAAGACTTTGGTGTTGTAGTCCAAACGACGCGTAATTGTGCCTTCTTGGTGTTCGTGCTAACGTCATTTTTGGGTGGAAGTGCGGCTCGAGAAAAATTCATCGCTAAAAACAAGCACAAAGTCTACGAAACAAAATTCCAGGCTTTTGTAAGTAAATGAACTGAGTTAAGAATCGTTAAATAAGAATCTTTGATTGTTAACAAAATAAATGCTATTTTATTTATTAATAAAACCTAGTAAAAAGAGCAGTAGTGGTGTCACTGATGTTCTGAATTGCTTTCTGTAAAATTGTGACTCAGAAAATTCTGAGTCTTATTTTATTTATTTACTTATTTATTAAAGCACTTGTAATATGCTCAATGTTAGTACACCTGAATCTGAGGAGCAGGGAATCTGAGATGGAGAGTTTTGATTTACTCTCAATTTTTGCATTCAGTATGGAGAATCGAACCAGTGATATTGAGCTGAAGGACACACACTATTAGCCATTTGCTCCAAGATAGGATCTATGCTAGCTTCATTTTCAGTGGTGCATTTTAGAATGCTGAAGATGTTTGGTGCAATCATGCACAACTTACACCACTCTGTCAAAATTCATTGCAAAATGAGCAGGGTTGAAGCTACATGGTCACTATAGAAAACGTGTACGTTTACATTTTTTACTGAAGTGAGAAGGATTTAGTAATCATTATTATTATTGTTAGTAATCAAAGATTAAAACTGTGCAAATGTTTATGAATTTTTAGCAAAGAAGCAGGTAGCTGGAAAATAGACAAATCCAATTTTCAATATGATAAACAAGAAAGAGAAGGGTAGTAAGCAAAACAAGGCACTGCATTTAAACAGTGCCTTTGTGGCCACCCAGAAAGTGTTATGCTATATATATTTAGATATGTATGTATATACGTAGGCTATGCTTGCAAGTTGATCTATAATATTGAGGCTAAAGATATTTAACACTGACCTATGATAATTAACATGATGTGGATTTTTTCTTTATCTGGTATAAGAATGATTTTGTTTCTAGAGGGCTTACAATGATGCGATGGTCTTTGGCAGTTTTCGCTTTGGCTTGAAGTGGGGTTTGAAGTCAGCTTTTTTCACTGCTCTCTTCATGTAAGTTCACTGATTGATTATTATTATTATTACTATTATAATAATTATTATTATTATTAGTAGTAAAATTATTATTATTATTTGTAATATGTGCAAGGCGACGTAAGAATGTGAATCTTAGGTGTGGTTGGTCAACTGACATGAAATGCGGTTAGATATCCAGATATTTCAAAGCCAGTGAGAAACAATGAGTTTTCAGGTGTTTTTTGAAGGAAGAAAGGAGTTGAGGAAGAAAAGGAGCTCGAGCTCGAATAAACATGGGTACTTGGTTCTATTCCTTTTGGGTCACAGAGTGGAATGCATGAGAGTCCATGACAGTTCTGCTTCGTGGCTCAGCCAAGAGACTGGTACAAGATGATCACAGGCCACAGGGATGGATATAAGGGAGACTAGTAACTGGTCTTGTATTGTATGTCTGCCATATAACATGATTTGTGGTCTTACTTAAGAATTTACTGGAGAACTTTGAAGTTTCTGTGGGGTCTGTTAAGCCTGAACTTGTGTGTATGTACGGGTGTGCTTTTGATCATTTATGTAGCGCCTTTGTGGACTTTGAAAATGCTATGAACATGATTGTTTAAAAGATGTAAACAGATGTGCCTTATGTTAAGAAGCAAAACTGGTGGATCATAATGCATAATTGCTTAGTGTAATCAGTTGTTGTTTAATCATAAATAAATAAATAAAAATGAATATAAAGATTACATTAATATGAAAAGTAATTGTGTTTCATTGTGCGTTTAATTGTGTTTATAAAAATTTTGCAGGACGACTGCTCAGATGATCTCCGTCTATCGTAACAAAAGCAGTGTTATGGAATATGCTGTGGCTGGCAGTAAGCCGTGTTTTCAGTTGTACTCTTAAAGTTCATGCGTCTTTATTAATATTTTTTAATATATTATTTATTCTTAATTTATTATTTAAGTTTTCATTTGTATTCTTAAAGTTTTTCGTAATATTTTTAAACATAGTCTTTTTTTAAATTTCTTTTCAATTTTATTCTTAAAATTTTTCTTAATATTTTTTAATATATTCTCTTTTTTAATTTATTATTTAAGTTTTCATTTGTATTCTTAAAGTTTTCCGTAATATTTTTAAACATATTCTTTTTTCTTAATTTCTTTTCAATTTTATTCTTAAAATTTTTCTTAATATTTTTTAATATATTCTCTTTTTTAATTTATTCTTTAAGTTTTCATTTGTATTCTTAAAGTTTTTGAACATCTACTTCATCTAACCTAACGCAAGTGGTAGTCTAGAGTGCCAAAACTCAACCAGGTCCATATCCAGACGGTCAGTCCACTATGAAAGAGAGGCAGCCTATGGTGGATAAACAATCTTTCTGTTTGTTCAACATGTTTGTGGATTGCCCTTCTGCTTTTGGGCCATACTCTCCCTTGTATTTAGAATGATGTCTGAGTTTATAAAAATTGTAAAGTATAAAATGTTGTAATGTCCTTTTCTAGGTGTCACTTGTGCTCTGTTACGGATGGGTGTTGGCCTGAAAGGAATGTTTGCGGGCGGAGTTATTGGAAGCGTGTTTGGGTAGGTGTTTCTTTTTGCAGGAACTTGTTTCCTGCCGGTGGTGGTGAACTTTCAAGTTATCTGAGATTACTGTTGGATTACTGCCGAAATATTTGTTCTAAATGAATGGAACACCATTTTGTTAAGCTAGCATAGGCAGCACTCTTGTGAGGTACTTTAGATGCACGATACTGAGGTTTTCCACTCAGAACTGAAAACACTTCTGTTCCACATATCCTATCCTAATTCCTATTATTCCCATTTTCTATCTGGTCGCTCCAATTCCAAACACCATCCACCTTAGCCATCTGACTGCCTGCTTCTTGGATCATGACCTGGAACTGAACCCTTCTTGCCTATCGTTTTTGTTTTGACTGAGCGACTGTGAATAAGCAGTGTCCCATGTCTTCACTTTCATTGGGTGCTCTAGAAATCTCGAATTTACAGTTACGATTACGATTAAATCTGTGAGTAACTAACAGTCAACACATCGCACTAACTCATGTTTACAGTGCTCCATTTGTCTAATGGTTATAAACAGACACTGTTTAAAATGGTGTTATTTCTTTAAAAACTTAATTCTGATGTGTTTGATGCGGGCGTAGTTTCGGAAACTTGCGATTGGTAAGTAACATGTTGAATTGGGTGACGTGTTTCAGTTTGGTGGGTGGTGGATGTATTTGTGCGCTGATGTACACGACGAACTCTACGCAGCAACAGCGCCGCTACTGGATGATAGAACAGATGCTGCGTGAGAAAAGGTCCATAGTACATACTTACTTGTCTGTAAACAATGTTAAGGTAAGGTAAGGTACACCTGAGACTTATTATCACATGCTTCATTATAACATCTATTCTTGTATATGACAGTCATTGACATGGACCCTAAGATTAGTTCTGCTATGGAAAATAAGAGTGGGATGTGGTAGTGTAGTGGTATGGTCTGTGCCTTGTAACCGGAGGGTCGTGGGTTCGAATCTGCCTCAAGCCACTGCATAGCGACCTTGGACAAGTTGCTTACCTACAATTGTCTGTGAGGAAGGCAACGGGAAACCACCTCACTCGTCTCATCCCCAAGTTGCATAAAGTCAGTGGACCTGCTTTCAGGCAGAGAACTCGTCATCATCATCATGAAGAATAACCTCATTGTTAACGACCTCATTGTAAGGCGGTTCTTGATATGGCTCCCAAAGATAGTGTCTTTATGAGTTTCCACTATACCTGAGGAAAAGAAAGTACTTATGCTTGTCTGTGAAGGACGTTAGGCTCATTTGTTATATGTTTATGCCTCTAATTATTGATCGTCCTTGGCGACACGGATGTGAAGTTGATGAAGTTTGCTACCGACTCGCAAACTTGATAACAGCAGTCCCAGAACAGGACACTGTACAGACTGCTTGGTTCAAGAATTGGTTGTCAATTTCCTATGATATACTGTTATTTTAAATTTGGATGCAAAGATGAAAGAGAAATGTATTACTATCCAAATGCTGCCTGGTGCTACCTAAGGCTATTAATAATTTCTGCATGACGAGGTAAAATGTTGAATTATTGCAGGTTGGAAATTTTCCATGTTCTTCCAGTGATGTGTAGTATTCAGGAATCATCTTTCTACAATATACATTATGGCATTTTGCAGAGCTAATGGAACTTTTTTAACATCTTATAGATTTGGTATGACTTGCTGTGGAAATACTTATTTTAAAATCTAGAGTGATGTCTTGAAGCTAGACTTTCACGATGAAAATTGGAAACTAGCGGTTTGCATTAACAGTGAACGGATGATAGAAGCATTTTGTAATTGCTTCCACTGTTGTTGTAGAGAAATAGAACAACTACATTCGGCACCAGTTCATGCGTTGAGCACTGGGACAATGGAAGGTCAGGCTGCGTAGAGTCTGAAGAATGTACAAGAGTTTTTTCCAAGATTTTCAGAAATGCCACAGATCAGTGATAATCTTGGCTGAAGTAATAGCTGCTTGTGAAGCTGCTATCGGTTTATTTAAAGAAAGCATCAGATCGTGGGAAGTAGCAGGAAGTTGAAGGATCACAGCCTATTCCCGGTTCTTGGCTGTTGTGGAAAGTTGTGACTGTATGGGGAATTGCATTATGTGTAGAAATAAAGCCAGTTGTGAGGCAAAGTGTTTAAATTATTACCAGCATTGTAATTTACTGGAATGTATTGTAAACTGGCAATTTATGGAGCACTGTAAGTAGTAAGCTACTTCTGTTGTGCTTCGCAGTGTTCGCCATCAGTAATAGTACCAAGGCTTTTGTTAAAATAGAACGGAAAGAAAAAAGTTATTCAAAATATAATCTTGATTGAAGCGAAAAGGTAAAACACTTGCTAAGTAGGAACGACAAATATCATTCACATTGTACAAGATGTTGTCGACAATCCCCACAGATATCCAGGGAATCACAATTTCTTCTTACTTTTCAATTAATCATATTCTAGAATAACGAATACTTCAGTTAAGGGGTCGTCCAATAAGGACGTCCGCAAAAAGAGAGGGAAGGATCACCCAAATACGGATAGCGGTTATAACCAATGCGGACGTCCGCATCTAAAGTTGGTACATAAAGTTCTGTACAGCCTGTGACTTAAACACCAAATTCAGACTGCATACAGTCCATACTGCGTTAGATCTAACTTGAGTCCCTTCACTGGGCGGGGCATCATCAAGGTATCCACGCCATAGCACAGGGATTTGCCCTGCAAGATCAACAGGATTTATTAAAGCCTTAGTACTTCGTCGAAGTGCGGACGTCCGTAAAGGGGATGGGGGAGTAATGCTAAATGCGGACAAGGGGAGTGAGGAGTGCTGCAAAGTAGGTCGCTTTTGCCGACGTCCGTTATTGGCAACCCGTAAGTCAACATGTAATCTTTTTCAAGAAGTTTATAGTATAATACTTGGGTATGAGTATTACTGCGGCTCAGTTGACGGCAATCTTATAGTATCGTGGTCCAATGTTTCCATTAGCATGTGGGCGTGGCATCAGCCCCACGAGAGCCCTTGCTCCGCCCTAGCCCGGTGGACAAGGTGAAGTGTTAGGGTTAGGGTTAGTTGCAGCAGCCAGGGGTATGGCAGCAACAAGGGTTCTGCCGGAAACACTGGACCACGATACTCTAAGATTGCCCAGATGACAATTCTAACGTGTATTGCTTCGACAAGATTCGACAATTCGGCTGTTCTAGCAAATTATTGTGGTCTAATGGGAGATGAATTTTACCGAAACTTAAGCGAATGTTTAATGACTAACCAAAATTTAACTTCACCTCAATTAACGTTTAACACAGCAAATGACTGACACGATGAAATTGTATAAAAATTCAGCAATAGTCGTTTTATGCTTCAGAGTTGAGTTATAAAACAGCAA
This sequence comes from Norana najaformis, assembly GCA_964023275.1. NCBI lineage: Eukaryota > Metazoa > Annelida > Clitellata > Crassiclitellata > Hormogastridae > Norana > Norana najaformis. The sequence continues at coordinate 20,061,634 of OZ029927.1, forward strand.
GCGAACAGGTTGAAGAATATAAAGACAACAATTAAAAACAGAACTCATAACCAGCCACAGGTTTCGTAAAGGGCTCAGGGTTTTATATTATTAGATTTATATAGCGCATATTCTTCCACTAGAACCACTAAATCAAGTTTAATTGCCAAGAACTTGTGTCCAGTGGTATTGCCTGCTGCTTCAAACAACTAATCATACCCATTGTCGTAACCATGGGCCCACAATTTCAGGAGGGGCTGGGGAAAACCTCCCATGGTTGACTGAAATCCAGTTTTGCAAATGCTCGTCGAGTCTCCCTTTATCAAACAATATAGCAGAGGTATATGTCTTTCATCATCCTCGTGGACTTCATGAGGTGGGTGACTGGTTTAAGCTTGCAGACCTTCCTCTGAAGCAGTTTAAAAAGTGACACTAGGTGTCGCCAGCCAAACATGGGTGAGGCACCAAAGACCCATTTAAAGCAGTGGCAGATCAGGTTTGAAGATGGGACAAAGCAATAGTGGGTCTGGAAACTAGTAAGAACAATTAGAAAGAAATAGTCTGTCAAATTTAAGGGGGCGTACGTACCTGAATCTCTCCGCATCTACCACTGAGTAATCCCATATGAGAAGTTACGCCAAAGGTAACCAGTGATGACACTGAAGTCTGCTAATGGTAATCTGTCCACTTTTTCTTTGGCCTTGCCTTCGACATAGGCGCTGTAGAAATCTCGAGTTTACGATTACGATCACAATTATTACAACTGGAAGTGAGAGAAAAACATGGCCATCGTTCGGCTACGGCCAATCTTGGCTACCAAGCAACAAAAGGCTGTCTCTTCATAATATTGTTTGTTTTTCTAGCAGTTTCTCAGAACCATAATAAATGGTAGGCTGTATGTATCTCTGAAATGCGTTCTTTTTACATTGCATAAGCTAGTCACAGTTTGAGGGGGAAAAACTCGTAAAACCATGGAAAAGTGCTGATATCATATACGAAAATCAAGACAAGTCGAGCCACTGAATGTAGAAAAGATCGGAGTTTTAATCGATCCAGATCGCCTGCTCTGTTAATTCGCTCCCTTCGACAGAATCTGATCACAATGGACGCGCATCTCAACCTCCAGATGTCCCGTCAGTCTGTTTTTTCTTACGTCATCTTGTGCGGTATCATTCCTTGTTCGTCATCGCTAGTTTTCGCATTTGCCGGATAACGGCCGTTGCGTTGTATGCTTGCTACAGGTAACAACACTTACTTAATTATGAAAGCGTCAAAACTATAAACGATATTCTTCACGTTTCGTCCATAATCTTACCCATTTGGGCGATGCCAAGTTGCGTGTAAAGAAATAATATAAGAAAGAGAGTGGGGCTGTGTACAACGAGCGGCCATTAAAGTCACCGGAAGTAGCCTATAATATGGTTACGTGCAAAGACGTACTTCAGCTTCAAGCAAAGTATTACCATGTACATAGAATTAGATTACATTGGTCAAGTTTTTCACATTCATCATCGACTGCATCAGCTGACAAAGAATAACCCAAAGATGTATAGCTGTGATTCTTCTCAGATTACATAAGTACCGCCGTTGAAATCTATGTTATGACGCCTACTTTTCGATTGTGTCGGTTTTCACCGTAGACTTTACAACTTAATTTATAAATTAAATATTTATTTTGTATTTATACATACGTTTTACAATACTGAAAAAGGGAAGAAGAAGGCAATTTTTTGACAGATGATTTTAATTTATGTTAGCTTACCCGCCATCGCGATTTGGCGAAGTTTTTCTTCATTTGAGCGCTGACCGAGGCATGAATGTCTTTGCTGAGAGCAGCGTTTCCGGAAACCCTGTAACGTAAACAAACCGTGAAAATGCATGCCTAATTATTTTTCTATATTTTAAAGCGCCACTCCATAAAAACAATCAATCAATCGACTGCACTGAGCAACCGTGCGTTAAGGACTTGCTCTGGTTCTTTACTCGAGGGATGCCGGTTGGTACATACCGATCGTGACTTATTTCAGAGATTTGAATCTTGGGTTGAACGGTCCGTACACGAGGACCATAAATGGTGGTGCCAATTCAAATGGGCAGCGGTGGTGAAGGAGCTCACCCGATAAATTCATTGAAAAATGAGTAGGGTCGAGGCCATACGGTCGCTATATAAAACCGTGTAGGCCTACATTTTCATTTACTCAATAACCGTCTCTGGTAGGCTCTAAACCGCGCACTAGGCATTACCAGCAAGCCCTGAAACCAATCGGCTACGGTGTCACACATTCAAATGCATGGACAACGAAGGCCTGATCAGCACTGTACATTTACACGGCATCACTTTAGGCATCACATTAGGCGTATGGCCGTATGCGGCGTCCATTATCAGTGGATCGAATATTTTGACGTAGGCTGTAAGCTCTTTGCAGTTGAAACCGTGCACTGATAAGAGTAATCTGTGATCAGCTTCATATGACATCAGCCCCTTCTTCCTCTTATCCCTCTTTCCGCTCTAATCCCAAACATCACCCACCGTAGCTGCCACGCTGTATCTCTGTCTGACTCACGGATCTTGACCTGGAACCGAACACATTTGCCTATCGATTTTGTTTTGACTGAGCGTCTGTGAATAAGCTGGTCCCCGTGGCTTTCGTTGGGCGCTGTAGAAATCTCGGGATTACGATTGCGATATGCCTTCTGGTGAAACGCTGATGTTCCTCCTGTATCTTATGCGCCCATCACAACTGTAGTTTCTAGAAGCGCGTTGCACTATCGCTGTGTATGCTAGTATGACTGTATGCTTGTGTGTGTGTTTGCACGTCTGTCTATGTGTGCATGTCTGTTTCCCGGTCTGTGTGTCTGCCTGTGTGCCTATGTCTACATATCTGTTGTGTATCTGTCTGCATGTTTGTGTGTTTGCCCACGTGTTTGCTCGCCTGTCTGTGTCTGTGTGTCTGTCTGTGTGTCTGTCTGTCTGTGTGTAATTAATTAAGTAAGACAGACATTTATTAACACGCCATATGTCCATCGGCTGATCGAGGAATCGTAGGCGTAAAATCCGTTGTGTATCTGTCTGCATGTCTATGTGTTTGCCCACGTGTTTGCTCGCCTGTCTGTGTCTTTGTGTCTGTCTGCATGTCTGCCTGCTTGTCTGTCTGTTTGTCTTGCCCTCTGCCCTGTCTGGCAGTCTTGTTTCGTCTGCTTACCATTTGTGTTGTAGAGCGTCTTTACACGTGAATCTTTTCTTGACGTCTTTGCACATCGTGTGTCGAATGAAGTCTTTCGCTAAAGTCAGTCAGACCAAGTCAAACAATCGCAGTAACCAACGCTGCCCAGCGCCGGCGCCAGATGGAGCAGAGGGGCCCTGCCACCCAAAGAAAATTTGGCCTTGGCCTCCTGAAAATTTTGCCCTGGACTTGGCCTCCTGAAAATTTTGCCCTGGCCTTGGCCTTCTGAAAATTTTGCCCTGGACTTGGCCTCCTGAAAATTTTGCCCTGGCTTTGGCCTTCTGAAAATTCTGCCCTGGCCTTGGCCTTCTGAAAATTTTGCCCTGGACTTGGCCTCCTGAAAATACATACCCGTGCCCCCAACCATTTCATCATGGCGCCGGCACGCAACCACATTTAACGTATTGTAAAAATATATATGTGCATAATATAGCCGCGATTTTGAAAGGGTTTTTTCAGATATTCAGAGAAAAATAAGTGTAATATCTACAGAAGGGAATGCGCCAGTGTTCCTCGTCATAGGTGCCATTACGGGCAGCGGTGGTGAAAGATCTCGCCCGATTAATTCATTGAAAAACGAGCAGGGTCGTTGTCATACGGTTGCTATAGGAAAACGTGTACGGCCACAGCTACATCATCATTCATCATTATCTTCGGCGACGTCGTCGTCATCATAAGTTATCGACAACATCGTCGTCGTTATCAACATTATCGTCATCCATCGTCAACGTTGTCGCAGTAACCCACAGCATCTTCGTCAAAATAATCAGCATTGTCGTTGGCCATGAGCGCATCGATTAATCTTTAGGGACATCATCTAACGGTTGCAGAAGGGGAGCGACAGAAGCACCGCTGCTCCGTTCGAACGATGGATGGATGATATTCGTTGTTTTATAACCGACTATAGTTTCGACTAATCGCTAGTGAGTAGTTGATTAATCGATATGAGTAGTTGATTAATCTAGAGTGAGTAGTGGACTAATCGGTAGTGAGAAGTTGACTAATCTATAGTGAGTAGTTGACTAATCGCTAGTGAGTAGTCGACTAATTGCTAGTGAATAGTCTAGTAAGTAGTCGACTAATCGTTAGCTATTGTCGACTTCGCTGGATCGTTATTACGCATTTAACTTGTCGTTCGTGTGTAGTCGACTAATCGTTAGCGAGTATTTCTGATCATTATCGAGTATTAGAATAATCGTTATGCAGAACAGTCGAATAAGCGAATACTGATAAGGTTACCAGATTCGGATATGTCGTCCCAGTAGGGAGAATCGAATTCGTAGTCGGCTCTGATGATCTGTTTGAAGAGCTCTGCGTCGCTTTCGTCATAAAATGGCGGATAACCACAGAGGCTGGAACAGAAGAAGATTTGAAGGCGTTTAACGGCTAAAAATAACATTTTTAAAGGTCAGAAGGTTGGGTGGCACGGTAATTCCAATCGTAATCTTGTAATCGTAAACTCGAGATTTATACAGCGCCCAACGAAAGCTAAGTAGCGGGAACCAGCTTATTCACAGGCACTCAGTCAAAACAAATTCGACAGGCAAGAAGGGTTAGGTTCCAGGTCAAGATGAAAGATTCAGACAGTCAGACGCTACGGTGGGTGGTGTTTGGAGTTGGATCGGCGGGAAAGATAAGGGGAAGAAGCAGAATCTCCTTTTAATCATAGTCGGGTCGACGTGCACTACGCTCTGCCGAACGTGGGGACCTGTTGGTTCCGTGCTCCGTAGAGTGAATCGGACACATCATTGTTTTTCTCGCAGTGGACCATTCTCGAAGTCTTCCACTAAAAATCCGAAGTTTACCACCAGAAATAGTGCACGAGACATTTTGGCCTTAAGATATGTTAGACAGCTGTGCCGAGATGCTTTGTAGGTTCTTAAAACGCGCTATGCAAATTCTCAGATACATGCATGCATGCTGCGCATATACATGATCATAGGCTACATACAGCTGTCACATTGTCTGCTTGAATCCTGACCTGGAACCGAGGCCTTTTGCCTATCGATTTTGTTTTGACTGAGCGCCTGTGAATAAGCTCGTCCTCGTGACGTGGCTTTCGTTGGACGCTGCAGAAATCTCGGGATTACGATTACGATACAGGCAAAAGTCATAGACTACATACAACAATCATAGATACCCACAGTACACACATACATACAAACATACATAATGACGTTCGCATGCGGTCGGATGATGCTCGATTATCTGGACGAGATACCGGCTGAGAGGGTCCCGCAGACACGTATAAGTATCGGGGACCAACGAAATCCCCTCCGTAATTTATCTAACAAACGAACCGTTCTCGAACGAGACGATAAATCGGAAAGCGTGGAGATAATTAGACGAAGCGGAACAAAGCGATTCCAATCGACGGCCGATAGCCCTTTGCCAATGCGCAAAGCTATCAATCGATGAACTATTCTAAATCAGATAGGCGATTGATCGGTCACAAAGTCCACGAAAACGGTTCGAGTTAAAAGCCGTATACAGACAGGCAGGCAGAGAGAGAAAGAAAGAAACACAACATAGATCGACACAAACAGATAGACAAACAGACACACACAGATACATACAAAGACAGACACGGTGATAGACAAGCCGAGACAGACGGACACAGAGACAGCAGAAAGACGGGAAGACAAACAGATCGATAAAGAGACAGACAGGTAGAAAGATATACTCAAACAGACAGACAGATGGACAAACAGGCAGACGGACAAAGACACGCCTACACCCGAAGAAAACACAGACAACTTGACGAAGTTGTCTGACAGGCAATAGCGCTTATATTACTCGTGCCGATGAATACATCGCCCACCAGAGGGCCAGAGGCTTTTAACGCTGACGAAAGACAATTTGGCTGAAATGGAAGTAACGCCTTTCCAGATTGTTCCCTCTTGGTTGATGAATACTCCACCTGAAGAGTCGCGTCTTAACGCTAAGGGTGCGACGTCGATTTTAGTCTATGCTGCCTGTAGTCAACGCTTCAATATGGTCTACACGGTGTCCAGAAAAAGCAATGGTATCCAAACGGTGAATCTCGGGCTCTCACGGTCCGCACACGGGGACCTTAAATGGCGTGGCGCCCATTCAAACGGGCAGCGGTGGTGAAGGATCTTACCCGATAATTTCATTGAAAAAGAGCAGGGTCGAGGCCATACGGTCGCCGTAGAAAAACGTGTACGATGTGACTTCTATAGCGTCGCGTCATAATGCACAAGGCATTAGTTCGATGATTATGTGAAACTAGTACACTACCCAGTTCAGTTCGTTCTGTCAGGTTTAAACTTAAGACATCTCTTCCAACTTGCCTACCCACCATAGTCAGAAGGCTTCTCTGCCATGGCCTATCGGAATTCGACCCGGTTTCTCCAACGGTTTATGATTTTGATTGCGATTTTGACTTGAAGCGACCATCGACTGATGCCTTGGGCATTATGATAACGGCGCTATAGAAATCTTTAGATTAGATATGATTAGTAAAAATCGTATTCCGTTAGAGGTCATCCTTTTTTTCTGGCCACAGTGTACGTGGCATAAACAGTCGATGTGTGGTCGCAGCTAAGATCGTCAAAGGCGCTATAGAGGTCTTAAGAAATGATTAAAGCGGACTAGTCAGCGATTACAGTGTCACTACGCGTTAGTCTCAGCGCTTTGCTGTCGGCGATTTAGCGCTTTGATAGCTTCCGTAGATCTCTGGCCAACAAAAGCACCCGTCGACGTCCCAAGACGAGCGCAGCAACTGTCTGTCCGTCCGTCCGTCTGTCTGTCTGTCTGTCTGTCTGTGTGTCTGTCTGTCACGAATGCAAGAACTGTTTTCTCCCGCCTCCTTTCTTCATTCCTCAGTCAATCCGTCCGTCCGTCCGTCTGTGTGTCTGTCTGAATGAATGAATGAATGAATGAATGAATGAATGGTTTTCTCCCGGCTACTTCCTTCTTGCCTCAATCAGTCCGTCCGTCCGTCTGTCTGTCTGTCTGTCTCCATCTGTCGTTGACGGCCAGCCAACCAACCAGCAGGCCAAACAGCCAGTAAGTCAGTCAGTCAGTCAGTCAAGCAGTCAAGCAGTAGCCAGTGTGTGGCCTGCCAGTCAGCCAGCGAGTCAATTAGTAGATCAGTCAGCTATTCAGTCCCCAGGCGGCCATTCCGCCTGCATGTCTACGAAGCATTGCCCCATGTCCTTGTCTTTGTGCCTGCCTGCCTGCCTCTGTCTGTCTGTCTGTCTGTCTGTCTGTCTGTCTGTCTGTCACTGTGCTTGACAGTCTGCCTGTGCGGCGGTGGCGATCCATCTGAGACCGGCTGGTGCGAGGTTGACCTTGTGTCAGGCTGGGCAGAATGGCTAACCTCCAGCGCCATCTGCCGACAGACGCCGCAGGAGCCAGAGGCCGGGACCCGTGACCCTTGACCTCGGACCGTGTCTTGCGTCCATGCCGATCACCAGATGTCGACAGCGACTGACACGCGCTGGTTCCCCAGCCAACTAGTCAAAGCGACCTTTAAAGCAAGACGCTCAGAAGGCAAACAGAGGGACAGCGGGAGATGCGTGCAACGAAAGCACGCAATAGAGGAGTGATAGGTAGACCGACAGGCAGACGGACGGACGCACGGACAGACAGACGGGATGAACGAATGGATGGACGGAAGGATCGACAGACAGAAAGACGGACATACAGCAGACACACGGGGAGGCAGATAGACAGACTGACGGCAAACAGACGGACGGAAAAACGGACGGACGGACAGATTGATAGCACTTGACCAAACTCAAAAAAGAACTTGTTGTCGTTGATGTTAATGATGACGACGACAATGATGATGATGACGATTATGATGATGATTGAGATGATGACTTAGACGATGAAAACAATCACTCGAACGCGCGACAAGAGTCAGCAGAGGAGAGAGAGAAAGGGAGAGAGAGTGAGAGAGAGAGAGAGCTATATATATAGAGAGAGAGCGAGAGAGAGAGAGAAAGAGAGAGCGAGAGAGAGAGAGCGAGAGAGAGCGAGAGAAAGAAAGAGCGAGAAAGAGAGCGAGAGAGAGAGAGAGCGAGAGATAGCGAGAGAGAGAAAGGGAGAGAGAGAGAGAGCGAGAGAGACATAGAGAGAGAGCGAGAGAGAGAGCGAGAGAGAGAGAGCGAGAGAGAGAGAGAGCGAGAGGGAGGGAGAGCGAGAGGGAGAGCGCGAGAGAGAGCGAGAGAGCGCGAGAGAGAGCGAGAGAGAGAGAGTGAGAGAGAGAGACAGAGGGGACAGAGACAGAGAGAAAGGCAAACAAAGACGGAGACAGTTCCCGAACACGATGATAAAATCGAAATGGAGGGAAACTAGAAGAAAGGATTTGATGGATGACGATGAATCAGAAGAAGCTCGAGGCGAAGGATGTCAGAGCGTCATAAGTAAGAAAAGAGGACCAAAGCAACCGGATCAAGAGAGGATCAGAAACAAGGAAACAAGAGGAAGAGATGGAGGAGGAATAGAATGAGGAAGAGGAGGAACTACAGAGGAAGAAGAGAAGAGGAGGAACACGTTTGAGGTGAACGAAGAAGTGACATTTTAAGGTGGAGGAAGCGAAACCAGCGGAGGAGGAGATGAAACAACACGAGGAGGAGGAGGAGTCAGAGAATAAAAGGCAGAAGGAGGAATGGGGAATGAGAACGAAAAGAGCAGGAGGAAGAAGAGGAGGAGGAAGCGGAGAATTAGGAGGAAGAGGATAAGAGGAGTAGGAAGAATAAGAGGATAAAGAGGAGGAGTTAGAGAATTAGAAAAAAAAACAAGAGGAGTGGATAGAAGAAGTGAAGAAGAAAAGGAGGAAGAAAGGGAGAAAAAGGAAGAAGAGGAAAAATAGGAAAAGGAGGAGCAGAAGAAATCCGAGGATAAAACGGAGGAGGAACAGAGATAAAAACGGGGAGAAAAAAGAACAAAAAGGAAGCAGAAGAGGATAAAGGGTAGATGAATAGACTGAGGAGAAGCAGTAGAAGGAGAAGTAGGAGAAATAGGAGAGGATAAGGAGGAATAGGAGGAGAGGATAAGGAGAAATAGGAGAGGATAGGGAGGAATAGGAGGAGAGGATAAGGAAGAATAGGAGGAGAGGATAAGGAAGAATAGGAGGAGAGGATAAGGAAGAATAAGAGAGGATAAGGAGGAATAGGAGGAGAGGATAAGGAGGAATAGGAGGAGAGGATAAGGAGAAATAGGAGAGTATAGGGAGGAATAGGAGGAGAGGATAAGGAAGAATAGGAGGAGAGGATAAGAAAGAATAGGAGGAGAGGATAAGGAGGAATAGGAGATGAGGAAGAGTGATAGACTGAGTAGGAGCAGTAGAAGGAAGAGAAGGAGAAATAGAGGAGGGGATAAGGTTAAATAGGAGGAGAGGATAAGGAGGAATAGGAGAGGATAAGAAGGAATAGGAGGAATAGGAGATGAGGAAGAGTGGATGAATAGACTGAGGAGGAGCAGTAGAAGGAGGAGAAAGAGAAATAGGAGGAGACGATAAGGAGGAATAGGAGGAGCTGAGGAAGAGGAAGAGGCGCCGAAGGAGGAGTAGTAGACGATAGGAGGATGAGACCGAAGTAGGATATGATTTGACAGAGTGCTCTGTTTGTTTTCTTTAGGGAGGATGTAAAGTGATGAGGATGGTGCAGACGAAACCTGGCGCCAGATAAATCATACGAACACGAGATGGGCGTGAACGACAGTGAAGGCCGAGGAAGAGAAGGAGAAGGAGTCTTGTGTATGGCAGCCGACTGGATCAATCGTCATCACCGAGCAACAACTGATCATTCACATGATCCATCTCTCCGCGTCTGCTTAACACTAGCTGATGTTATTTGTGCATACTGTTTATGTGTGCTGTGCGTATGTGTGTGTATGTGTAGTTGTATGTGCATGTCTATGTGTAAATGTATGCGTTGGTCTATATGTATGTATATGCATGTAGGCCTGTGTGTGTGTATGTGAAGTATGTGTACAATGTATGTGTATGTGTATGTATGTTAATATGTATGTGCAGTTGTATGTGTTCTGTATGTCTATGTGTAAATGTATCTGTATGTGTACATGTATATGTACGTGTATGTATGTAATATACTGTATGTTTACTAGTATGTGTAAGTGCTCATGTATGTGTGAATGTATGTGTATGTGGATGTTTACATGTATGTGTAATTCTACATTTATGTCTATGTGTAAATGTATTTGTACGTGTATAAATGTAAATGCATGTATCTGTGTGTATGTGTGTATGTATGTGTGTATGTATGTGTACATGTATGTGCATGTGTATATCTATGTTTACATATGTGTAATTGTACATGTATGTCTATGTGTAAATGTATGTGTATGTGTATATGTATATGTATGTGTTTATATATGTAATGTATGTTTACTTGTATGTGTAAGTGTTCGTGTATGTTTACACGTATGTGTAAATGTATGTGTATGTGGCTAGGTAGGAAGTCAGTGGGGCCATTTATATGGCGCCTGATGGCACTCACAGTATGTAGGCGATGACTCCGATCGACCAGACGTCAACCTCTTTGTCGTACGGCTGCTGTGCAAGGACTTCCGGTGCTGGGCAACACAAAAGAATAACATAGGGGATAGAAAATCACGAGGAAATTCGCAGGGAGACATTGTAACCTGCCGCAACGTAAAATAATCCCACGATGAATCGGTGGCGGAAGGATTCTCTCCGGTCCTCAAGACCAACCTGTGTCTTGCAACTGCCACTGATGTATCAATACGATAGCGCTGTCAAGTTTGACAATGTGCTAAGTTTTGATTACACTTTACATTACAATGCTTCGTAGCCGTAGCTGCTCCACCACTCTGGAATAAACTTCCGCAAGAATTACGACAATTATCTGATCCATCAAACAAACTCACCATCACTTCACCTCTTGCAATTTCTGCGCTGGTTTTTCACTCAAAACTGAAAACAATCCTCTTCCGCAGATTCAATACCGATTCCTATTCTTCCCATTATCTATCCTGCAGATCCAATTCCAAACACCACCCACCGTAGCCGTCTGATTCCCTCCTTGCCTGACTCTTGAATCTTGACCTGGAACCGAACCCTTCTTGCCTATCGATTTTGTTTTGACTGAGCTCCTGTGAATAAGCTGGTTCCCACGACTTAGCTTTCGTTGGGCGCTATAGAAGTCTCGAGTTACGATTACGATTACAATGTAAGGGGAAGATGGTTGATCTTCCAAGGTTTGATGCTTTGTGCGTTTGAAGTTGAAATAGCTATTATAGGGCGAGCAAAGGTCTAGTGGTTAGCGTGATGGTCTGTCAGACGAGAGGTCAGAAGTTCGGATCCCCGTCAGGACAGAAATTTGTATCGAGATTTAAGCTTCACCTGCGCCCCCAGTGAACTGGGCTAATGTGTACATTGACTGTAAACTGTCAGTGGGAAGCTTAAGAGCCCACGGTGCCATCCCTTTGTCTTCTCAAACAATGCTTGTTTCACAAGAGAATACTGTCAACAAGAGAGCTTTCACCAATGGATAACCCCCTTATAGATCGCAATCGTAATCCCGAGATTTCTACAGCGCCCAACGAAAGCCATGTCACGGGGACCAGCTTATTCACAGGCGCTCAGTCAAAACCAAATCGATAGGCAAAAGTGTTCAGTTCCAGGTCAAGATTCAAGAGTCAGGCAGAGAGACAGCGTGGCAGCTACGGTGGGTAGTGTTTGGGATTGGAGCGGAAAGAGGGATAAGAGGAAGGGGAGTCTGGATAGGATAGTTAACTTAATTCCGGTCGCCTCAAATAGCCAAAACATCGCATAATAGCTAATCGAGAATGATCTAATCTTGTTCGGCGAGTTTATACGACATCGCAGGTCTAAAATATCATTACTAAGCCGGACGTGATCCCTCTGCTTCCCCATCGGTGGAGTGGCTAATATATGATCGAGTTAAATCGGCAAGGGATTAAGGGATTTCTCTTCTTTTTCTCTAGCCCTTGAAGTAACCAACTCAGTCTTCCTATTTTTTTTCTCAGCTTAAACAAAAACCCACCCTACCTCCTCTCCCCTCATTTTTCTCATCTCCTGGCAACCGGACGTGGTTCTTGACATGGCATCTTTGGGCAACCCTACGGACTTGACTCAGTGCTCGTGAACGGACTTGACTCAGTGCTCGTGAATAAGCTGGTACCCTGCGCTTAGCTGTTAAGTAGCGCTTTAGAAATTTCGAGTTTACAACAACGATTACGGTTACGAGTAAAAGGAAACCGCTGACTGCAAGAAGATGTAAATGTAAATGTAGACGTTTTTCTATAGCGACCGTACGGCCTGGACCCTGCTCATATTTCAATGAATTAATTGCGTAAGATCCTTCACCACTGTTGTCCTTTTGAATGAAGAAAGTGGGATACACGTGTAGGATATACAACTACAGAAAAAGAGAAACGAATGAACGACTGAATGAATAAACAAACGAATAAATTGAACGACTGAATGAATGAACAAACAAATAAATAATGAACGAATTTAACATTTGAACTGACCTATATTAGATTTGGCGCCAAATCTGTATAAAGGAGACTACTGAACTGACCTACATGTCGTTTTGCCTTATTTGCATAAGAATGACCACTGAAGTGACCAACATATTGGTTGGCAGCTAATCTGCATAGAGAAGACCTTTGAACTGACCTACTTACGGTTCTGCACAGAGAACACCCTTTGAACTGACTTACTAATGGTTCTGCATAGAAAAGACCGCAATGCAGAAGACCTTGAACTGACCTACATATCCGGGCGTGCCGCAGGCCGTTGCCATGGCACCGGACTCGGCTGTTTTCGACAGACCGAAGTCACTGATCATTATTTTCGAGTCCTCGGCTGGTCCGTAGTAGAGCAGGTTCTCCGGCTGAAGAGCAGAAACGCATGAAATATTTACGATGTGGTCGAAGCGGCCAAGAGGAATTCCAGCGCCATCATCATCTGTTTTATTAGCAATCCAGCCTCCAGGACAGATAACACTTCGCATCTTCGTCGCCATAATACAGGCTCGTATAACATCTCTCTGGCTCTCTCCGACATGCCAGACAGCCAACCAACCACCCTGTCAGTCATTCAGTCAGTCAGTCATTCATTCATTCAGTCAGTCAGTCACACAATCAGCCGAAGCCAGTCAGTCAGTTACTTCGTCAGTCAGTCAGTCAGTCAGTCTTCGTCAGTCAGTCTTCGTCAGTTAGTCAGTCAGTCAGTCAGTTAGTCAGTCAGTCAGGCAGCCAGCATCGAGCCAGTCATAGATGTTCCTAAAAAGCGCTATATAAGATATTGATTCATACATATATAAACATACATACACACGGACACACATAGACAGACAGACGTAGGCGGACAGGACAGTCCATGAACACCTAGCGCCGCCAAGCGGTTGACATTAAGCCACAACGGGGATCATTTATTTATTTATTCGGTGTGAAGCAGAAGTAGAAAAGCCCTATGGAGCTCCATAGCTCTCAACAAATCCAACAAGCGCCAGTTCTGTAGCCTAGTGAACAGCACCAAACACCCAGTAATACTCGTCGCATGTACAAGCAACGTATTGTAATGTAATAATTGATATGGTGTCCAGGTGGCGCACCATAAAGCAGCTCTACGGATATTATGAACGGCTTTGGGATTTCATTCAGAACTCTGGACAATCGTTCGTCCGTGTGGTGAAAATTCCGGTAGCGCAACAACCATCAGGCGCTACATAAAATTATTATTTATATGAAATATTAGTTTATATACAGTCAAGAAAACATGTAGCGTGATTGTGACGTTTTTATGAGGCGTTATATAAATGTCCAGATAATTAACTAATGAATACTAAGGTTTTTGCTTTTGTTGACGAAGATGATGATGATGGTGGTGGTGGTGGTGATGATGATGGTGGTGGTGGTGATGATGATGACGATGGTGGTGTTGTGGTGGTGATGGTGATGATGCTGATGATGATGCCAAAGACGACGATGGTGGTGATGATGATGATGGTGATGACGACGATGGTGATGATGATGATGATTATGATGATGATGATGATAATGACGACGACGACGTACCTTGAGGTCCCGGTGAACAACTCCCTTGTCGTGCATATAGTCGACGCCTTCGAGCACCTGTCGGATCAAGTTACTCGCGTCTTTCTCTGTGTAGCTACCCTTGGCAACTATCCGGTCAAACAGCTCACCTCCAGTCACCCTATATACATACACACATACTCATATACACACATACAAATATACACATACTCATATACACACATACACATACACATATACACACACAGATATAAACGCATACAGATACACACATATACACACATACTCATACACACATACAAATATACACACATACACATACATACACATATAAACACATACAAATATGCACACATACACATACATACACATATAAACACATACAAATATGCACACATACAAATATGCACACATACATACTCATATACACATACAAATACACACTTGCATATATACATACATACACACATACATATTGATATACACAGGTACTCATATATACACACATACACACATACATACTGATATACACACATACTCATAAACACGCGTACAAAAATACACAGATATACACATACACACATACACATACACAGATTGAGGCAGGAAGGCAAGCATATGAGGGCAGAAAACAGTTAGTCAATGAGTAAGATGGTCAGAAAATGAGTCACATCTGTTCCTTAAAAGCGCTATATAAGATATCGAAACACATACACGTAACATATATAGGCTACATATAAAATTCAATGAGTGAATAATTGAGTAATCGTAATCGTAAACTCGAGATTTATACAGCGCCGAAATAAAGGTTAGTCGCCGGAACTAACTTACTCACAGGCGCTCAGTCAAAACAAAATTGATAGGCAGGAAGGATCAAATTGAGTTCTAGGCCAAGATCCAAAGTCAGGCATCAGACAGCCAAAAGACGTCTAAGGCGAATGGTGTCTAGAATTGAGTGACTCAGTGAGTGATTCAATCAGTGAGTCAGTTAGCTAGTCAGTCAGTTGGTCAGTCAGTATGTCAGTCAGGCAAGCAGGTGAAGTCGACATAAAAAGAGAGATTAATGGTAAATACTGAAGACGGGTGCAGTGTGCATGCACGCATTATAGGGAGTGAAAAAGTATATATATATATATATATATATAGAGAGAGAGAAACAACACACACATATATATGTTTATGCACATTATATATATAATGTATATTAATATATGTATATTTATGCACATTATATATATATATATACATACACATATATATATAGAACAACATACATATATGTTTATGCACATATATATATATATATACATATACAGTACACACATATAGAACAGCAGACATATATGTTTATGCACATTATATATATACATATACATATATATAGAGAGAGAACAACAGACAGACATATATATATGTTTATGCACATTATATATGTATATATATTTAGATATTGCCAAGGGGCGTCAGTGGACATCATGGCCTACATCTAATATCCAAGATTGATGGGAAAAGTCCCTGCTTAAGGTTCGAAGGAGGCGGCTGTTTGGCTGCTTGGTAAAGATGTCCAACACTCCCTTCGTAAGCCTATTTAGGCTTCTACTGCACAGGTCTACTTTTAGGCTGACATTGCGTGGGCCTTTAGGGCTTATATTGCGTGTGATACGTATGCTGATATTGCGTAGGTCGATATGTAGACATACGTATGCATGTTACATGTATATGAATGTATGCATGTGTATGCATGTATGCATGTATGTATGTAGGTACGTATGCATGTATGTATGTATGTATGCATGTATGTATGTATGTATGTATGCATGTATGTATGTGTATAAGTATGTATGTATGTATGGTCTGCATGCCATGTATGTATGTATGAAGCATGTATGTACATATGTATATGTGTATGTATGTATCTATGCATGTATGTATGCATGTATGTATGTATGTATGTGTACGTGTATGTATATATGTATGCATGTGTGTATGTGTGCATGTATGTATGTATGTATGTATGTATGTATTTATGTATGTAATTATGCATGCACACGTTTCACTATAGCGACCGTATATTCTCATCCATGCACAATTCAACGAAATTATCGGGTGAGATCCTTCACCGCCGCTGCCCCGCTGGAAGGCATTTTGGGTGCCCGTGTACGGACCGTGCTGAGATACAAATCTGAGAAAGATATATAGTGACGATAGGTATGTTAACCAGCTTCCTCTTATACAAATTCCTGGTGACGCTCTTACCGAAGTAGCTAGCCGTGTCAGAGTTAGGCTAATGCTGTAAGGACCTAATAAAGTGCGGTTTTGAGATTGGCAAGGACGACTGATTATATTATGTCGCCAAAATGTTAAGAAGGTTTCCTAATCGTCGATACTATGCCGGCCATTTGCGAGTCACCGAAATGTCTTATGTTTGTCGTCCTTTTGCATGCCTCTTACAACTAATGTCTGACTGTCTGCCTGCCTGACTCTTTGATCTTGACCTGAAAATTGTCTGGCATGGCGATTTTGTTTTGAATGAGCGGCTGTGAATAAGCTGCTTCACGCGGATTAGCTTTCGTCGGGCGCTGTGTATATAGACACCTCGAGTTTACGATTACGATTACGACAACACCCAATTTCTATCCCTTTTCCTTTCCAGCAGTCCTTCCAGGCGTTTGGCCTTTCCGGAATACTATGGATCAATTTCTGTCTTTAGGGTCAAAAATAGGGAGAGGACACGTGTTCCCCTTTTTTACGAATGGGAGCCACGGTACCTTTGCTGACGCCATTCTGCGTATCCAAACTGATATTGTAATCATAATCTCCGGATTCTTCAGAGCCCATATGAATTAGCGCCTGTGAATGAGCTTGTTCTCATGACTTAGCTGTTTTGGTCGCTGAAGAAAACCACAGAAATCAAAATTCCTTTAAGGCATTTTTTGATGGTTTTGACAAATACATAATTAAATGATAGCAAATCTCATAAACTGGTTATAAAGAAATACTGACAATTCCATGACGAGGTATTTGTAGTTCTTGTCTTCGTAAACGTCAACCAGTTGCACGATATTCGGGTGTTTTAGCCTGCAGAACAATAGAACAATAGCAGAACAATAGAACAATAGCAGAACAATAGAACAATAGCAGAACAATAGAACAACTTTAGATTACATCGATCCATCGTTTGATGCCTTTGTATTCTGATAAAGGTGATAAGAAGTATCCCTAGCATGTTAGAATAATTGATTGGCTCACTGACTGACTGACTGACTGACTGACTGACTGGCCCGCTGACTTTCTTGCAACTGTTGCCATTTACAGTATGATAGCAGCGCTATAAGTAAATGAGTAAGTAAGTAAGACATTTGTTAACACGCCATAAATCAAGCTGAGCGAAGAAACGTAGGCGTAAAGCTATATAAACTATACACCGAAGTTTCCGTGGCATTTTATAATTCATGGCTGACCGACCGACCGTCTCGTTGACAGACAGACAGACAGACAGACAGACAGACAGAGACAGACAGACAGTTTCAGTGGCATTTTATAATTCATGGCTGACCGACCGACCGACCGACCGTCTCGTTGACTGACAAACAGACAGACAGACAGACAGACAGACAGACAGAGACAGACAGACAGATGCCAATGTGTTTATCTGACTGCTTGACTGTCTGACTGACTGAGTGTATGAATGGACGACGGAGCGACCGAACGAAATAAAGAACGACAAAACGAACCGTGAACCTTAGTAATGGATTAGCACACAGCGCTTTTAAAAGTCACTGAAACATTGATAATTAAGGCAAGAAAGTCAGGCAACTCGGACAGCAAGCAGTCTTGCAATGGCCTTGGAAATGACAAATCGGAGGGCGCCTCTTGTAACAGCGCACACGTGTCGACAGTCCTGCTGCCATGACGATCTAGGCTGTTGCAAGAACGCAGGTTGTCCGTTGCAGCCCGGAGCTCTGTTCTCAGCGGAGTAATAAACACTGTGAACAGTGGGTTTACCCGTAACAGGTGTCGCAAAACTCACCGTCCGCGGGTTATTTGGCTTGAGACTGACCTTCGTCTTTCACGCACAGACGTACATGCGTGCATTTTTAATGGAAAAGGACATTTAGGTATGCAAATGTGTGTATGAACGTTTGTATGTATGTATGTATGCATGGATGTATGTATGTATGTATCTATGCATGCATGTATGTATGTATGTAGTTTTTTTGCAGATATATGTATGTATGCATTTACATATGTATGTATGTATGTATTTATGTAAGTATTTTTGTATGTATGTATGTATTATTTTGCAGGTATGTATGTATGTATTATTTTGCAGGTATGTATGTATGTATTTGTATACGACATAATGTATGTATGTATGCATTTATGTATGTATGTATGTATGTATGTAGTATGTTGCATGTATGTATGTATGCGTATTTATGTATATATGTATGTATGTACGTATATGTATACGTGTGTATATAACTATGTATTTAGTTACGTCGCATTGCTTAGTGTTGAAAAGCAACTGACTCCAAGGAGGCAGTTAAAGGCAACACCGACGTTGAAAAAGATCACACATACAATCATGTGGCCAGTAGACTCCAAGTCATATTGTTTGCCAATGACTGCATGCAGCCAAAGAGTGTAAAAGTAGAATGTAAATGTACGTTTTTATAGCGACCGTATGGCCTCGACCGTCCAAAAGACGCTATATAATTATCCCACTCACGTGGCTTTTTTAGCTAGACAACAAAGTCTAGTCGTTGGCCACAGTTGATTTATTTTATTAAAATATAGGATTCAGTTTCACAGTGAACCTAATTGTCTGCTGTGAGCACACATCAATTACGATAGTTCCGTTGAACTCTGCGCATTGGTACATCCACTTGTGCATCCGCGATAAATAGTGCGCGGAAACATAGTTCAAGGACAGACGAGGAAAATGCGCCACACGAATAAAGCAATCTTTCGCACAGCCCTGCAAACATGGACACGTGGAAGAGTCTGGCTGATGCCATAATTAAAAGAATTCCCAGACAAATCGTAAATGATACGGAAACCGTTGCACCGAGCAGACGAAGGCAGACGAAAAAGCGCAGATATGCAGCTGTATAATTCCCTGTGTAGTTGGTTCGTTCGCTCCCTTAGCCACGAGGACGTGGGTTGGATGTTTAGACACGAGATTAGGTACGCTGGCTGCAAAAAGTCAGACTGACAGACAGACACACACACAGGCAGACACACACAGACAGACGCAGACACGTAAAAACAGCCACACACCGACAGACACAGACAGACACACAGACAAGTAGACAATACAACAACAAAGATAGGCGATTTGCTCTGTGCTTTTATATACATCACACATACATACATGCATACATACATACATACATACATACATATATCATACATACATACATCACACATACATACATGCACACATATATACATACATACATGCATACATACATGCATACATACATGCATACATACATACATCATGCATACACACATACATCATGCAAACACGCATGCATACATGCACATATGCATACATACATACATCACTTACGCCATGCATGCATGCATAAATACATGTTTTTATGTATGCATGCAAACGGTGACCCGACAAAATAGCCCCGACAAAATAGCCCCGACAAAATAGCCCCGACAAAATAGCCCCGGCACAAAATAGCCCAAGACAAAATAGCCCCGACAAAATAGCCCCGCTAATACGCGAAACACGCGGGCAACATCAAGGGTAGAATAAAGTGATATGAGTCCTTTTCATCGGTTCATCGGTTCGCACCCTGTATAGTAACCAGTGAAGAAACAACTAAAACACACATATATAAAGGGACGATTCTGAGTGATTGCAAAAACTGAAAGTCGACCGAGCCCAATTGACGACGTAGTTACTGCTTTCGAAAGCTTAGCCAATAGCTGTCCTCAAGAAATGAACGCCATCGTCGACTATTGGGAAGACAACTACATAGGACAACAAAGACGCAACCGCAGAGCACAGCCTAGATATGCCATTCGTCTTTGGAACGTCCGTGATCGAACAATAGATGGTTTACCTCGCACCAACAACTCTGTCCAAGCATGGCATCGGGCATTCCAGCAGACTATAGATTGCCATCATCCATCGGTGTACAAACTGGTCGACCAATTGCGAAAAGAACAAGATAGTGTAGAGATCGATCTCGCACGTTATCGTACAGGAGTCCGACAACCTGAAGCTTCGAAGTCGAAGTACGTGCAGCTAAACCGAAGACTGCAAACTCTCATTCCCACTTATGGCGCAGTTGACATTCTCGAATACCTTCGCGGAATTGCTCACAATCTTAGTATTTAGATTAATGTATACTATACCCAAATTTTACTGACTGTTCATTATACTTAAATCTAGAGATTACAAAAGACTACCTTTAAAGTTTTCTGTGCTGTAGGTATTAACGTTTTCGTTGTAATGACAACATGAATAATATTAAAAGTTTCACTTGTTTTGTTTACGGGGCTATTTTGACGGGGCTGTTTTGTCTATGGGGCTATTATGTCGGGGCTATTATGTCGGGGCTATTATGTCGGGGCTATTTTGTCGGGGCGATTTTGTCGGTGCGCCCATGCAAACGTATATGTATATTAATCCCATACATACATTGCCCATAGCATCACCATCGCGATCCCAATCATTGCCATCATGTTTTATCGTCGCCTTCATCACACAAATCATCATTATCGTCGTTATCATCATCGTCGTCGTTATCGTCGGTGTCGTTGCGTCGACATTGATGCATGCGGCGTTCATCAAAGACTTTTCTTGTCGGCTGCTGACTTTGAACTTTTGTTGGCAACAAAGTTAATTAACTCAATTGTTCTGTTCGTTGACAGGACGAGATGGGAAGCCATAAGTTTTTAGTACTCATGAGAAAAGGCGCCACATAATGATGAATCTAATTAGGCGTGCGTCCAACTGACTGCGCATTGTATGCATATACATGTATTTGCATTTATGTAGCGACTTTTGTGGGTCAACATCTCCAAGGCGCTATAGGCAAAAAACATGTTTGCACGGGCTGTGAAGATTGCCTGATCTGAAAGGTGGTTCGGTTTTGAAAGGTTCCTAAGGGGTTTCTGGCAGTAGAAACATATTCAATACATGTATGGTTTAGCATCACGACATTACAAAACACTAGCGATAGTCTATAGTTGTACCGTGTACGACACCACAACTGAGTATTCCGTGGCTTAGCGATTCCCAGGCTGTCAGATTCTCCAACTGAACGATTCTATTCTAAAGACTTCTACAGCGCCGCTGCCGTTATCATAATGCCCAAGGCATCAGTCGATGGTCGCTTCAAGTCAAAATCGCAATCCGAAATTATAATCCGTTGGAGAAGCCGGGTCGAAATCCTATAGTTCTGGCTTGGCGATTCTCTGACTGAAAGATTCCCCAGCTTAGCGCTTTCTTGTTCAGCATTTCCCTGACTGAAACAGGCCTATCCTCCGATTAAACAATTCTCTGACTTAAAGTTTCTCTGGCTGAAAATTGTCAAACTGTACGAATTCCCTGACTGACTGAGCGATTTGCTGACAGCGATTCCTTTCCTGTTACGTCTGTGGGGGCTCGATATTCTTGTGGTTAGCGACATGGATTGTCAAATCCCGCCTGGCAGAATTTCTTCGAGATTTCACCTCCACTTGTGTTCCCTAGCCAACTCAGCCATAAAATGAGTACACCCACCGTACACTATCAGAGGAAAGGTAAGGCGGCGAGGGAGAGGACTGGCCACCGCCCTTGTATGCCGAGGCTAAGAAAAATAAAATCGCTAACACTTCACACCCACGGCTGCCTGTCGAGGCTATCTTAAGGGACTGCTGTCTTCTACTATGAGATGTATGTAAGTTTGTATGTATGTATTTACGTACGTATGTATGCATGTATTTATGTATGTATTTGTGTATGTATGCATGCATGCATAGCCATGTGCATGTATGCATGCGTGTATGATGTATGTATGTATGTATTTATGTACATAAGTATGTATTTATATATGTAAGTATGCACGTATTTATGTATGTATGTATGCATGCAAGCATAGCTAAGCTACGTGCATGTATGCATGCGTGTATGATGTATGTATGTATGTATTTATGTATGTATGTATTTATATATGTATGTATGCATGTATTTATGTATGTATGTATGCATGCATGGCTATGTGCATGTATGCATGCGTGTATGATGTATGTACGTATTTATGTATGCATGTATGTATGTATGTATGTATGTACTTCGGTATGTATGTATGTATGTATGTATGTATGTATGTATGTATGCATGTAATAATAAAAGCACACAGCAAATCGCCTATTAACTTAGAAGTTACATACAAGTAAGCTGTTGTTAATATAAGATGTTGGTATGAATTGTTGCTTTACCTGCGCAATACATCGATTTCGTTCTCGAGCGCCTCTTCCTTTCCTTTGATTCCCTTCTTGTTGATGCATTTGACGGCCACAAACCTTCCTCTCTCTTGTCGATCCTCCGCCATAATGACTTCCGAAAATGCTCCGCTGTTAAACAGGTATACGCGTACATACTTAAATACAATCGTACATACATACATACATACATACCTACATACATACATAAATACAAACATACATACATGCATAAATACAAACATACATACATACATACATACATACATACATACATACATATATATACACATATATATATCTATACATACATACGCACCTACATACATACATAAACGGACGGACGGACGGACACATGCGTGCATACATACATACATACATACATACGTAAACACATACATACATACACACATACATACACACATACATACGTCAGCACATACATACTGATGATCGTATATTAAGGGCGCTATATAAGTGAATGATTACATTACATTAGTCACAACGCCATGCGATCTATGCATTGGACTATATAGGCTACAAGAGAAAGAGGGTGGTCAGGGTGGGCAGATCAACGGGGATGGATTCAATCGAATTTCTGGCGAAAACAATTTCCAAATGGCAATATTGCTTTTCGCTCACAACAACAACAACTGTAACGGTTTTGGTCCCAAACTATTTGATGATTCAAACATTTGACGATTCAGACATTTGATGATTCAGACGATTTGTTGTGCCTGGGCTGCAGAAAAATTCAAGACTTTGTTTACTCAATGGCCGTCAATGTTATTCTTGGCGCCCTGGCTGATTGTTTTTCCTCCCTCTGCTTGTTGTGACGCGTGCTATTGGCCGATCATTTCTCACGCGGGTTTTATATTACGTTTGCTATTGGCCGTTTTTTATCCTCCCTCTTTTTATGTGTCACGTGAAATATTGGCAGACTGTTTCTAGCCTCTCTGCTTTTGTATGACGCGTGTCTGAGGAATTAATGGAGTGCAATTCAGTCAAAGCTCTTTCCGCACTTACACTTTCGGTCAGTAAGTGAGGAAAGGTGAAGCAGTGATCAATCATTTAGTGAATATGCGCTTCTCTACAACGTTATTGCTCTTAGGCGGTGTAGGGATCGTTCCCATGCAGTGCAGACAAGACAACCTACCAGCATCTCCATATGGGCTCATGCTCGACCCATTTGGAACTCGTATAGGACCCATATCGATCCCATAAAATGTTTATATGTTGGCAACCATATCTACGTTGAAAATCATAATCTGTGCCCTGTAGGTGGGCGGTGAGCAGTGTCTTCTTCGTTGTTGCTCTGCCCTCCCCGACCACCCACCAGCCTTGGTGGTTGTGTCGCATCGACTGTGTCGCCCGCCCCATCTGCGCCTCAGACTCTCTTCCTGACTAATGGACCGAGTTATCGATGATGCACAGTGTCTGATCTGGGACATCAGCCGCTGCCGCCGCAGCAGCAGCAGCAAAAGCATCTAGAAATAGGAAGTACGAGGTGATCGGATTACGACGATAAGGAAGGCGATGCTGATGACGGCGATGATGATGATGATGATGATGATGATAATAATAATAATAATAATAATAATAATAATAATAATAATAAGATGACGATGTTGATGATGATGATGATAATGATGATGATGATGATTATGATGATGATGGCCGTAGTAATGGTTTCCCTGGCGGTGGTGGTGAAGATGAAGACGGTAGTGATGATTATGTTGAATAGCAGAAGCAGGAATAGAAGGAGGAATAGAAGAAGGAGGAATAGAAGGATGAATAGAAGAAGGAGGAATAGGAGGATGAATAGGAGAGTGAGGAATAGGAGGATGAAGAGGTTTGTACACGAGAGTCTTATACTGTTTACTTTGGACGCCATCGATGTGTCGTCGAGCCTTTGCAGTCAGGATCCGTTCCTCATCTGATCACAGTTCCGACCCTCCCCTTGATTCCCACTATGGGGTGATGAGCTTCTTTACATCTCCTCGTCATTCAGCGGCTCTGCCTCTGTCTCTGTGTGTTTCTTTCTCTGTGTGTTTCTTATCTTCCATATGCCTGGTGATTTTTTTGGTTTCGCTGTCTCTCTGTATGCCTATCTCTCGTGTATTGTGTCTCTGTCCCATATCTCCCTTATGAGGAAAAGAAATTAAAGGTCATCTGTCGCTCTCTGTGTCTCTGTCTGTCTGTCTGTCTGTCTGTCTGACTGTCTATCTGAGTGACTGTCTGTCTGTCCGTCTGTTTGTCTGTGTGTTTGTCTGTCCGTCTGTGTCCGTGTCTGTGTGCGCCTGTGTGCGTCTGTGTGTCTTTGTGTCTTTATGTCTGTGTCTGTCTATCTGTCTGTCCACTTGTCTCTCTCTATTTCTTATTCTCCCGTTGACGTTGGGGATAGACTGACGCCACTGGCCATCGAAGTATTGCTCTGCGCCTTGACAATACACTACGGCAGCGACAATGTAGACTCTAGAGCCAATCGCCACACGCATGCGCAGCATAACAAGAAGTCTCGTGCGATAAACGGTGCGTGTGAATAAACCGGCTTGTCGTCTGTAGTCTATTGTCTGTAGTCTATTTTCTGTAGTCTGTAGCCTATTGTCTGTATTCTGCGTTCTATAAGCCTAGGTGCTGCAGCAAATGGTCTTTGTGTAAATCTTGCGAACGATCGACGCAGACAGTATCGACAATGCGCTATATAAAAACATGGAAATTTGCGTGTGCGAACGTGTGTGAAGTTTACACAGCGCCTTTCTAGGAATCTTTCAAAGGCGCTTAAGCTACGGTTCGATAAAATGCATTCACGCATGAATGCATACTGTACAGCACAAGTTTGTTTAGGATATGAGGGACAAGGTAGCCGATTGGATAGAGCGCTCGGCTTGTATGTAGGTCACGGTAGCCAATTGGATAGAGCGCTCGGCTTGTATATAGGTCACGGTAGCCGATTGGGTAGAGCGCTCGGCTTGTATGTAGGTCACGGTAGCCGATTGGATAGAGCGCTCGGCTTGTATGTAGGCCACGGTAGCCGATTGGGTAGAGCGTTCGGCCTCTAAGGCGGATAGTGCAGGATCGAGCTTCCTCTGAGACGGTTACTGTGTAGCGATGTTGAGCAAGTGCTTCACTCACAATTGCTCGGCGTCATGGATTGATAGCTTAGTCATTAGAAAGTGGCGCATAATGAATGCAGAAATGATAATAATATAGGTTCGATAGTATGCCCGTGTACGGTGTTGTTCGATAGTACAGCATGCAACAAGCAAAGGCGTTGCATGGTTGAAATTGCATCGAAACACTTCAAGTGTTGCATTAAATTCAGTTGTAATGTAGGCTGATACTTCAATTGCCTTAAAAGCCTATAAACCTCGCTCATCCAATCCAATCTCTCAGTTCCCTACGAACCTCTTTCCCCAACCCAATCTCCCATTATAAGCTAATCTAATCTAAAGACTTCTATAGCGCCGTTATCATAGTGTCCAAGGCATCAGTCGATGGTCGCTTCTAGTCAAAATCACAATCCAAAATCATAATGCGTTGGAGAAGCCGGGTCGAATTCCGATAGGTCAGAGAAACCAGAAGCCAGGCTACGGTGGGTAAATAAGTTGATAGAGATGCGTTTTTAGCTTAGACCTGAATGCCATCAAAGAATTGACTAAACGAACTGAACTGGGCTGTGAATGCAAAGCTATGGCCCTGTTACCGAGAAACCCCAAGAACCCAACCCTGTCCGGGTATAGGGCACAGCAAGAGTGACATTGTTCATTGATCGAGTGCAATATCTTAGCTTGAGGGATGAGCTTGGAAAGTAGGTAGGTCGGCTGTTTTAAATGCAGCATAGCCTTACAACCCCATAAACCTCTCTAACCAATGCCAGAGTCTCGTCGCCTTACAACCCAATAAATCTTCTCTCCCCATGTTCATCTTTTACTTCCTCACGCCAAAACACCTCACCAAGTCGTCCTACGCCACGAAAATTCTCCTCTGCATAGATCAACACTCAAGGATATATTCACCACGCGTGTAATGGCTAACACCCGACAATTTTCCCGGAGAGGGAATTCTCCAAAAGCTCTTTCAAGACTACAACGCCATCTGTCGGAGGCGACTGAGGAAAACGACGAATAACCTCCTGAGACCAAATGTGCATTATAATGCACAACCGGTCTGAATCATGTAAAACACGTTCCATAACTTACTAAGTTGAGACCTGGTGTGCATTTAAATGACTGATCGTTCTGGCATATATCTCAAGGCGAAAACAGTGAAACAGACTATCGTTGAGGGTCGTAAACATGGCGGCAATCGGGATTAAAAAGTTTTATGGAAAGAAAAAAGGTAAGAATTTGCCGATTAAAAATTTTTTGGGGTGCGGTTATGTAAATAAATCGGATAATTGAGCAATACTGCATGCAAATAGATGTACTTTGGGTTTTTGATTTATTCAGACAATGTAATCTAGAGAACGTGTTATCTGACTGTGCATTTAAATGTACATTAGGTTTCAGTAACTATTGTTTGCCAGATGTTATGTTTGTTTGTTATTTATTTTTTCAAGGTCGTCTGAATGCAGCCGAATCCGTTTTGGTTGCAATAGATGCAGGATCTGACGTTGAGGCAAGTGACGACGAAGATGCAACAGCTTCAGATGATGTGACACGCGAACTGCCTGATGAGTCATCGCAGTCTGATGAAGGTGCCAGCAGTGATGATGATGATGTACCACTGGCACAGACAAGGAAGAAAGGGAGTAAAGAAGTGAAAAGATTTCAAGTAGGTGTAAATCAGGTAACATGGAGCAAGTGTAAAGATTTCAGAGGTGTTTCTGTGAAGGACGGGACAAGTGAGCTCGATGATGACCGGGAGGAAAGATCAGAATGGACCAAAGTTGATTACTTTGAACAGTACTTCAGTGACGCTGTTTACGACACTTTTGCTGAGAGCACTAACATGCGCAGTGTAAAAGAAACTGGAAAAAGTCTAAACTGCACTTCAGCAGAAATAAAAGTATTCTTCGGCATTGCTCTTTTGAGTGGATGTTTGAATTTTCCGCAGATTAGAATGTATTGGGCTGGTATTACCAGAGTTCCTCGCATTGCTAATGCTATGAATCGAGACAGGTTTTTCAAGATAAGAAATAATCTTAAAGTTGTAGATGATAACTTGGTTACTGAAGATGCCAAGAAAGCTGATAGACTGTGGAAAGTGAGACCAGTGTTGGAGAGGGTTAGAAGTGCATGTCTGAAGCTGCCCAGAGAAAGTGAAGTAAGCATTGACGAACAAATGATTCCTTTCTCTGGAACAACATCACTCAAGCAGTACGTTCCAAACAAGCCTAACCCTGTGGGTCTCAAGAGCTTTGTTTTAGCAAACCCAGATGGGTTGGTGCTGGATTTCTGTGTGTATTCTGGAAAAGATACCTTCTTACAGGTGAAATGTGCAAACGAGAAAATTGGGCTTGGCGGAAAGGCAGTTGTAGCACTAACAGACAGTTTGATTCCTGGGACAGTAATATACTGTGATAGGTATTTCACAAGCTTGCCACTCCTGTCAGAGCTACTTGGCAAGAAGCTGCTGTGTACTGGTACGATACAGAAGAACCGAATAAGTGCTCCTGGCAGGAAATTGAGCTCAGACAAAGAATTTATGAAAAAACCTAGAGGCTCACATGAAGTAATACAGTCAAGTGACAAAAAGATGTGTGTAGTAAAATGGCTGGACAATAAACCAATCTTGATGGCATCCACAAGTACCGGCATTGACCCGGAAGGTCTGGTGAGACGTTGGTCTAAGAAAGAGAAAAAATACATCAATGTCAAGAGCCCTGCCATTATTATGAAGTACAACACCAAGATGGGTGGAGTTGACATGAGTGATCGAATGATTAGCTACTACAGAACTCGAACAAGAACCAAGAAGTGGACGATCAGAACTGTTTTCCACTTTTTCGATTTGGCAGTCACTAACGCATGGATTCAGTATCGGAATGACAGACGGCACTTTGGAGACCAACCAAAAGAAATTTTGCAGGTTTTATTTCTTTTGTATTTTGTTTATTTTATCTTTAGTAATAATGAGACTGTTTTAGCTATTCATGTTTTTTTCATTGGAGGCTACAAATTTACACTGTTTTGTGTAATTATCCACTAATCGTGTTCACAACTATTTTCATGTGGACTGGTTTCCTCTTGCAGCTGCTGGCATTCAGGACTGACATTGCAGAGTATCTGCTATCATCAACCGATCCAATCGATGAGTCAGAATGTGATGACAATACTAATGAACCTCCTTCGAAGCGTCGCCGCCAGACCCCACTTCCGTCTACCTATCGTAGAAGCGCTGGTCATCACTGGCCACAACTGAGCTCCGAAAACAAATTCTCCTCGAGATGTCGAAATGCTAACTGCTTTGCTAGGAGTAAAGTACAATGTCTGCAATGTGGTGTTTACCTGTGTCTGACCGCAGAAAGAAATTGCTTTGTGGCATTTCATGTAGCCCAGGCAAAGTAGTAATATACTGTGACAATGGTCGATCAGTATATAACTGGTTACCAGAGACCCACTGTACATTATAATGCACACCATGGAAAAACCTGTTCCTGACATGTAACTTGTAAACTAAAATTTATTTCAGTATAGAAGTACTCTTGTGTAGTAGAATTTAGGGAAAGATGAAAGAAATATCTCAGAACATTTTCTCGGGTCTCAGGAGGATAATCCGAGGTGTCAACTTCTGTAGTGAAGAGACTAATTTTGTGTGGCAAATGGTTTCGCTGTACGTTGAACAAAGTGCTCGTGGGACAAACAACAATCTAGAATAATATTGTTTATCTGATAACTTACTCGGAAAGAATTAAGTCGATTCAACGACAGCTTGCTCATACAGCCTTTCAAAACAGTGTTTATATAGCGCGCTATCGCTATTTCTCGCAGGTGCTGCTGGCTGAACTATATGGTGTCGGAGATGGTTTGGCAATGTGCTTGCGTTTGCAGCCTTTCAAAACAGTGTGTAAGGTACGCAATATACAGAACATTTACACAGCGCGGCTACAGCTCTCTCGCAGGTGCTATTGGCTGAGGTATATGGTGTTAAAGTTAATTAAAATCAAGTTCACGGGTAAGAAAGCATTGTTTAGATAAGTGAAAACGTCATTACATGCTGCCGTTGGTTCCTTTCGGTCGAAGGCTCACCCTAATGCTCAACCACGATCACACCAACCCAATGTCAGAACTCCATAATCTTCTCACTACGTATAAGTCGTATCTAAACTCCTCGAGATGTTGGCTATATGAGGAGGAATCAGGATCATAGGACACGTGGAAGAGGGATATTTTTACGGAAGCGTTTTAGTGGAGAGTTTTAGAATGTAGAAGGGGGAGTGGGTGACTCTGGGCTTAGAACTGGGCTGAGCGTACCTTCGCCGTCGAAGTTATGTACAGACAGCGACCGTCACAAAATTATCTGCTAAGAGATTGTGTCCTAAAACCAACCATGTGTCTGACTGTTATTGTCTTCAGAATAACAACCAGCCATTTGTGTCTGACTGTTATTGGCTTCAGAATAACAGCTAACCATTTATATCTGACTGTTATTGGCTTCAGAATAACAATCAGTCATTTGTGTCTGACTGTTTTTGCCTTCAGAATAACAACCAGCCATTTATATCTAACTGTTTTTGCTTTCTTAATAACAATCAGTCATTTGTGTCTGACTGTTTTCGCCTTCAGAATAACAACCAGCCATTTGTGTCTGACTGTTATTGGCTTCAGAATAACAATCAGTCATTTGTTTCTGACTGTTATTGCCTTCAGAATAATAGCCAACCATTTATACCTAATTACGATTGCACTTAAATAAACTCTACCTTTCACATATACACCAAGAAACCATCATCTTTCTTCGAATGAAATCCTCTCGAGAAATTCTCTTTTAACAGTAATCTCTTGTTCTCAATTATCGGACGATTTCCTTTATCAGGTATCATTTTCCGAGCATCGTGGCACCTTCTGTGAGGGTATGATAATTCGAAGAGAGCGTGCGCGTCGAAGTGGTGTGTATTACCAAGGCAAATTAACTGCCGACAAAAATCAAAGTTACTGCAAGACCGCCCACGAGGTTTCACAAATAAAGTGAGGTGAAATGGCAGAACAAATCCATCAGTCGCGCAATGGTAATTCGAGAAGCCGGGTTCAATTCCAACTCAATTTTCAGACGCCTCGAGGCACCACACGGCATTTACATCAATGATGAAACGGTGCCATGGGGTCTCACCAGAATTACAAAGCCGGTGTGAAGTAAATTCAGTCCCGGACGAAATCAGTTCCAAAAGATGTTCTGATTGGTTCACGTGACTTGGACGCAGAATTGTGTTTCTAAAAATAGAACTGTTCTGCCAGTAACGTTTGTTGCCTAAATTTTGTTCGTCAAAGTCAATGTTTACCCTATAATGACGACTGCTTTATCACAGACTGTTTGGGCAACTGCCTAGGCTGTTATTTCTCTACTTCCTGTCTGTTTCATTAAAAAAATTATGGAAAACGTAGTTGCTAATCGCCTGAATTGTCACCTCTCGCCCCATAACCTGTATTTTCCTTTCCAATCCGCCTACCTCCTATGTTGTAGAATCAAAAAAACGTGTATTTGTTTGTGTGTGGCATTCTGCAGGCCTAGCAGGCCTATGTCTGTCTTTGTGCTTAAGCATCTTCCTTTGTTGTCTGCTTTGCTATGCATTTAATTGTCTGTGCGTTTGTCTACGATTCTTCGTTCAGCCGATGGACATGCGGCGTGTTAACAACTACATAACTTCCTTCCTTCCTTCCTTACTTACTTACCTACTTACTCACTCACTCACTCACTCAAAAATTGTCTGCTGTCAAAGTTTGCTATCAAAACAACACCATATATCCGAGTCGGAACCTTTTTCGTCCAGGACCCAATGTGGCACCACACCAGGATATCAATCACTAATGCGAGTCGCCGGATTTCTCTTCAGTACGATCGAATGTCAGGCGCCGATAATTGGTCATTGGCAATGAATACGGCGATCCTTTAATTAACAGTAAATCAGGCTGAGACCTCTGGCGAGGGTAAAACGCAGTGGTCGATACAGCGGAAGGACAGCCCATCAATCTGTTTAGAGGTCAGCAGTATGTCCAAGCCAATCGACGATCGATGCTACAGTTGGTCCGCAAATGGTCCTATATGTAGTAGTGTCTGAGAGTAATATACATACTAGTGTGGCTAGATGTCTCAAGTAATGTCTGAGAGAACACATAATCAAGTTACGGCTGAAGACCTATGTTTAAAAAATCTGTAGTTCATTGTTTATCTGAACTCATGTATAACTCCTTGTTCCGGCCTCGACCGTGCTACAACGCTACATAAATTGCCTTATTATTATTATTACTACTACTACTACTACTACTACTACTACTACTACTACTACTACTACTACTACTACTACTACTACTACTACTACTACTACTATTATAAACGCCGGCAGAACGTTCTGGACATAATAATCGTAATCTCGGAAGCCATCATCTTCGATATGAGTGCTTCCTTAAATCCAACACACACAATTCCACAACAGAGTCTTGCTTTAAGCTAGACTTGCTTTAGATATAGCCCTATAACCAGACAATTATGTCACTGAGCCCTGTACCAGTGGTATTTTCATCTGCCGTTCCTAGACACGACTTATACGCAAGTACATACGGTACAACCTTTTGCGACCGCCTCATGAACGGCAATGCTTGGGCGTAGAGAGATCCCTGACGAGTTTACGTTTCCCTCAAACCGGAAACGTACTTGGGCAATTAAGTGAAACGTCCACTCGATTTCCAAGCTGCGTCCGAAGTTCCTTCCTCCGTGAAGAGTTGGATAAATGGCACCGATCGATAGCAACGAAAATCACAGACGAGCGGACACAAAATGACCCATGGCAGTTGAATTTTAGCTCGGCAAAAGTAGCTTGTAATATAAAACTAGTACGCATCAGTGGGAAGATCAGACGGCGAGGAAGAGGATTGACCAACAGCCCTTACATATCGAGGCTAATAAACGAAATCGCTAACATTTAATGACTATGGTTGTCTCTCGGTATTAGCTTAACTTCTCTTCTCTTTTTAATAACATATAATAAAAGACTACTTTCTCTGCAGTCTTCATCGTGGAGAGTCAGTTGGGGCCACATGATGGGGCCACACGATGGGGCCACACGATGAGGCCACACCTGAGTTAGCACGCCACATTTTAAAATGGCGCACGACAATCAACTCACTCGTGCATCTTTCCAATGACCACGGACAATACTTAATCGTAATCGTCGTAATCGTAAACTCAACATTTCTAAAGAGCTACTTAAAAGCTAAACGCAGGGCACCAGCTCATTCACGAGCCCTGCGTCAAGTCAGTAGGGTTATCTAAAGCTGCCATGTCGAGAACCAAGTCCGGCTGCCAGGAGACGAAAGACAGGAGGGGAGAGGAAGTTAGGGTGGGTCTCGTGGAGTTTCTGAACTTGTAAAATTCATTAGCTGATCTGACAGCTGTTTAACCCTATGGCTTCCGCAGGGCGTCGCATTTCAAGGGTTAAATGAGAAAGACTGCATAAAAGAAGGATTCAAAACTTCCAGAAGCTAGATATAATCGAGACTCCTACACATAATTCTTGTAACATGACATTCTTGTGACATGACATTCTTGTGACATGACATTCTTGTGACATGACATTCTTGTGACATGACTAACGGAGGTTTAAGGTTAGTGTTTTGTGCCTATTTTGTGCCTACATAACTCTCCGGATCAGATTAGATTAGATCAGTACGGAGTTTGATCGATCTGGTGACCTTCTAATCCACCGACGGCTCACCAGGAATTGCACCAGTAAGTGTGCAGGTGTTAAGCCGTGTTTTGTAGGTGCCGGCCAACTGAAAGTAGACCGGCAACTCCGCACTTCAATTATGCATGGAATGTTATCAGAGGTGACGCCAGAACGATTCTAGGTCTGACCAACGGACGCGTATTCGGTGAACTATGGAAAAAGTCATCAGCTGCGTGTTTGCTGGAATTACATCCAGAAAAATTAATGCTTTCAGGGCTCGTTTAATTACCAGAAGTTGAACTTTGGATCGGTCATGGACCTGAGGTCTGAATATCTAAAGTGGAACATCATTTAAGGTTTATTTATGCAGTTCTAGCGATGCTAGACCAGACTAGAGCAGAGTAGAGCAGACCAGACCAGATTAAATTAGATTAGATTAGATTAGACTAGATTAGATTAGACTAGATTAGACTAGATTAGACTAGATTAGACTAGATTAGACTAGATTAGACTAGATTAGACTAGATTAGACTAGATTAGACTAGATTAGGCTAGATTAGACTAGATTAGACTAGACTAGATTAGATTAGATTAGACTAGATTATAATTATTAGACTAGATTAGACTAGATTAGACTAGATTATACTAGATTATACTAGATTAGACTAGATTAGACTAGATTAGATTAGAATATATTAGATTAGACTAGATTAGACTAGATTAGACTAGATTAGACTAGATTAGGCTAGATTAGACTAGATTAGACTAGACTAGATTAGATTAGATTAGACTAGATTATAATTATTAGACTAGATTAGACTAGATTAGACTAGATTAGACTAGATTATACTAGATTAGACTAGATTAGACTAGATTAGACTAGATTAGACTAGATTAGATTAGAATATATTAGATTAGATTAGACTAGATTAGATTAGATTAGGTTATACTAGTTTGGATAGGGTTAGATTGCATTAGAATACACTAGACTAGACCGTATTTGATTGGATTGGATTACATTAGATTAAATTAGACTATACTAGACTAGGTTTGATTAGATTAAACTGGATTGGATTGGGTTAGATTATATATCAGACTACACTAGAATAGACTAGGCTGTATTTTGATTGGATTACGTAGATTAATTAGTCTAGACTGGATTGAATGAGATTAGACTAGTCTAGATTAGACTAGACTAGACTGGATTAGGATCCAACGTTTGCCGGCCTTGCTTCTCCATCTAAATACAGACAGCCAATGCCAAAGCAAAGAGCAGATGTGCAAGGTCATATCCAAGGCGACCTACTCCGAAATCCAGACGGGGTCATTGCAACAATTGCCTTGACCCGCCCTGGATAGCCTTTTTCAACAGCCTCATACACTGTCTCTCTGCGTCTCAGCCGACTGACCTTCTGGAAATTGACCTGAACTTTGACCTCACGTTCGAGCTGCTCAAGGCTGATGCCTTGTGCTGTAGAAACCGACGCCTAAACAAATGTATGACTTCAACCTTTCTGTCAGCCACCGGATGTATCTGCCAGGGTAGCTATACAGCTATTTCTCTTCTTCCCCTTAATTATCCTGCAGATCCATTTCCAAGTACCACTCATCGTAGCCGACTGCCCTTCTGCCTGCCTGACTCCTGTATCTTGACCTGGAACCGAACCCTTCTTGCCTATCGATTTTGTTTTCACTGAGCGCCTGTGAATAAGCTGGTTGCCGCGACTTAGCTTTCATTGGGCGCTGTAGACTTCTCGAGTTTACGATTACGATATGTATCAACCGGGGTAGCTATATACAGCCTTTCAGTCTTTCAAAGTCGCTGAACACTGCGATCCAACACATCTAAAGAAGCTCGTATTAATGTAATATAATCTAATCTAAAAGACTTCTATATCGCCGTTATCATAATGGCCAAAACATCAGTCGCTTCTAGTCAAAACTGCAATCCATAATTCACTGAGAAATCAAAAAACCATAATCATAATCATAAATCATAATCCA
This sequence comes from Norana najaformis, assembly GCA_964023275.1. NCBI lineage: Eukaryota > Metazoa > Annelida > Clitellata > Crassiclitellata > Hormogastridae > Norana > Norana najaformis. The sequence goes on from OZ029927.1 coordinate 20,097,163, forward strand.
TTAAGAAGCCGGATCGAATTCCGATAGGTTAGAGAAATTAAGTTAAGACAGCTTAAGAAGTTTCAGTTTCATGGAGCGGAACATTGAAAGATCCCGGTGCGAAGATTATTCCATCGCGCGAAAGGAACTACCCTTCCTTAAACACAACCCACCCCAACAGCTCCTCTCTCCTTCTCTCTCTGGTCTTCCGGAAACCGGACTTGGTTCTTGATATGGCATCTTTGGACAACCCCACTGACCTGACGCAGCGCTCGTGAATAAGCTGGCGCCCTTCGCTTAGCTTTTAAGTAGCGCTTTAGAAATTTTGAGTTTACGATTACGATTATCCTTGGAGAGCTGTAAGTAATAACCATCGCCTCAACCTGTCTACACAGAGACAGTCAGCAAACCCTGTGTGGCCGCTTTGCTTCAGGCAGAAGCGAACGCCTGAGAGATGTGAGCAGCTTAGTTCCATGTTGTTTTTCAACGGTTATTCTTCCTTCGTTCACACACACATTCACAAGCTTAAATCCAGCCTCCAACCACACGTACACACACATACACTTATGCGCTCATCAAACACACACGCATTCATACACCACACAGACTCTCGCAGACGTGCAGTGCCTGCCCCCCACTCTGGAATAAACTCCCCCAGAACTGCGACAGTTATCTGACCCATCATACAAACTCATCGATGCTCCACCACTTGCAATTTCTGCATTGTCCTTCCACTCAAAGCTGAAAACATTACTCTTTCACAGTTATCCTGAGTACCCTTCTTCCTCTTATCCCTCTTTCCGCTCCAATCCCACACACAATTCCCACCGTAGTTGCCACGCTGTCTCTCTGCCTGACTCTTGGATCTTTACCCTGGAACCGAACCACTTTGCCTATCGATTTGGTTTTAACTGAGCACCTGTGAATAAACTGGTCCCCGTGACGTGACTTTCGTTGAGCGCTGTAGAAATCTAATCTCAAGATTACGAATACGATTACGATACAAGCACATAAACACCATAAATGCACACATCAACACATCAAACACGCACGCACATACATCACATCACAACATTTATAAGTCATCAAGGTTTTTGAAGACTTCTTTCCCAGCAAGCTTTCAAAACCTTTATCCAAACCTTAACGTGGGCACATCAAAATTGAAATCTTCAGGGTCAAACGTGGGAACAGGGCAAAAGCATCTCTTCCATATTTTCGAGTGGGGGTATGAGTCGACGCTCTCGTACCACCCACGCGCCACACAGAAGCACATGCATACACATGTATTATCAGACTGATCCACTAATGAATCCAATAGAATTTGTAGGGTTTTACAGAATGAATGACTGTGTTATAAGTTGAAAGCCGAGAAGGAGTAAAGCATTATTGTGTCACACGTTGAAAGCTGAGAAGGAATACAGCATTATTGCGTCATATGTTGAAAGCTGAAAAGGAATACAGCATTATTGCGTCATATGTTGAAAGCTGAAAATGAATACAGCATTATTGTGTCATATGTTGAAAGCTGAGAAGGAATACAGCATTATTGCGTCATATGTTGAAAGCTGATAAGGAATACAGCATTATTGCGTCATATGTTGAAAGCTGATAAGGAATACAGCATTATTGTGTCATATGTTGAAAGCTGGAAAGGAATACAGCATTACTGCATCATATGTTGAAAGCTGAAAAGGAATACAGCATTGCTTCGCGCACTAAGAACAAGCCTACGCCTAGTTCTTAAATTTCTATAGCACCACAATATGTTTCACGAATCGATGACGTATTTGTGAGTAAAAAACTTCCTCAAGGACCTAGATCAATGACCAGCTGATGCGAAACTAAAACGGTTATCTTGTGTTACAATGCCAGCGATCAATAGAACAGCCAGGCACAGAGTCGCAGAACCACATAACCACATGCATATAGCCTGGACCCAATGCAGTGAGAGATGGCTTTAGAGAGAGATTGAGACAGACAGAGACAGACACAGAGACAGACAGACAGAGACACACAGAGGCAGATAGACAGAGAATGGGAGAGATAGAATGACAGTGAGAAAGAATAAAAGACAGAATGAAAGAGAGATAGATAGAGATATACATAGAGAGAGACAGAGAGAGACACAGTGAAAGAGAGAATGACAGAGAGAATGACAGAGTGTGAGAGAATGAAAGACAGAATGAGAAAGAGTGAGAGAGAATGAGAGGTAGAGATAGAAGAGAGAGACACAGACAGATAGACAAACAGACAGACAGACAGACAGATAGAGGGAGAGAGAGAAAGAGAGAGACAGAGAGAGCGAGAGAGATAATGAGAGAGAATGAGATGTAAAGATATATATATATATATATATATAGAGAGAGAGAGAGAGAGAGACAGACAGACAGACAGACAGACAGTGAGAGAGAGCATGAGAGATAGAGTGTGTGTGTGGAAATCATTATTATTTATGAATTTATTAGGCGCCACTCTATTATGACAACGCATCAATCGATAGCGCTGAGCAACTGTGTATGGAGGACTTGCTCGAGGTCCCTACACAGAAACCGTCTCAGGCGAGGCTCGAACCCGTACTCGCCACGTTACAATGCCAGTGTGCTAACCAGTCGGCTACCAAGTCACACGATAGCCAGTCAGACAGACGGACAGACACATAGATGGATGGATGGATGGATGGATGAATGGATGGATGGATGGATGGATGGATGGATAGATAGATCGATAGATCGATAGACAGACAGACAGACAGACAGACAGACATACAGACATAGAGACAGAGAGGAACTGAGAGGCAGAGACGCACTGACTGAAGACAAACGTGGAAAGTCGTCAAGAAAAGGACAGAGAAGAAGGAGAAGACACGCAGATACACTCAAACATATAGACACACAAGCAGAGAGAAAGACACTCATATACACACAGACAAAGACAGCGACAAATAGCTCGTAAGCCTGATTGATTTGAGTCGGCGGCCTTTCCAAGAAACGCGCCTGTACAGTATGTGCGCGTTAGTCTCGTCAATCATGCACGAGCCTGTTAACCACCACCACCACCACCAACACCACCACCAACACCACCACCAACAACAACATCACCAACACCAACATCACACCACCATCACTAAGTCCACTTCCAGGTCTACCATACCACAAGGTTCACCACCTGGTTTACCACCACTATCACCACCATCACCAGGTCCACTGCCAGGTTTACCACCACTATCACCACCACCACCAGGTCCACTGCCAGGATTACCACCACTCTCACCACCACCACCAGGTCTACTGCCAGGTTTACCACCACTCTCATCACCACCACTAGGTCCACTGCCCAGTTTTACAACCACTATCACCACCACCACCAGGTCCACTGCCTGGTTTACCACCACTTCTAGGTAAACAACCATCACAACCACCACCAACACCACCTGATGTTTCATCAACTACCGAGATAAGCGAGCAATTGATGGTGTTCTGCCAGGCGCAGTAATTCTTCCATTAACACCGCGATTCTTCGCGCACATGCAACCTGGATAATGTTCCGGAAATTTTTATTGCGCCATTTAGTGCGAACGGGCCACGTTTCGAGTGCGAAGGCCTACGTTACATCAACAGGTAGGCTGCGTGCTGTGATAAATAGGCCTAGGCTGCATCGTCTTTATCTATAGGGGCCCTATACCATAAATCTAAATAACTTTCAGCATAGGGCTCAATCATGCAATCGTATAAGCCTACCAGTGGAGCTACCTGTAGATCTGCTTAGATACATACATACATATATACATAATACACATACATGCACACATACATACATACATACATACATATATACGTACGTACATACACACATGCATCCATGCACACATACATACATACATATATACGTACGTACATACACACATGCATCCATGCACACATAGATACATACATATATACGTACGTACATACACACATGCATGCATGCACACATACATACATACAAACATATATACGTACGCACATACACACATGCATGCATGCAAACATACATACATACATACATACAAATATCCATACATACATACAAATATATGTAATTATATACATACATAAATACGTACGTACGTACATAAATTCATACATACATACATTCATACATACCTGCATACACACATACATGCATATATATACATACATACACATACATACATACATACATACATACATACATATATACATACATACATACATACATAGCCTCCTTTTCAGGACAGCCTTTAAAAGCCTACAAGAAATCTTCGTGCCAGCATCTGAACTCGATGCTTTCGACTATAACTGTGTGAAACGTATTTCTCAAACCTAATCCAAGCTAATGCAATGACTTCTATAGCGCCACGATTATAATTCGGAAGACACCAATCGCTGTTTGCTTCAATGGGAATCGTAGTTCAAACAATATTAATCTCTTGAAAAAGCTCAGTCCAATTTCATCTGTCATGCAACGCTGCATGTTGGTATTTGCTAAGATAAGAAAACGATGATCAACAGTTTTAAAGCGCAAGTTGGATGATAGTGTGAAGAAATAACTACGTACTTGCTTACTTACTTAATTGTTTACTAGGCCGTGGGGCACGTTAGCCGAAAGGTTAAAGCATTCGGCTTTTTAAGGCGGAGAGTACGGGTTCGAGTCTCCTCCTCCTCCTCCTCCTCGTCCTCCTCCTCTTCCTCCTCCTCCTCCTCCTCCTCCTCCTCCTCCTCCTCCTCTGAGATTGTTCCTGTGTAGAGGCCTTGTATGCTTCACTCAGCGCCATCGACTGATGCTTAACCATTAGATAGTGGCGCTTAATAAATGCATAAATAATAATTTACCAGGCGCCTACTTGCGCGCTTACACAATGGCGGCATCCACGGCGATTATACGTAATGCCGTCAACACCATTGATCTCTATTTAGAGTTATTATTAGTAGATCATTGGTGTCAACGCCATAACATAAACAATGTCAAAAAATTCATAAACGCATCGCAGTAAACGACAATAATGATCGTTTCATTCGCTTCTCATCTTAATTATGTTTCATTAATCTAGCGCCATTAAAACACTTACGTTCCGAGGACATCTTTGAATTCGAAGACGCGTCGGATGTCTCCGTTGGACTGGAATTTGGTTTTCTCCGTGGAGTCTTCCTTCTTCGCGTTCCACAGCGGCATGGCTACACACTGCAGTCCCGCTAGCTCTCAGAATTCCATCTCCGTCTCGGCAACGACCACCGATCGTCGGCAGATAGGCAGGTGGTGAATGGATGGGAAGGAGGGAGGGAGAGGTGATCGTCTGCTGTCGATGCTGCGGCTGCTGAGGCAGACGACGTGTTTGGTTCGGCGGCAGAGACGCTTGGCCGACTATCAGCTGATTTGCATAACGATTTGACCACGCGCGCCCAGTATCTGTGCCTGTCTCACTATTCGTGTCTGTTGGTATCTGTCTTTCTCTTTGTCTGTTTGTCGGTTGTCTGTCTGTCTGTCTGTCTCTGTCTCTCTCTCTTTCTCTGTATCTCTCTCTCTCTCTCTCTCTCTCTCTCTCTCTCTGTTTGTGTGTTTAGGGCACGGTAGCCGATTGGTTGTGGCGCTGGGCTTGTAATGCGAGAAGTACGGGTTCGAGCCTCCTCTGAGACGGTTACTGTGCAGGGAACTCGAACAAGTCCTACACTGAAAATTATTGCTCAGCGCCATCGATTGATGCTTAATCACTAGATATTGGCGCTTAATAAATAGAATAATAATAATAATAATAATAATAATAATAATAATAATAATAATAATAATAATAATAATAATAATAATAATAGTAATAAATAATAATAATTGGTCTGTCTGCTTATCTGTCTGTATGTGCCTTCGTGGGCTTCTCTCTGTCTGTCTGCCTGCCCGTCTGTCTATATCTGCCTTCCTCTGTCCTTCTGCCTGTATGTGCCTTCCTATCCCTGTCGATCCCTTTGTTTCCGACTATTTAGCTCTATGTTGGTGACGATCGTCATAACAGAAGGGGTTCTGTGTCGTAGCAGACAATGTAGGACTACGAAGACGATGACGGTTGTCACGTCATTAGATCAGCTGCTGAGATAATCATGCTCACAATGCCAATTGGTTTTCTCCGGAAAGGGTCTTCTTGGGCCGGTAGGTGGGTCTTGAGTAACAGGTTGGTCGATGCTATTCTATATGCTGCACGTATGTGTGCGTGCGTGCGTGTGTGTATGTGTGGTTTCTACTTAACGACGCTGTGTTACAGCAAAGATGATGACGACGACGACGATGATGATGATAATAACAATAACAATGAAATTAATAATAGCAATAATAATAATAAAATTAATAATAATAATAAGACAATTTATCTAGCGTCGTAGCACGGCCGAGGCTGAACAAAAGGCGCTGTACATGAGGTTTGGGACATGCACCATCTGAACACAGCATTAGTGGAGTTAAACTAGAGATTAGCAGTACTTTCCATTGTTTAACGACATCTTGTGGCTTACAAGGCCGTTTGGCCTCGATCTAACGTTGTTTCTTTTAGCATTCCAAGTAACGCAGTGCCCGCAGTTGGTTATATAGCGTCATTTGGAAGCATTTTAAAGGTGTATTAAACAACGTTGCATTATTCAGTGTTTAGCGACATCTTGTGGCTGCCAGGGCTGTTGACACCAACTTCATCTTACTCGTTAGCATTCTTAGGCAAATGCCAAGCGAATTGGCGATTATTTTATTTATATGTTCCAAAGTTTAACGACATCTTAAGGCTACTGTGGCCGTTGAAATTTTTAAAATTTTTGTTCATGTATTTTATTGTTCATATTTTTGTGTTCCTGAATTTAGTTCGTTCTTTTTTACATTTTCAGTTCGTGTTTTATTAACGAAGACTGAAGGCTGACTATATTTTACTTGTAATTACGACAATTTATATAGCATCGATAGTAGCATGCTACTTCTAGGGTGCTTTAAATATATATCATATATTAAATATATATTAAATTTATATGTGTCCTCCTGGCTTGCAAAATTAATGGTTTTGGCGTTGACTTCTTTACTCCACAATTTCTTTTTAAAATATAATTGATATTTCTCTATGTTTCTGTTGGCTACCCAATTCATTTCGTCGAGCTGATTCTTATGACGCAGTTGATGAATATATAAGAAAAATCGACTGTTGGATCTTTTGATGGTCATATCGGCTCTTTTTTAAAGGCGCTTTTTGGTTGCAATATAGCATGAAATGCATTTGCAGAAATCTACATGGTTTTGAGCTATAGCCTATATATGCATCATGGAATCCAGCTAGCGATTAGTCTGTGGAATTAGTAACGTCGGTTGGAAAAAAATTTTGTACAGTCTTCTCTGTTTGTTTCTTGTCGATTGGTTTTGTATGTTTACTGTGCTAGGGATTGTAGTTCCTCAGTTTAACGACAGCTTATGGCATCAAAGGCCGTTGCCGTCGCCCTCCTCCTTTATCCAGGCTTGGGACTGGCACTGCCCCCAAACAAGGCAGTGGCGGAGTTTTGTGCTAGGGATTTGTCGGAGGTAACAAATATATAGCGTCGTTTGAAAGCGTTTTTAAGGTGTCTAAAGAAACTGTTACCTTATCCAATGTTTAGCGGCATTCTTGGCTGTCGACGCTTTAAAGTAATGTGTGGAACTACGCTAGCGACTCATAGTGTTGTAACATATATGATTAGCGTAGCCCTCCTCCTTCATCCAGGCTTGGCTCTGGCACCACCCGAACTCGGCAGTGGCGGAGATTTTATTTGCGATTTGTCTGCAGGGGATCAAAAGCAATTGAATTCCTGTAGAAATCACAGGTGAGTGGATCGCGTATACGATTGCTGAAATCTATGTAGGCCTATTATGTATGTGTGTATCAACCCACCTAATTTAGCGCCTTTTAGGTAACTCGCAACTATAATATTATAATCTGATCTCAAGATATCTTCAGCGCCTATTAATCGTTGAGAAGAAATTATACGATCTCTTGGCCTGACTTTTCAGCATTTTACCCGCGTCAGTGAAAGTGACCGAATAACCTGGTTCTTGTGGATATGTTTTGACTAAGCTGACGCAGCTTTTTGTTGCAAAATTTCCGGTTTCCACTTTGTGGCTGAGCAAGTTAGTGAAATCGGAGTCTTCTAACCCTACCGACTCGTCTCTTGATTCTCAACGCGTCAACCGTATCATTCACAGAAGCGCTCTAGTCCGTGCTGCGCCGACGGAGTTATACGGTACCGGAACCTGCGTTTCATAAATTCTGCGTTTTATAAATTCCTAATTGATGGCATGACGCGACCCTATCACCGAAAGCCAGACCTGCAAAATGTGTTGAACGTATTTGGCCTCACGTCCGCGAGTGCAAGATAATATCGTAAAACACCTTTTCCAGTTGACTTTCAGTTGATAGGACCTACTGCACGCAGCCGACGTTCGTGTGTCGCTTGTGAGGCCTCGCAAAAGTCGGGCCTAGAGCTGTACGATTTTTATGCAAATCAAACTTTCGCTGTACACGCATGATTGGGCGTACTTGTAGTATCGGGGACCAATAAATTTTGGACGTGGGTTTTGATTGGTTGTAGTTGCCGCCAAGATGAATCTCTTCGAGCGAAACACTTCGCAAAGATCGATTAAGCATTAGTCAGTATTTACAAAGCCGAACTAACTCTATCCCTAACTTTAACCCTAATCCAGATTTAACAGCAGGCATTAGAATCCAGGTTTATTTACTTCAGTCAGTGGCGGGACAGTCACATAAGCCACGCCTATAATTAAGGCCACTGCGGCGGGCGACGCCGAAAAGCAACGGCCAAAACAGGGCAAAAAGACAAAAACAACAGACACACAGCAAATTCAACCAAAAACCTTTTGGGGAAATCTCCGAAGAGCTGGCCAACATACGTAGAAAGGTGTCACCTAGAGTAGGTTAACATGTTTCTTGAGCCGTTTTTGTCGGAACATTAGCTGTTCAACGATTATCACGATTATGACTGTGATGTGGTGATGATAACAGGCCTTTAATAAATTAATACAATAATACATACCACTTTGCACTTTGTCACAATTCCAAAACAGCAGAAGTTTTCACACAGTTTATTTTTATTCAAAGAAAATTTAACTTACAAAATTGACACATTAAAGTACTTACAATTACATATTTTAAAAAAATTAACAGCTACAAAATGATTCAGTAATAAATGAAATTCATCTTAACAAAACAACCTCAAATTACCCCAGTACTGCAATTCTTTGGAATAATACCAGACAAGAAAGCCAATGTTCTGCAATACATACATCCGATTAATTCACTGAAAAACGAGCAGGGTTAAGGCCATACGGTCACTACAGAAAAACATGTCCATTTACATAAAAATTAAACAGAACAAATGGTACAAAATTTCAAATGACACCAATTAGTGTTAACTGAAATTTACACTGTCTGAAAGCCTATTACAAGTGGCTGTTCACAGTGAATTTACATTAAATGAGGAGAGAATCTTTACTCCAATACTTGAACTGGCAGAATTATGATGCAAAAGCAAACCAATCGGCAATTTATTTCGTTGCTAGTGTGGCAATCAAGAAGTAATCAGTTGAGCTTTCACCCGTTTTTGGGACTCGAATTCAAGTACAATGTGTGAAAATGACACTTAACGGTCATGCCGTAAATCTTTGCCTCACTAGACTCTGATGTTTGAGTGGATGATGTTAGTGCTGCCTTTGATAGTCTTGACCACAAGACTGGATGACGAGTTCAGACAATCATATTGACACGCAATACCAAAGCACCGACACAAAGATGAAAGCCCCTAATGATCACATGCTGTTTAAACATGATTTTAACAAAATAATAATCCAAGTCTTCCCAAACCTACATTCACCAAAGTTTAATCTGAACAGCAAACTTTTCTGTCAAAGCTAACGGTACCTAATTACAGTCGCATAAAAAAAATATACCTGATTAGCGATTTATTTAAAACTGTAATGTTTCCCTTGAAATCATACCACAGCCAATTTAGTTTGATAGTTACGGAAATACACAAGTCCTTCAATCAATTTGTAAATCGCCTATTTCATCGCCGTCGCTTTTCATTTCTTTTCCTGCTCGTCGGTCGCCGCTGTGTTGTAGTAGGCATCAAAAAATAAGCCAGCGATCTCCGAGACCAGAGACCGATCTGGAATACTCTGAGCCATTCCGTACATGGCCGCCTGAGAGAAAATCAACAGCAGCCAAATGTAAAAGTAAAGTATCCCATATCCCGCAAGTGAGACGAAGGGGGGGGCGCTCATTTCCTACTCTTTAGACCCTTGAGCCTGAAATGGACGACTAATCCCAACGTCCTGGACACGGGGTTAATGCACTGCAGGGCTTGCTGTTTACTTCCCAGCTTACACCAGTACCAAATTATACTGCGTGGTGACAGAAGTACGGTGTGCTCAAACAACTTGCCCAGGGTCATTACACGGAGTCGAACCCACAACCACATGGTCATTGACCAAACACGTTACCGATAGACCATTGTGCTGCACAAATCGGAACTGAAATCGTAATGACAACATTCTGTAGAGCGTTGCAGGTGGCAAACTAACTAAGAGCATTTGCACCAGATAACACCTCTTATTTGCACTGAAAAAGTGCCTTTCAGTATGCCTTGACCTTAGCACTGTCTTTGATACTGTTGACTGCCAGAAACTTCTTTCCAAACAGAAAATTTTTGTCATCGCTAGGGCTGCAACAAACTGGCAAATCTTGCCTCTATAAAGTCATTTACACAGCATAACAAATTTAAACTTTTTTATAACATTGGTCAAACAGGCTATTTTTTTACTAATTTTGGGGTGCTGAATTCAAACATGGCCATGATAATCGCCATGATAATCCTGACTGAGCAAAAATCTGTCAAGAATCTGCAACAAACTGGCAAGCACCTTGCCTCTTTCAATTATTGGCACAAGTGCCAAAAGACTAGAGCAGTAGGAGTTTTTAACCATTTCTTAAAAGTTTGTACACTACTGGTCGCAAGAATGAGAGAATGAATTCTGTTCATGTTGCGCCAGAGTATTTTGAGGTGCAGTCTTAGGACTTCTAATAAAAACTTATAAAAAACATATGAAATCTGTTTACAGGACTTTATTAGTACACAGCAGTTTTCAGACACATTAGTGGTGCAAATTTAAAATAAAAATTCAGTGGAAAGACTTCAATTTAAAAGAACTTTATATTCAACTCACCGTCCCTCCAACTTGTGCATTCGGTTCCCTCAGTATTTCTTTAGTGCAGGCAGCAAAGTCTGCCACGAATCTTTCAGCAACCCCTGGTTTAGTGTGGACCAGTGTCACACACAGATGTATGCTACAAAAGATCACTAAAGTGTAGTGTGTGTGAGGTAAGCATGCACACGTGCACATGTGTTAGTAGGTATGAGTCTCGGCATTTTTACAGCACTTTTTCTGTAAGCACCTCATGAAGTTGGATTCCTTTAGTCTTGTTTTTACTTCAGCCAGAAGATGTCCTGGGCTAGCACGGTCCGTGCACGGGGACCTTAACTGGCGTGGCACTCAATCCAAAGGGCAGTAGTGGTGAAGGATCTCACCCGATCAATTCATTGCAAAAATGAGCAAGGGTAAGGTCATACGGTAGTTATATATAACTGTGTACATTTTGATTTTGTCAGTTGTATTTGACTGACTTGCTGACAGGAGTTGTGACGCTTTTGCCACAGAAGAAAACGGTTGCAACACCTGCATCGTTAGGCTAAAGGTCTTACCTTGCTGGGTTCTGCAAAGCGTTGAGCAACCATCCCTTCTCACCAAGTGCATCTGACAGTCGATAGATGTTGAAGAGCTTTGAGCCAACTGCAACGACACTCACCTCTGACTTGCCATACAGGAACACACCCTCCACTTTTCTCAGCCTATGTAAAAGCACCAATCAAAACACGGCTGAATAATTACTGCACAGTAATGTAATGGACTAACATTAATATAGCTCCAGTGTATCTAACGTAATCTAATGACTTCGATGTGACTGAAATCATATTCAAAATCAATCCACTGGAGAAGCCACGTCATATTCCTGTGGGTCAGAGAAACCAAAGTAAGGCTACGACGAGTAAGCAAGTTGAAACAGATGAGCCTTGAGAGAGTAATTATCCTCATTAATACTTGTATCAGAATGTATCAAAACAGACTGACCTGGATACTGACCTGACTGCAGCTTGTCTTTGGTCTGCCATTGGTTGTGCCTTGTGCATTAGACACCGGTGTGTTACAAGTTACTAATTACAATTACATGACGGCACTGTGGACATGTTGAGAACAGAATGAAAGTGTGAAAGGCCACGAGACGAGTCGCTAAAGGAGACTGAACAGCTACTCATGTCAAACAATAGCTCTATACCAACTCTGATTCAATGAATCGCGTAGTGCTGACAATCTTTCTGGTCGACTCGATATATCCATCTTCGCCCATGAACATCAGGGTCGCCCAGCAGGCGGCAATGATGGCCCCAGCACGGCTCCCTGCAAATCAGACACCGAAGCATTCCAGACTTAGGCAAGATTTTACATATATGACATGATCTGAGATGAATCTCTGCACATCTTAATTCTGCTTTTATGGTGCAACCGGTTACCAAGTTCAGCTGTAACCCAAAAGGTTGGAGGTTCAAATCCACTCATGGGTGATTTCCTACTTTAGAAACAGGGGCATGGTAGCTGATTGGTTTCTCGAGTGCTCGGCTTGTAACGCAGAGAGTAAGGGTTCGAACCTCCTATAAGACGGTTACTGTGTAGGGACCTAGAGCAAGTTCTTCACTCACAGCTGCTCAGCGCCATCGACTGATGCTTAGTCATTAGATAGTGGCACTTAATAAATGCAGAAATAGTAATAGTAATAATAACAATAAATAAATAATAATAATAATAATCTTTACAGGCTTCAGCTGTGAGGGCTTAGTTGTTAGATAGTGGCACTTAATAAATTCAGAAATTATGATCTATCTATCCATCCACCCATTTATCCATCCAAACATACACCCATCCAACTATCCATACACCATAGCCACCTGGTTAGATCGCTCTGCCTTCAATGTGGAGAGTATGGGTTCAACCTCCTCCCATGAGTTGGTTACTGTTTAGGGAACATAAGCAAGTTCTTCACTCAATTGCTCAGTGCCATCGACTGATGCTTAACCATTAGATAATGGTGCTTAATAAATGCAGAAATAGTAATAGTAATGACTTCTACGGTGATGTTACTAAAATTCATAAGGCATCAATCGATGTCACAGTCAAGGTGTTTTCAAATATCATGCAGTTACCTGCAAACGTTGGCGAGGCGTATATGCCACCTGGCCAGTCAGGCTGGACAAAGTACTGGAATTTACGATAGTCCTTTGAGCTGTACATGATCACAGACGAACCCTTTGGTGCAAAGCCATACTGTAAAGAAAGTAGTTCATAATCAATATCTCCTATTTTTGTCTGTTTTTTTTACACAAGAAGTGAAGTTGGAACCATGCATTTGTCAATTTGCAGAATGTTAGGCCAAGCTGTTTATCAGTTAATATGGTGTCAATTGTCATGCCTGGATGTGATTCTGTTGGTTGGATTCTGTGTTTAGAGTCTGGTTTCTTTCCAGCTGTTGAAGCATTATTCATACAATTCAAGAATTTGTCTTTCTTAGAAAGCCGTTAAACTCTAACTGTTTGAGTTAACAAGCTGTTAAACTCTAACATCACATCATTGCATGTGATTTTGTGATGTACTTCAAAGGTGCCATATTAAGCGTGCGTATACACGCATACATTTTGGTACATACATTCAAGCTAGCGAGGGGCAGCTTTGCAAAGGTGCTATATAAATGTATCGGTACATTATATTACATTAGTAATACAACCAGATTCATCAGCAAACACATTTCCAGCTTACACAGTGTGATGCACACAGACTGATTTAGATTAAATTTTAATGGATATGTTGACATGGCATCCGACCGTTTTGAGCACACGCCTAGTAACACAGAACGTACGAGTTCAAACCTCTCCAAGACGGCTACTAGGGATGCCGAACATGACAGTTTGGCGCCATCTACTGCTGCTTTGTCATTAAATAGGGGGGGGGGGGTTGATAATTACAGGAATAACAATAAAAATAATTTATCAACTACAACATCGAATACTGGTAAACGAAAACCTTTGGGCGCACTTGGAAACTGATTTAATATATTTTTACAAAAACGAAAGACGAATAAGCTGAGAATAAAAGTATAAAACAGAGTGTCTCTGCCACACCGACCTTGTGAGTGTCGGCAGATATACTGGTAACTCCTGAGACGCTGAAGTCGAAAGGCTCCAGTTCAAACCCTGCCTTTCGCATGAACGGAACAAGAAAGCCACCGAGGCAGCTGTCAACGTGGACTGGAATGTTGTATCGCCTTCCAAGCTAATTAATGATAACAATTATTAAAAGCTATAAAACAATTTAACAGTAAATGATGTTCAACGTTGACCACACTGTATCAAATCACCTCCAGTATGGCAATTCTTCAGAATAATCGCTGTGACTCTGCTAAACTGTTGCTCAAATTGCACGTCATAACAAATTCACAAAAATCAGGCATTATAAATAATTCATTAACTGATAAGAGTGTTTAGGATAATGTCTATTCAGATCAGAGGTTTAGTGCTTTTGTGATGTTCTCAAAGGCTCTAAATAAATGATCAGATATATACATATTCTGCATGCTGCAAGATGCAACTGTTGCCTCAAAACATGTCTGACAACCAAAATTGTATGCAATAACAATTATCGTATTTAGTGAAGGCAATGTCAGATGCATTTATTTACCTATGTTGATTGTTAAAATTGGAACTAGAATTCCTCTGACTTGGAAACTTCTAGAAATGCATTGCTTAATATTACGCCATTTTCACGACTTATTCATCTATGTTGAATTTTGAACCAAAATCTTGAGTTGAAAAATTCGACAACTGGGTTGTTTACTGACCTTTGCAATGCTCACAATCGGATCAATGGCACCATGAGGAAACTGCGGTGCTGAACCAACCAGCTGAAGCACAGGCAAAACAGATATCATCCAAATGAAATACGGTAAGGTAAACCAGCCGATGGACGTATGGCTTATTAACAAATACATCACTTACTTACTTCCTATGCAGTGTGCAGTCATCACAGTGCTACTGCAGGACGCTAACTAGATAGGATGCCACAAAAACTGTAAAATAATGGCAATTTACTTTAAAACAGGATTTGAGGACGGTTGAAGATAAGACATCTTCACGATTGGCTGTGCTCTACGTGTATGCAGAATCCAGCAAGTGGCAACTTTCTAGTTATCTGAGCATTGTTTCCTTACTGAAGAACTTTAACACCATTTAGGCATCTGAGAGGTAATAAAAGTGCTATAGAAAGCATCTTGGTAACTAACTACCTGAACTCTGCCTCAGTCATACTCGGGTGGTGCCAGTCCCAAGTCTGGATAAAGGAAGAGGGCGACGTCAACGGCCTTTGATGCCAAAAGATGTTGTTAAACACTGGAACTACTACTACTATTGTTGCCAGCACTTACAAGTACAATAACTTACATTTAATCGCATTAACTTGTACATTAACTCGACTTTCTTTAATGTACATTGGTAACACCGCCAATGTCGTACTTGGGTGGTGCCAGCCCCAAGCCGGGATAAAGAAAGGCGAAGTCAACAGCCTTTGATGCCATTAGATGTCGCTAAACACTGGAACTACTACTAACTATCTAACTAAGATGATCAGTAAGAAATGCTTGTTTGCTCTATGTTACAGCTTCATATGGTAATCGGAATGTAAGCATCAGAATTCTACCATGCACGTTCTGGAAGTGATAGCTCGCTTCATCGTGGCCACGTCCGCCTTTCTTGTCACTTCATCGATTGCAATATGGATGATTTTGATGCCAAAATAACTGGCACCCTGAAATCGTCAACAGAAATCGGACAGACACTAAACCTCGTTACATGAACAGAAGAGAAATCCACAGAATTATCTTTCTAACTACTGACTTGTGTTGAACCATTACCAAAATAATTTCAGATAAGCATTTCACTTTGCAGCTACCAGTAAATCTACAAGTTCAAACTCTAAAAAGTTTAAAGAAATTATTAAAATAAAACAAAGTTTTATATATCATTTTTACAAATATAAATTCGTAAGTTATTATAATCGAAAAGCTTCTTTTGTATGAAAGAAGAGTTTGCGCAAAGTAATACCTTGTCAAATGCTGCATGGGCTGTTACGGGCACCACCCTGAAAACAAATTTAAACGCAATAATAAAAAATTCTGGATGAACTGAATGAGCAAGAACAAAACAGAGGCTCGTTAAAAGCTGAAATGTTGGCAAATATTTTGCCAAAAATTAGACCAACGTCAACAGTTTTCATCTCACTTATCACCAGCAGTTTCCATAAAAATGCCAAAAATCCAACAAAACAAACCCCATGCCATTAAACCAGTAAAGTACGACTCAGCCATCAGTTTGGTGCCCTAATGAGAGTACAGAACTTTAGTAGGGTAGTCAGAAAGTAGCCAGAGAAATCTGGTTTCCCTTCGTTCATTTAACACAAACAGAACAGATCCAGTTCGTGACGTACATCTCTGGATAGCGGATGCCCAGTGAGTAGGCACGATCGCGATATGCCTTACATGCCAGCATGATGCTTTCTGTTCCACCAGATGTCATCTGTAACCAAACCATGAAGTTGTTACTGTTATCGCAAATTTATATAGCACCACTTCTAGAGAAACTTATCTATCTGGGGCGATTACCCTTTCAAATCTTCACTATTGTCGGTCACTGCCATCGTTCACCCATTACAGTAACACAGTAACGTACTCACCATGTGCACGTATCTGGTTAATTATATAGCACCTTTTCAGAAACTCTCATGTGCTGTACGTACTATGAACAGCCATATGCATGTGGCTGTTTATAGGGCATGGAATTCCTAAGGCATGGAATGAAGACATCTCTGAAAGGCAACTGTCATCACCCTAATCTTTTAAATTTTACATTTTAAATATTACTTTTAAATATAGTTGGTTATTCATTTATGTCATAATATTTTAAACAGCCTCATAAAAGTGCTGCCTGTACTAGCCACACCACATTCAGATCCTAATAAGTAAGTAATGCATTTGTTAACATGCCACGTGCCCCTTGACTGAGCAAGGTATCGCAGGCATATAAGGATGAATCACAACAGGCTAATTAATTTCTTAACAAATTAATAACCTGCAAATGACGTGTCCCACTGATAAATTCATACATCTCTTGCAGAAAAATACAAATAGTCACAAGGCCATCATTCAATCAGCATAAAACTCTCTTATCGTACCGTTCCACAGGTGGCTGGTCCTCCTTGGAAAAGATTGCACGTCATGCGAACCACCTCTGCTTCCATCTTCCGCACATCTGGAAAGACGTCAGCATGCAGTGGATTTGTCCAGGCAAAGTCAGAATAAACCTAGATGACAAATTTCCAAAGTAAACGTGAGAACTGATTGTACATTTCCAAAGTCAACATTCAAACGGATGAAGATTTTCCAAAATCAACATAAAATACTTGCCAAATTTCCAGTCAGTAAAAACCCAAGTGGAAAACTTCCAAAGTCAGCACACACTCAAGTGGAAAATTACCAAAGTCAGCACACACCCAAGTGGAAAACTTCCAAAGTCAGCACACACTCAAGTGGAAAATTACCAAAGTCAGCACACACCCAAGTGGAAAATTTCCAAAGTCAGCACACACCCAAGTGGAAAATTTCCAAAGTCAGCATAAACCTACTGATAAACTTCTACAACTATAATTAACCTAAAGAAACAATTTCCAGAGTCAGCGAAGAATAAAAAGTAAACTCAGCATAAAATTAATGATAAAGTTTCAGCACACACTGTGAATTCTTTAGAGAAAAACGGCTAACACAGCGTCATCTTCTTATCGATGCAATAACCTACAATTTGCTGTATCTTTATAAAACCCATTGTAAAAACATTCCAAAAAAAGGATCTGACTTGATTTGAACCATAAGGAAATCATTCAACCCATTATGGTGCAATTTAAACCACAAACAGTCTATCAATTTGATAATGTTTCAGTAGAACTGCCTCAAATAAAACTCCGAAATACTGCTCAAGTTTGAAATAAGCTTACTTTTGATATTAGCTGTGTTAGCTTTTCCTCTCCACTGTAGACTGTACCTGAGCAAGCACCATCACTCCATTTCACATTAGCTGAAATCAAAATTTTACAACACACGTTCAGTCAAAGTTTTGCAAATCACAAATAGTTAATTTATAGAATACAAATGGAACCTCCTTCTAGCATCATCACTGGCTGCCATACAGTCATTCATTCACTCATTCATTCCTTCATTCAGTCAGAGCAGTTACATTCTGCCCCTTAAAGGTATCTACTCTGAGACACTGCCAACCCAGACCTGGTGAAGGAGAACAGCTGTTTTAATTAAAAATTATCAACAGTGTTGAGGCTAGCCGCAAGTAGCGTCCAAATATGATTACGACACTGTACCAAATTCATTTAATAAGAACATGTAAAGTAACCCTTTTATAAAACAAGCATACATACCTAAGTTCTTATACTTTAACAGTTCTTTAAGAACTTGTTCCTGAAACAAAACCACAAAAATCATACCGCTTTCTAGCAGCTCAATACAACAGAAGCAGGCGAGATCTTAAAAGTACATGGGAAAGTAAGAGGGGCACGGTAGTTGATTTGTCAGCGCGCAGAAAGTTCGAGCCTATCATCCCATTGGTTAACTGTGTAAATATCTTGAGCAAAGTCCTTCAACCACAATAGCTCAGCACTTTGTACAACACTTCTCATAGCGCAAAAACATGATGAGATTTACGAAGGTGCGTCTTAAGATGAGCAGAAAATGGTTCCTAATGAAGCAACACATAAACTTGAAACCTTTTAAATTTTCACAAAGGTACTTTTTATCCATTTACACCTACATACATATGTACGAACATAGGTATGCGGGTGGAGACACTTAATACAGAGCACTTTAAGGATTTCTCAAAAGCACTGCTTCCTAGGCTATCCAACTGATCTCAAACAAGTTAAGATAGTATGAAAATGAATGATGGTGGGTCCGTCCGTCCGTCTGTCCATCCACCATTATCCATCATCTCTGCGGACAGACATCGACAGCTGCAAGAAGAATATGATCATGGATGTAAACATGCCACTGGCGCCACCTATGCTGCATAGTTTCTGACATAATTTTACCCAAATCATATGAGCACAAAAATCTTACAACATATACATTGTGCTACAAGACAAGTTCTTCAGATACCAGTCTAACCTCGGAAAGTCCTTTTGATGGAAGAGTTTCGACGTAAGTCTCTCCCTTGGCTGACTTTTGGAATGACTTATCCATTGACAAACTCTGTTTGTCCATCTCCGACTTAATCTTATCGCGAACAAAAGGCAAGTTTCTCACACAGTGGAACACTGATTTCTTCAGCCGCTCCAGTAGACCTGGGTAATTAAAAAAGGACATTAAATGAAGACGATATTCGCTTTAGGCCTAGGGTAAGAAAGTCCCTTTAGGGGTTGTCCGTTAAGGATGTCTACAACAAGAGGAAGGAGGGGCCATCTAGATGAGGACAAGTAGGAGGTTATGCCAATGTTGATGTCTGCATCCAAATTGGTAATATTGTCGTTACACTACCGCCTATGTCTTAAACAACAGCTTCTGCAAGACAGTAGAATGATCTAGGTAGTACTTCACTGAAGGAAGGAGAGGGTAATGCCAAATGCTGACAAGGGGAGGAAGTCATAAGCAGACACCAAGAGGCAGCCATGGGTACAAAATATTAGCGACTTCATTTTCTTAGCCTCTGCAGATGAGGATAGGTGGCCAGTGATCTCCCTCACTGCCTGATTTTTGCACTGATAGTGTATGACTGTTGATTTCTGAGTTTATGTACAGTTCTGTTTTCTTCTGCCTTGGCCGTGCTATGGCACTATATACACTGTCTTATTATTATTATTTATTATTATTATTATTATTACTACTACTACTACTACTATTAAATGTACATATTTTTCTATAGCAACTGTATGGCCTTGACCCTGATCATTTTTCAATGAATTACTCGGGTGAGATCCTTCATCGCTGCCTGTTTGAATAGGCACAGTGGCCCGGGAAGTGTTCAAAAGTTGTGTGAGCCTACATCAGCCAAGTACAGCCCTAAGGTGGAGAAAATTAATTTGTGATGTAATATCAGAGTATATATCACTGTATTATTTTTATAGTATTAGTGTTTATTCCGTGGCATAGGTAGATATCTCTGTTGCCCAAAAAAGTTGTGAGCATGCTCCTGCCTAGACGTCACACAGCCAAAACTTGTGTGAGCATCGGCGCTTTTGGTGCCATGGCTCCTGGGCCCTGAATGGGCACCACGCCATTTGAGGTCACAGTGTATGGTTGATGATCTCACTTTATATCTGAGCTTGCTAGGAGGTATTACTGGATCAATACAGTAAATTTACATGTGAAACTCCAAACTCACTGCGATCTGGCTGAAACAGGAAATTCCATACTGAAGTGACCAGCAGCGTTATGCCCACTGAAAACAGAATTATCTGCCATGCCTCTAAGCGTGAACATGATGCATTTATCCACACACGACAGTTCTCAAAATACGGTTCCACGTACAACCAATACGGCCGACAAAAATCCTGTCAAATGTTAAAAGGAGCAAAATTAAATTAATATTAACATTTCTGTGTTAAAAATAATACAGAAATCACATTTCATTCTCTACTTTGCTTCTGCATTTTACTGTACATCACTGTTTATGTCAGAAAACATGGCAGAAGTAAGAATTCATTCTGTCAACTTCTACTTAGATTTTTCTGCAAATAAGTTGTTTCTACGCATTTTATTTATTTATAAACAGGTTATAAGTCGAGGCTAGACGTGATGCCGATAACAATAACGAAACCAGAAAAGGAATCGATGGCTCTTTGTCTTAACTTTCGTGGTCATAAAGCAGTTACAGGTAGAATTCCTTTGATCCCATATCAACGATCAAGCAACCCAGTTGTTGCCCTCGGCTACACTGGATTGTACCAAGTGCACGAGTACCAGCACTTAAGTTTTAATATCTATGAAATACGAAACGCTAGCACATCCAAAACGTTCTCCACGGTTGGCTTAAGTAACTCCTTAATTCTGAATAAACAGGAAGCAAAACGTACCAAAACTTCTTGGAAAAAAGTTGAGCTTTGATTTTCCGAGACCATCTTCGCCTCCTCTACGAAACCGCTTTAACATCAAACACAACCTGACTACAAAATATTTATCTAGATTCTAGCAGCGCAGATGAAATCTACCTTGCAGCGCTGCTATGCGACTGACTGAATAACTAGGCACTAGCTCTGGTTTACTCTTTGAATACTGTGTTTTCAGTTCTGTTATTGCTTAACAACTTTAAAAGAAGACTAAGTGCTTCAAATTTATTCTTCACAGACTCAAGGCTGTTCAGGTATAAATTGTATTTAAACAAGCTTTGCATGCTAGCGACAAAATAATGATGAACAATAGTGTTGAATCTAAGTAATGTGTAATCTGTTCTCATGACCATCACTGATGCTTAACAATGATAATACCTGTAAAAGTAATTAAAGCATGTGACAATATGACAATTACTGTTGTACGATAACTGTTCATTTTCAATTTAATTAGGACCTAGGAAAACCCGAACCGATTTCATTACATTATCAAATCAATGTACATAATAAATGACTGCAATTAGTACTGCTTGATTCAAATAGTTCATGTAGTTTAAATCTACATTAGCTAGTCCTGGCTAGCATCATTCAAACGGGCAGCGAAAAATCCTACTCGATAAACCCAGTGAAAGTGAGCATGGTCGAGGCATACGGTGTACATATACATTTTACGTTTATTTGTTCGAATTCTTCTATCTGGCTGCCAAAGAACATGCACTACACCGTCGTTATTGGACCTCTTGACATAGGACAAAACCTAAGACAAGTGCTGCCCGATATATTTTTATCTTCATTTGTTCGATTTATAGTTTATTCATACCCAGCGAAATTTAAAATTATTTGAGAACTGTGTTTATTCATACCTGCAACAGTAGTTGTTAAACCATTCGTCAGACAGCGGCGGCTACCAACTTCGTCTACCGGAAGTAACATAAAATATAAGGATTACGATGAAAAAAGAGGATTTTTAAAATTTAGCTTGCGTAGTGAATTGGATTAGCTACGAATGTAATTAGTTTTGTTTAAAAAATCGGCCCGAGCAGATAATTGTTATGCAGCAATTGGAGAATCAAGGTATTTTGATGATCTGTAAGTGGAGTTTTTGGAGATCAACTGATTACAGTCCACCAGAGTCAACTAGAACTAACGCAGCCCCTCATATATATAAACCACTCACCCCCGATACGGACTATCAACGGATTCTGGCCAAAAGTAGACAGTAGCAATTATTATACATTTATTAAATTCAAAGGCACATTAGATGTAAAAATTATTAAACAACGGAAAATCGGTTACAGAATTTTAAAACATGCATTAGTATTATATATAATTTTAGTTTTACCTACATAGGCCACAGTTATGTTTAATAATGGTTGCTTGTGCTTACGTAACGGCATGCGTACAGTGTATTTATATTATTTTTGCTATTCTTATGTATTGGTGTAATTTGTTAGTTTACTTAATGTGGAATTGTTTTGTTTTTGTTTTTGCAGGATTAATATTGTGAATCCCCAACATGTTTCCATGATGCTTCCGGTGTCTGGCAGTGTTCTTCTACTCATGTTCCTTTATTTCATACAAGGCCTTCCGTATGGTCTACAGGCTCAGTTTCTTCCAGTTTATCTCCGCTCAAAGGGAGTCAACTTAACAGACATCGGACTGCTAAAGGTTGTCTATGCTCCGTGGTTGTGCAAATTTCTTTGGGGTCCCCTGGTGGATCAGTTGAGCACTAAACGCAAATGGCTGCTGGCTAGCATCCTTTGTCTGGGAATCACATGCATCTTTGGTGCTTTCTTTCCACCGGATTTTCTAATTCCAATCATAATTGTTCTGTTTTTCTTGAATCTTTTTGCGTCGATTCAAGACGTAGCGGTAGATGCCATTGCGATCCGGCTGCTGAGCTCCGACGAACTAGGCCAGGGCAACACTGTGCAGGTTGTTGGCTACAAATTGGGGTCAATCTTCGGTGGTGGGATACTGGCATCATTTGTTCATGTGATCGGATGGATGGGCTTGTTTCTTGTTCTTGCTGTCTTATATGTCGAGGCCGGAATGTTCATATACGTTGCCCCAAGTCTGCGAAACTTGGACGTCTTTCACCGACCAAGCTCAAGAGCGAAAACTGATGATGAAACAAGCCACGATAAAGGCAATAAATTCAGTTTGACCTGCAGTGATGATGCGCAAACCCACGATGCTGAAAGTACATGTGAAAGTGATCAGTTCATGGAGGATGTGTTTGGAAACTGTGCCAGTGAAGTTGCAGATTTGAGGGAGTTGAAAT